>CM073764.1:40890669-41345369 GCA_037127475.1 Arma custos
TCAAAGATGGCTGATATATATTTTTTTTATTATGTTATGAACCCCATCTGTACATATCAGGGATAGTAATTAAAAGAAAAAAAAACATATACATGCATAGGAAAGAACATTCTTTCCATACTAGAAGAATATGGCACTCATTCGGTGTTCTCAAAGTATCGAAAGATCTCCGATATTTCACAGATGACTGATATCTATTTTTTTTATTATGTTATTAACGCTATCTATACATATCAGGGAAAGTAATTAAAAGAAAAAAAAACATATACATGCATAGGAAAGAACATTCTTTCCATACTAGAAGAATATGGCACTCATTCGGTGTTCTCAAAGTATCGAAAGATCTCCGATATTTCACAGATGACTGATATCTATTTTTTTTATTATGTTATGAACCCCATCTGTACATATCAGGGAAAGTAATTGAAAGAAAAAAAAACATATACATGCATAGGAAAGAACATTCTTTCCATAGTAGAAGAGTATGGCACTCATTCGGTGTTCTCAATGTATCGAACGATCTTTTCGATATTTCACATTTGACTGATATCTAAATTTTTTATTATGTTATTAACGCTATCTATACATATCAGGGAAAGTAATAAAAAGAGAAAAAATAATATACACGCATAGGAAAGGACATTCTTTCGATATTAGAAGAATGTATACTCATTCGATATTCTCAGAGTATCGAAAGATCTTTCCGATATTTCAAAGATGATTGATATCTAAATTTTTTATTATGTTATGAACCCCATCTGTACATATCAGTGATAGTAATTAAAAGGGAAAAAAACATATACATGCATAGGAAAGGACATTCTTTCCATCCTAGAAGAATATGGTACTCATTCGATATTCTCAAAGTATCGAAAGATCTCCGATATTTCACAGATGGCTGATATATATTTTTTTATTATGTTATGAACCCCATCTGTGCATATCAGGGAAAGTAATTAAAAGAAAAAAAAACATATAAATGCATAGGAAAGAAAATTCTTTCCATACTAGAAGAATATGGCACTCATTCGGTGTTCTCAAAGTATCGAAAGATCTCCGATATTTCACAGATGGCTGATATCTATTTTTTTATTATGTTATGAACCCCATCTGTACATATCAAGGAAAGTAATTAAAAGAAAAAAAAACATATACATGCATAGGAAAGAACAATCTTTCCATACTAGAAGAATATGGCACTCATTCGGTGTTCTCAAAGTACCGAAAGATCTTTCCGATATTTCACATTTGACTGATATCTAAATTTTTTATTATGTTATTAACGCTATCTGTACATATCAGGGAAAGTAATAAAAAGAGAAAAAATAATATACACGCATAGGAAAGGACATTCTTTCGATATTAGAAGAATATATACTCATTCGATATTCTCAGAGTATCGAAAGATCTTTCCGATATTTCAAAGATGGCTGATATATATTTTTTTTATTATGTTATGAACCCCATCTGTACATATCAGGGATAGTAATTAAAAGAAAAAAAAACATATACATGCATAGGAAAGAACATTCTTTCCATACTAGAAGAATATGGCACTCATTCGGTGTTCTCAAAGTATCGAAAGATCTCCGATATTTCACAGATGACTGATATCTATTTTTTTTATTATGTTATTAACGCTATCTATACATATCAGGGAAAGTAATTAAAAGAAAAAAAAACATATACATGCATAGGAAAGAACATTCTTTCCATACTAGAAGAATATGGCACTCATTCGGTGTTCTCAAAGTATCGAAAGATCTCCGATATTTCACAGATGACTGATATCTATTTTTTTTATTATGTTATGAACCCCATCTGTACATATCAGGGAAAGTAATTGAAAGAAAAAAAAACATATACATGCATAGGAAAGAACATTCTTTCCATAGTAGAAGAGTATGGCACTCATTCGGTGTTCTCAATGTATCGAACGATCTTTTCGATATTTCACATTTGACTGATATCTAAATTTTTTATTATGTTATTAACGCTATCTATACATATCAGGGAAAGTAATAAAAAGAGAAAAAATAATATACACGCATAGGAAAGGACATTCTTTCGATATTAGAAGAATGTATACTCATTCGATATTCTCAGAGTATCGAAAGATCTTTCCGATATTTCAAAGATGATTGATATCTAAATTTTTTATTATGTTATGAACCCCATCTGTACATATCAGTGATAGTAATTAAAAGAAAAAAAAACATATACATGCATAGGAAAGAACATTCTTTCCATACTAGAAGAATATGGCACTCATTCGGTGTTCTCAAAGTATCGAACGATCTTTCCGATATTTCACATTTGACTGATATCTAAATTTTTTATTATGTTATTAACGCTATCTATACACATCAGGGAAAGTAATAAAAAGAGAAAAAATAATATACACGCATAGGAAAGGACATTCTTTCGATATTAGAAGAATATATACTCATTCGATATTCTCAGAGTATCGAAAGATCTTTCCGATATTTCAAAGATTATTGATATCTAAATTTTTTATTATGTTATGAACCCCATCTGTACATATCAGGGATAGTAATTAAAAGAAAAAAAACATATACATGCATAGGAAAGAAAATCTTTCCATACTAGAAGAATATGGCACTCATTCGGTGTTCTCAAAGTATCGAAAGATCTCCGATATTTCACAGATGGCTGATATCTATTTTTTTTATTATGTTATGAACCCCATCTGTACATATCAGGGAAAGTAATTAAATGAAAAAAAAACATATACATGCATAGGAAAGAACATTCTTTCCATACTAGAAGAATATGGCACTCATTCGGTGTTCTCAAAGTATCGAAAGATTATCGGAAAGATCTTTCCGATATTTCACAGTTGACTGATATCTAAATTTTTTATTATGTTATTAACGCTATCTATACATATCAGGGAAAGTAATAAAAAGAGAAAAAATAATATACACGCATAGGAAAGGACATTCTTTCGATATTAGAAGAATATATACTCATTCCATATTCTCAGAGTATCGAAAGATCTTTCCGATATTTCAAAGATGGTTGATATCTAAATTTTTTATTATGTTATGAACCCCATCTGTACATATCAGGGAAAGAAATTAAAAGAAAAAAAACATATACATGCATAGGAAAGGACATGCTTTCGATGCTAGAAGAATATGGTACTCATTCGATATTCTCAAAGTATCGGAAAAATTTTTTTGAATATCGAAAGAGTACCCTGTTCTTCTAGTATCGAAAAAAATTCCATTGCTATGCATATATATTATTTTTTTCTTTTAACTTATTTCTCTGATGTGTACAGATATTGGTCATAACATAATAATAAATTTAGATATTAGCCATCTGTGAAGTATCGGAAAATATTTTTAGAATATCGAAAGAGTACCCTGTTCTTCTAGTATCGAAAGAATTTCCATTGCTATGTATATATATTATTTTTTTCTTTTAATTAATTTCCCGAATATGTGCAGTCAGTTAAATGTTTCGATATTTAGTTTTCCATATCGATATCGATAAAATATCGGAAGAAAAGTATCGATACCAAAATATCGGTATCGAAAGGAAAAATATCGATACTGTACCCCATCTGTACATCTCAGGGAAAGTAATTAAAAGAAAAAAAAAACATATTCATGCATAGGAAAGGACATGCTTTCGATATTAGAAGAATATATACTCATTCGATATTCTCAGGGTATCGAAAGAGTTTTCCGATATTTCAAAGATGGTTGATATATAATTTTTTTATTATGTTATGAACCTTATCTGTACATATCAGGGAAAGTAATTAAAAGAAAAAAAAAACATATACATGCATAGGAAAGGACATTCTTTCGATCCTAGAAGAATATGGTACTCATTCGATATTCTCAAAGTATCGAAATATCTCCGATATTTCACAGATGGCTGATATCTATTTTTTTTATTATGTCATGAACCTTATCTGTACATATTAGGGAAAGTAATTAAAAGGGAAAGAAAAACATAAACATGCATAGGAAAGGACATTCTTTCGATTCTAGAAGAAAATGGTACTCATTCGATATTCTCAAAGTATCGAAAGATCTCCGATATTTCACAGATGGCTGATATATATTTTTTTTATTATGTTATGAACCCCATCTGTACATATCAGGGAAAGTAATTAAAAGAAAAAAAAAACATATACATGCATAGGAAAGAACTTTCTTTCCATACTAGAAGAATATGGCACTCATTCGGTGTTCTCAAAGTATCGAAAGATCTTTCCGATATTTCACAGTTGACTGATATCTAAATTTTTTATTATGTTATTAACGCTATCTATACATATCAGGGAAAGTAATAAAAAGAGAAAAAATAATATACACGCATAGGGAAGGAGATTCTTTCGATATTAGAAGAATATATACTCATTCCATATTCTCAGAGTATCGAAAGATCTTTCCGATATTTCAAAGATGGTTGATATCTAAATTTTTTATTATGTTATGAACCCCATCTGTACATATCAGGGAAAGTAATTAAAAGAAAAAAAAACATATACATGCATAGGAAAGAACATGCTTTCGATACTAGAAGAATATGGTACTCATTCGATATTCTCAAAGTATCGGAAAATTTTTTTTGAATATCGAAAGAGTACCCTGTTCTTCTAGTATCGAAAGAATTTCCATTGCTATGCACATATATTATTTTTTTCTTTTAACTTATTTCTCTGATGTGTACAGATATTGGTCATAACATAATAATAAATTGAGATATTAGCCATCTGTGAAGTATCGGAAAATATTTTTAGAATATCGAAAGAGTACCCTGTTCTTCTAGTATCGAAAGAATTTCCATTGCTATGTATATATATTATTTTTTCTTTTAATTAATTTCCCGAATATGTGCAGTCAGTTAAATGTTTCGATATTTAGTTTTCCATACCGATATCGATAAAATATCGGAAGAAAAGTATCGATACCAAAATATCGGTATCGAAAGGAAAAGTATCGATACCGTACCCCATCTGTACATATCAGGGAAAGTAATTAAAAGAAAAAAAAAACATATTCATGCGTAGGAAAGGACATTCTTTCGATCCTAGAAGAATATGGCACTCATTCGGTGTTCTCAAAGTATCGAAAGATCTCCGATATTTCACCGATGGCTGATATATATTTTTTTATTATGTTATGAACCCCATTTGTACATATCAGGGAAAGTAATTTAAAGAAAAAAAAAACATATACATGCATAGGAAAGAACATTCTTTCCATACTAGAAGAATATGGCACTCATTCGGTGTTCTCAAAGTATCGAAAGATCTCCGATCTTTCACAGATGGCTGATATATATTTTTTTTATTATGTTATGAACCCCATCTGTACATATCAGGGAAAGTAATTAAAAGAAAAAAAAAACATATACATGCATAGGAAAGAACATTCTTTCCATACTAGAAGAATATGGCACTCATTCGGTGTTCTCAAAGTATCGAAAGATCTTTCCGATATTTCACAGTTGACTGATATCTAAATTTTTTATTATGTTATGAACCCCATCTGTACATATCAGGGAAAGTAATAAAAAGAAAAAAAAACATATTCATGCATAGGAAAGGACATGCTTTCGATATTAGAAGAGTATATACTCATTCGATATTCTCAGGGTATCGAAAGATCTTTCCGATATTTTAAAGATGGTTGATATATAATTTTTTTATTATGTTATGAACCTTATCTGTACATATCAGGGAAAGTAATTAAAAGAATAAAAAGCATATACATGCATTGGAAAGGACATTCTTTCGATCCTAGAAGAATATGGTACTCATTCGATATTCTCAAAGTATCGAAAGATCTTCGATATTTCACAGATGGCTGATATATAATTTTTTTATTATGTTATGAACCTTATCTGTACATATCAGGGAAAGTAATTAAAAGGGAAAAAAAACATATACATGCATAGGAAAGAACATTCTTTCGATTCTAGAAGAATATGGTACTCATTCGATATTGTCAAAGTATCGAAAGATCTCCGATATTTCACAGATGGCTGATATATATTTTTTTTATTATCTTATGAACCCCATCTGTACATATCAGGGAAAGTAATTAAAAGAAAAAAAAAAACATATACATGCATAGGAAAGAACATTCTTTCCATACTAGAAGAATATGGCACTCATTCGGTGTTCTCAAAGTATCGAAAGATCTTTCCGATATTTCACAGTTGACTGATATCTAAATTTTTTATTATGTTATTAACGCTATCTATACATATCAGGGAAAGTAATAAAAAGAGAAAAAATAATATACACGCATAGGAAAGGACCTGCTTTCGATATTAGAAGAATATATACTCATTCCATATTCTCAGAGTATCGAAAGATCTTTCCGATATTTCAAAGATGGTTGATATCTAAATTTTTTATTATGTTATGAACCCCATCTGTACATATCAGGGAAAGTAATTAAAAGAAAAAAAAACATATACATGCATAGGAAAGGACATGCTTTCGATACTAGAAGAATATGGTACTCATTCGATATTCTCAAAGTATCGGAAAAATTTTTTTGAATATCGAAAGAGTACCCTGATCTTCTAGTATCGAAAGAATTTCCATTGCTATGCATATATATTATTTTTTTCTTTTAACTTATTTCTCTGATGTGTACAGATATTGGTCATAACATAATAATAAATTTAGATATTAGCCATCTGTGAAGTATCGGAAAATATTTTTAGAATATCGAAAGAGTACCCTGTTCTTCTAGTATCGAAAGAATTTCCATTGCTATGTATATATATTATTTTTTCTTTTAATTAATTTCCCGAATATGTGCAGTCAGTTAAATGTTTCGATATTTAGTTTTCCATACTGATATCGATAAAATATCGGAAGAAAAGTATCAATACCAAAATATCGGTATCGAAATGAAAAGTATCGATACTGTACCCATATCGGTAATATCGGTAGAACCCTAGTCAGAAGGAGCGTATTAAATCTAATCCAAGCAGATGAGGATACCTCGTGGCAGGTGATCAAGTGCTACTTTTCTATTCTTAAATATATCTGGAATATATATATTGATGTTTGGGATGCCATAGACTCATTTAGGATGAGTACTCAAATTATTGTTTATATTCCTTAATCTTAATTGGGTTCCTTTCCAAAGATCTATTCTTGTGTTTACCAATTTACTCATCTATTATACCTTCAATATATTATTTATAAATAAATAGTGTATCTGGGGTATGTAAGCACCAGAAGAATTACAATAAGGATCGTTTATTTATTTAATTTCAACAAGGTTAATGATTCAGATTTTAATATATATAAAAATGATTGCCATAACATACATTGCAGGAAATAAATTAAACTTATCTGTGGACAAGGCTAGATTGGGTTACAGGTCAGTCTTCTTCTTGCCGCCTCCGGGACTCATCTTCTTCCGCAGGGCCTGTCTCTCCAGTCTTTCTTGCTGTACGACTTCAGAGTACCTGCTTCCTGTTCCGCCTTCGTCTCCAGAGTAGCTCCTTCCTGCTTCGCCTTCGTCTCTCGAGTACCTTCCTTCTCTGCGTCTATCTCCCGCGGACTGGACGCGGTTTTGTCACAGGATTATGATAAGGGAGAATAGCCTGTGGCTTACGCAAGCAGAATGCTTACAGACGTGGAGACCCGATATAGCACGCTCGAGAGAGAGTTATTAGGGATTGTATGGGCAGTCCAACACTTCCTGCCCTATATATTTGAAAAGCGGTTCAAAGTTCATACCGATCACCTGCCACTTCTGTGGGTGGGTAATTTGAAAGAATCGTCGGATAGGGTGACGCGTTGGAAGGAGATCTTGAGCCAATACAATATCGAAATAGCATACAAGCCGGGAAAGGATTATGTGGTGGCAGATTGGTTATCTCGTGTTCTGCAGGTCAACGCTATCGAATCAGGTGAAGGGGGACCTTCCGGGGAGCTCCAGAGGTTCGTACGGGAATGGACGCCAGATGTGGAAGATGAAGGAGAAACAGACCACCGGGACAACGGGGAATCTCCCGACCAGGAGGAATCACAAGCGAGAGATCGACTGAGATGGAGGAGGTGGATGAGGTAACAAACGATAAGACTCGGCAGATAATATGGAAAACAAGGACCACGGGGTTACTGAAAACGGAATTTTCCAGATACGAGAGGCATAATATTGTTACTATTTGGTCCCAACCTGGAGCTCAGGAAGAGTAAATCTGTCGAGCGTTAAAGGACGCCTCTAAAGCAGGTGCGACCCACTATCTGTATGTTGGCAATGCGACGGTGTGGGACAAGATACGTAACTTGTGGAGGTTCGAAAAAATAGGGATAGACAGGACGTTTATTCGATGCCGATCTATGGTAGAGACCATTCGCGATCAGTAACAGCAAAAGGATGTAACGATGGCATACTATCAAGGAAAGACGAACCACCGGGGAATCAATGAGACGTTGGCGGCACTAAAAAGAAAGTATTATTGGGTAGGGATGCGGAAGACGGTAGAGGAGATAATAAGGAACTGCCACATTTGTCATACGGCTATGACCGCCATCCCCCCGTAGGATTACAAACCGAGACGATGACGCCTACGATACCATTGACAGATCTTCAAGTAGACACCTTTACGTGGAGGGGGTTTAAATGGGTAACAATAGTGGATGCATTTAGCAAAAGGGCCATAGCCCACCCGGTGAAGGAGAAATCGGTAGCGGCGGTGAATAGCGCCCTTCAAACATGGTTCTAATTCTAAGGGGTGCCAATCGATCTCCTCGGATGGGGGCAGGGAATTCGATAACGCGTACTTGCGACAGGAGATGAAACGGCTAGGAATTGCATGGCACTGGAATACGCCCGGACATCCTAAAAGTAGGGGGGGGATCGAAAGGCTCCAAATACCCTGGGAGAACATCTCCGAGTATTCCACGCAGATAAAGGGTTGGAAGCAGAAGAGGCGATGCCCCGAGCCATAGCAGCGTACAACCACTCCATACACATGGCCACCGGATTTTCCCCGTTCGAGGCCCTTTTTGGTTTACAAACGCGAAGAAGAGACAAGGGTGATACGGTTGTAGACGAAAACATGGCAGAACAACTAGCCATAAATAGAGTAAAACTCGAGAAAATGTGGGGGAAAGCACATGGCCGGTTGGTAGTGGAAAAGAGTAGGAGATTGGCGCGGGAAAACGAGGGCGTGAAGGACATTATGGGGGATATTAAAATCGGTACAATCGTGTACAAAAAAATTATATCGAATCGTGCAAAGGAGGTTCTGAGGTACGATGGAGTGTCCATTCGGAGTGATTGCTATCAGAGAGCATAACCTAGTCACTATTCAGAGTGTGGCTGAGCCAAGAAAACATTTTCATTTCTCTTATATATAGTTTTTGTAAAGTAACTTATTTGTACGTGTATATAAATATTTTTGTTAATTACGAATGATAGTAATGTAGATTAAGCTAGTAGTAAGGTATTTTATTATTATTTTTATGTAAGTAGAATATGATTCATGTAATTGATACCTACAAATTCCTGCCCTACCGTATCCTTTAATAATATTCCTCTGAACTCTGTCGAACAGGTACGTTACCTAGGACTCCATCTGGACAAACGTCTCACTTGGAATCCTCATACAAGACTGAAAAGACAAGAAACTGCTCGTCGTTTTCGCCTACTTCAACATTTACTGGACAAACGCTCTAAGCTCCCAATAAATTACAAAAGACTCATTTACATGACAGTTATCAGGCCTATTTGGACATACGGAGTTGAGCTTTGGGGCTCTACTAAACCATCCAATTCATCTCGTATCCAATCCTTGCAATCCAAAATCCTTCGTAAAATCCTCAATGCTCCTTATTATGTCACAAACAAACTCATCCATCATGATCTTAATATCCCATATGTTACTGATTTGGCCCAAACTAGATACCTATCCTTCCATGACAAGCTCCATACACACTTGAATCCACTAGTCTCTCAACTTGCTTCCCATACTATTCCTGATAACCCTCCGAGGCGTCTGAAAAGAAGATGGCCTCGAGACCATCTGCTATAGAACTTTTTAGAGTGCTACCGATGGGTAGTTTCTCCACAAGTGCTTTTCAAGTCGTATTATACATATAGCAGATTTACTTATTATAATTGTATTATAGTTGTAAATATCAATAAATTGAATTAAAAAAAAAAAAATGTAATTGATAATTTATTTTGTTTGTGTGCTCTTTCTCTGCAATTTTTGTTTTGAGTTTACGAGGATGTTCGTAAACTGGCTGGGGGGAGTTAAGACAAGACGATGATCGCTAAGTCGCTAATCAAGCTGGCATTGTAAACAGCTGTTGGAATCTATAAATAGAGGTTCAAGATGGCAATAAAGTCAGTGTTAAATTAAAATCGGTACAATCGTGTACAAAAAAAATATATCGAATCGTGCAAAGGAGGTTCTGAGGTATGAGGGAGTGTCCATTCAGAGTTATTGCTATCAGAGAGCATAACCTAGTCACTATTCAGTGTGGCTGAGCCAAGAAAACATTTTCATTTCTCTTATATATAGTTTTTGTAAAGTAACTTATTTGTATATAAATATTTTTGTTAATTACGAATGATAGTAATGTAGATTAAGCTAGTAGTAAGGTATTTTATTATTATTTTTATGTAAGTAGAATATGATTCATGTAATTGATAATTTATTTTGTTTGTGTGCTGTTTATCTCAGCCGTCAAGTGTGTTGTTTATCTCCCTACTTTTTCTTTTTTTTGTTTTGTGAGGTGAAGTACTTAAGTTTTATATATATATATATATATATATATATATATATATATATATATATATATATATATATATATATATATATATTGTTGAGGTTCAAAAAATAGGTTAAAAATAAATCAAAAACTATCGATGTTTGGCGTATCAATCGGACCACCGTAAAGTTGAAGTAGATTTCTGATTAGTTTATTTAAGTAAATAAAAATAATTCTAAAACTTATTTAATACTTTTTTATTAATTTAATCTTCGGTTTATTCAATTAAAACACAATTTTTATAAGTATACTTGATTTAACTATTATACAAATGGAATTGCCGCTCCCAAACGGCGTCTCCCGCCATATTTTACTCTCTCGTAACAGGAGCGTCCAGAGAAGAGGACCTCCCAAGTAATCTACTTTACGTGTGGAGGTGCCAGAGAGAGCTTCTCCATATTTCATCTCTCGTAACAGGGGCGTCCAGGGAAGAGGACCTCCCAAGTATTCTACTTTACGTGCGGAGGTGCCAGAGAGAGCTTCTCCAGTATTTCATCACAATCTAGTAAGAGGCGTCCAGGGAAGTAGTGATGGGCTAAACAGTGAAATCTTAATAACACGTTATGGCATAACTTCTACCAAGTAATAACGTGGTCCAGTAACATGTTATTTGAGTAACGTTTTATTTCATTGAAGAAAATAATATATCTAATATATAAATTTAAATGAGAATAGAAACATACGCAGCCGATAATAGCTAATTACTGAAAAGAAAAAAGGGATTTCATTCACAATTACTGATTGAAAAATTAACAAAAAAATCAAACTTCGCTAATTCGCACAAAAAAATGGAAAAAATATCAAGTAAATATGATTTAAAACCATAAAACTGCCTTAGACGTTATTCAAGTGGCGACCCTTACGTTATCTTAGACGTTATCGGAACTATTAAAGTGTTCTTGGCTTCGTTGCCTGTTTTTTGCGAATATAGAAGGATTTCATTCACAATTACTGGTTGAAAAATTAACAATAATTTCAAACTTTGCTAATTCGCACAAAAAAATGGAAAAAATATCAAGTAAATCTGTTTTAAAACCATAAAACTGCCTTAGACGTTATTCAAGTTGCGACCCCTACGTTATCTAAACGTTATCGGAACTGTTATACCAATAAGAAATATAAAATATATATGGAACTATTCCATGGAGTTATGGAAAAGCATTGATAATGCTAATAGGCACCATAGATTTGGTTAAGAGGGTGACTAGTTATTATAGTATGAACACAAAGTTGGAAAATACTGTAAAAGAGATTACTGTACAACAATAAATTATAAAAGGTAATTGATGATGAAAGGGTATTATGAAATTAAAATACTTATATAATGATAAGCTTTTAGTTGATAATGAAGTACAAAAAGGATGAACAATTACTACAGATTATTAATTAATAACATAGCCTAAATAATTTTACTATAAAAAAAAATAAACAGTTTCTCCTAATTAAAAATAATAAATATGTGTATTATGAAGTTCGTTATGAACATCCAAAAATTTAATAGACTAAGTAAAGAACAGAAAAACAAAATATAAAATCTTTACTTCAAAAGAACTACATTTAACATAAATTCGAAATTTGGCATTTTTTAGTTAAGCTTTCAGAAACAATTGTATTGATTGATTCAGAATTCAGATAGAGCATATCTGATATTCCGTTTCCAACATTTATAATAAAGTCATATTTTGAGTTGTATTATGTTTGAACTTGAAGTTTTATGGGAATAATGGCATTGAAAGAAAAAGTTTCAAGCTTTTAAAAATTTTCTAGTGGTTAATAAAAGAATTTTGTATCAATAACCAAATTTTTTATTTTTTTAACTCACATGTAACTTTCAAATATCTCCATTGCAATATTAGGTTTTTTGAATAATGACACCGTTCTTTTGAAGGAACGATATGTGAGGAATAAATTTAAAAATGTATTCATAAAAAAAATGTGAAAAAAGCATTTAACTTGTACATATGACTCTTCGTAAAAATAATTACTTATTATATTTTTAAATATTCTAAATAATAAAACAACTAGGACCTTTACAGTTCATTTTACGATATTACCATTTTAGCCACTCTACTCTCAAAAACCTAACTTATTTTTAAGTAAATACAAAGTTTATCTTTAAGTGCTTTACACTTTCTCTTAACCAGATTATTATAACTATATAAAGCTAAAATAAATAAATACTTAAATAACTATCCAGTAGACAGAATAAAAAGGAAGCATAAGCTCATCTTCATGATTCATTTAATACATGACTGTTGCTGCAGACATTACTTGCGATTACATCATGTAAATTGTAGTAGGAACACTTGAAGAGTTACGGCAGAAGTTCAGTGCACTCTGATCTAATTTTAAGAATATCATAGAATAAATTAAAATCTTATTAATACTTTTTATTTCAATTACATTTTTATATACAGAATAAACTATCTTTAAAAATCTGTTTAATAGCATTAGTTGATTTTGTTAATGTATTAAGGAAATGGTCTGGGTGGAGGTCAGAAAATATTCTTTTTAATTTCAAAGACTTGTTTTTAAATTTCAGAAAAATAGTTTATAGCTATAAATATAATTAATATTTAATTTGTACTAAACTGTAGTAGGAGCACTTGAAGAGTTACAGCAGTTGCAGTTGCAGTTGCAGTTCAGAGCAGAAAATATTCTTTTTAACTTCTTAATATTTAATTTGTACTAAACTGTAGTAGGAGCACTTGAAGAGTTACAGCAGTTGCAGTTGCAGTTCAGTGCAGAAAATATTCTTTTTAACTTCAAAGACTTTTTTTTTAATTTCAGAAAAAATAGTTTATAGCTATAAATATAATTAATATTTAATTTGTACTAAAATAAACATAACAACAAATTTAATAATTAAGTTTTAAAAGAAAAACAATTGTATACCTTACTTTCCGTCAACATCCAATTTTAGGAATCAAAACTTCTCTGTAGACTGCCTAATAATTTCTTGATTATAATTCCATTTATTTCGAAATTAAAGTGAAATCAATCTAAAACATTTGTATAGTGTATTGAATGGGTCAGGGGATCATTCTTCGTTTAAATTATTCTTATAATGTCAAGTTCTTCTCTTGATTGTTTAAATAAAAAATAAAGGAAAGAAAGAAAAAAGGAAAAGGTGGGGGAAAAAAGACTTTAAAAGTATTATAATTTTAGAATGGAAAAACTTGGCTTCCTCCTTCTTACATAACAGTTAATAAGCTAATAGATAAGTCATTATTACACTGTGTACAAATAAGTTTTGCTTATTTTTTGTGTTATTCATTGACTGCACCTCCTGACTCATTCAATTTGTTGTTATGATTTAGAATATTTAAAAATATAATAAGTAATTATTTTTACGAAGAGTCGTATGTACAAGTTAAATGCCTGTAATTTTTTGACATTTTTTTTTTTATGAATACATTTTTAAATTTATTCCTCACATATCATTCCTTCAAAAGAACGGTGTGATGTACTCAAAAAACCTAATATTGCAATGGAGATATTTGAAAGTTACATGTAAGTTAAAAAAATAAAAATTTGGTTATTGATACTAAATTCTTGTATTAACCACTAGAAAATTTTTAAAAACTTGAAACTATTTCTTTCAATGGAATATTTGGCAGTCCTGGCCAGAGACGGCACGCAGTCTACACTTCTCTCCTTACTTCATTTGCTCTTTCATTTTCTCTCCATCTTTTTTCTCTTTAATTAAGCGGTCAAATTGGTTAAAAGTGTTTAAATATCATTGAACTAACTGTTTACAAGTGAGTCGGGAGTAGATACAGAGCTAATCCTAGAGCTACAGAGGATTATAGTACGCTAGGACCTAAAAATAATAGAATCATACAAGCGTGAGTCATTATTATATTTTTTCATTTTATCAAATAAATTAATTAAAATGGCCCAATGTTCTGTAAATCAAATGTGACTAGAGATGACAAAAATAATTTATCATGTTTTAAATGTCGCATGATTTTTCACGGTCGATGCATCAATATCGACGATAAGGAATTAGAGGCCGCGAAAAATAAAAAAAATTGGGTCTGCAATAATTGTGACCAATTGAAAAAATCTGGCCTTCAGGAAAAAAAAACCAGCCCCACCAGGAGTCCTGTGAAGGAAGTATCGGAGCCCTCCGCAAGTGATATTCTAGCGGCGGTAAACAAAATGAATACAGAGCTCACATCACTAAAAGCATCATTAGACAAATCACTCAGTTTCGAGCTCAGTGACCGGCTTTCTAAAATTGAGAACCACCTCGAAGGACAGGCCAAATTCATCGAGGCCCTGACATCAGAAAACAAGGCCCTCAAAACTAAGGTGGGTGACTTGGAGGTCCACCTTAATAAGGCGGAACAAGGCCTTTTATGCAGGTCCTTAGAGATCCGTGGCATTCCAGTCCGATCAGGAGAAACCCCCGCAGCACTGGTGGTTAATGTCGGAGCGAGTCTTGGGCTGAAGGTGGCGGTTGAAGACCTTGACTTCGTTGAGCGTCGCAGGCCGCGGAAGGACGACCCACGACCACCACCAGTTATCGCCAGGTTTGTCCGGCAGTCTTTGCGTGACGACCTAGTTCAGCGCCGGAAGGTAAAAAGGGACTTGTCAGCCCGGGACATTGGCTGGGAGGAGAACGATTTCCACCGGATTTACCTGGAGGAAGAAATGTCTCCAGCCAACAGACGTCTGTACTGGTTGGCCCGACAGAAGAGAGCGGCTGGGAAGCTGAAGTACGTCTGGTTCGCCGGAGGTAGAGTGCGGTGCCGGAAGGATGACGGTCATCCTGTCATTTATATCGACCATCCATCCGACTTAGATGTGTACTGCTGACCCTGTGGCACCCGTCCGCTGTTTATTGGCTTCTCGTTGGATCTTCCACTGGTTCTCAATTACAAATTTACTTTTTTTGTTTCTTTATCTACTAATATTTCTTTTTTTTTAGGTTATGCTATATTTTTTCCTTTTAATACCTCAAATCTTACAACACAATCGGCGAACTTTGGACTTATTGTAATTTTAAATACCCAAACTGTAATTTTTACATAAGTTCATCCATTAAAATACTCTTTATTTTATGTATTCGGCTGACTTTGACTTCTGTTGGGTCATTGGCTTCATTTTCTTAGCTATATCACAATCGTCTAACCTTATGGCTTATATTTTAATTTTCACCTTAATTCACCCAGCAATTCATCCTTTTTTTACAGCATCTTTCCATCTCATTCTGATAATTCATCGATTACCAAATCCAAATGTCTAATCTCCTGATCTCCTGTCAAGTTAATTCCCAATCCCTACCTGCTCATTTTGACGAATTTCAAGAATATTTCACCCACAATTTTTATCATATTATCGCAGTATCTGAAACTTGGCTTAAACCACATATTCCTTCCTCCAGCATTACCCTACCTGACTATACGTTTCTCCGCCATGACCGAGATAACCGGACTGGTGGAGGAGTAGGTCTTTATGTCCATCAAACCCTAAAAGCCCGAATCCTCGAATCCTCTCTTCCATCCGAAGTCCCTCATATTGAATTCCTTCTCTCCGAAATTTCCTGTAATGGACAACCGCTCCTATACGTAGTTGTATACCGGCCTCCTTTAGTGCCTTTTGACTCTTCCCTTGATTCTATCCTTTACAACTATATTCCCTTCTATAACCATATAATTATTTCTGGCGATTTCAACACCAATCTCCTTGTTAAAACAAATGACACATTGTACCCGGAAAATCTCTTCCACTCCCTAAATCTCTCCATTGTTCCGTTTTCTCCTACCCATCATACCCACCGATCTGACACATGGTTAGATCTGTATGTCATCGATTCTCCTCAGAATCTATTCTCTTCTTCTCAATTGCCCGTCCCATCTCTTTCTTCCCATGACCTAATCCAAATCACATATAATATCCAAACTCCGTACAAACTATCTAAAACCATTACCTTCCGCAACCTTGATGCTATTAGTCGTGAAAACATCTTGCCTTCCCTTGAATCCCTGAATTGGGGTGATATCTATTCCTGTCCCACCATTGATTCAATGGTTGACACACTCACTTCCTATCTTCTTAGTATCCTGGATACCCATGATCCTCTGAAAACTACAACCCTCCGTCGATTACCAGCTCCTTGGATGGATCAAAATATAAAAGAACTGCAGAGGAAGCGCGACGCAGTTCGCAGACGGTACAGACGGACAAAACGGACCGACGATTTTCAAGCGTTTAGGACTCTTCGCAACTTAACGCAATCTACAATAAGGCAGGCGAAATCCAAGTACTTCCATGAAGCCCTTTCCTCCGCGTCCGATCCTAAATCCAAATGGCTAATCCTTCGGAAACTCTCACTTTATAAATCCTCTTCCCCAGTAGTCTTTCCGGTCTCACCTGATGAACTGAACACCCATTTTTTGTCTTTCTCTTCTAACTCACGATATACTTCTCCTACTTTCCCATTAGCACCATCATTCAACCACAATAACTTTTACTTCTCCGATATTTCACCCACTGACCTTCTTTCCTCCCTATTGAAATCCCACTCCAATTCCATCGGTTCTGACGGCATTCCCGCCAAACTGTTAAAAACAAGCACAAAATGCAGTTTTCTCTTCCTCCTGGAAAAAAGTAATAGTCCATCCTATTAAAAAATCACCCAATCCATCAAACCCAAATGATTTCCGGCCTATTTCTATACTCTCTAACCTTTCCAAACCCCTCGAAAGAATAGTTCAATCCCAAATGTCAAATTTTCTGGAACAGTCCCAACTCCTTGATCCACTTCAATCAGGCTTCCGTCCTGGCCTTTCCACACAATCTGCCCTCGTTAAAATCACCACTGACATACATACTGCTATGGACGAAAAAAAACTGACAGTACTAATTCTACTTGACTTTTCAAAAGCGTTCGATTCACTGAACCATTCCATCCTCTTCTCTAAACTAAAATCTCTTTCATTTTCCAACAGTTCCATACTCTGGGTCCAAGCTTTCCTCTCGGATAGGACTCAAGCAGTCTCCATCCCTAATCAACCCCTATCCTCTTTCCTACCGCTGAACACAGGAGTGGCACAGGGTTCTAGTATTTCCCCACTCCTTTTCAACTGTTACATTAATGACCTTCCCAAATCAATCCTTCACTGTTCCCACCATTTGTACGCCGATGATTCCCAGATCTATTTGTCCTTTCCTCCGTCTGAGATAATAGCAGCATTTGCCAACATTCAAGGGGACCTAGATAGGATAAGTGCCTGGGCAAACTTGAATAAACTGTCGTTGAATGCTGCGAAAACTCAGGCCATCCTTAAATCTATCAAATCACTTCCCCGATTAACCTTAAATGATCACCCTATTGCCTTCAGCTCCTCTGTTAGAAACCTCGGAGTCATTTTCGACCAATCCCTCTCATGGAAACCCCACGTTGCCCAAATTTCTCGTCGAGCAATAAGCTCTCTAAAGTTATTCCACCGTTCCAAACATCTTCTAACTCCACCAATCCGTAAGCTCCTCATCACATCTTTTATCTTTCCACACTTTGACTATGGTTGTGTGGCATATGGTGGACTCTCGAACAGGCTCGAGGAGAGGTTGAGGCGGATTATTAACTGTTCGCTTTGATTTGTCTTCGATGCCCCGAGAAGGTCTCATGTGTCCCGTCGTTACGTTGAGTTAAAGTGGCTTTTTCCTTCTATCCGCAGGCTCTATTTCCTTGGTTCTTACTTATATCAAACTATCAACTCACAACATCCTTCTTACATCTATAGTCTTCTACAATTCAAATCCTCTATCCAATCCCAAGGCACAAGATCTCGTCCTTCCGATCTTTATATCCGTTCCCAAAGAACCAAAACTTTTGAGCGTTCTTTTCTCGCCCGTTCTATCTCTCTTCGGAACTCACTCCCACCCGATATCCGTCATGTGTCTTCTTTAACCTCATTTAAACCTAAACTTTTCCAACATCTTCTAAATTCCCAATCAGGTGCTTTACAACCAATAAATAATTGATAGATATTTTCAACTTTATTGATTGATGAACTACTGTAAATATTCCTCACTCACAATGAAATCATTTTTTTAATTTTTATTTCTGTTACCAGATGCTATCATGTATTTACTGTTTTTTTTCCATAAGCCTAGTTCTTTTTATTGTAAATTTTTCTGTTTTTTTATTTTTATTGTAAATTTTTCTGTTTTTTTATTTTTATTGTAAATTTTTCTGTTTTTTTATTTTTATTTTTGCATCACTTTAATAAATAACACTAAACATACCTGTTTAGTTATTTACTTTCAGGATATTTTGTAAATAAGTTTTTACTCAGTTGTAGGCCTTTGGCCAGATAAATATTTTCTTAATTATGTTCATCTCTGTTATTCTAAAGGGACCTGGTCCCAGAATAAAATTATTTTTCTATTTATATTTCTATTTCTATTATTCCCATAAAACTTCAAGTTCAGACGTAATTTCGAGTTTATGTTAAATGTAGTTCTTATGAAGGAGCGAATACTGTTGGCAGATTTTTCTGTTTGATCTTTAATAGGAACAAATACCTGTTTTACCTTCTGTAATAAAAAACAATACAAATATCCCTGTTAACATAAAACAAATTTATGCATTATTGATTAATATTAAAGATTTTATTTTTTGTGTTTCTGTTTTTTATTTAGTTGATTAAATTTTTGGATGTTCATAACGAACTTCATAATACATATGTTTATTATTTTTAATTTGGAGAAACTGTTTATTTATTTTTTTATAGTAAAATTATTTAGGCTATGTTATTAATTAATAATCTGTAGTAACTGTTCATCCTTTTTGTACTTCATTATCTAATAAAAGCTTATCATTATATTAGTATTTTAATTTCATTATACCCTTTCATCATCAATTACCTTTTATAATTTATTGTTGTACAGTAATCTCTTTTACAGTATTTTCCAACTTTGTGTTTATACTATAATCACTTAAATTTTGTAATAAAATAAAAAATAAAATTAACATCGAATTTTAATTAACTATCCATAATATTATATTATATATCTAAAATATATTAAAATATTAAATTCTTAACAATATATATATATATATATCTATATATTGACCACTTCTGTTATGATTTGGAGAACAAACTGGACTTAATAATTTCACTTAAGACAAAACAAGACATTGATACAGCCATAGAAAAACTTACAACATTAATAAAAACCACTTTAAATGATAATATCTTAAATCATAAAATTAACCTGATTTATGACAGCATATTCGCGTCTTATTAAGAGTGAAATGCAGTGCAAGATCGAAGTGGCACAGAACTCGGTACCAAGCAGATAAATCTATCTATACTAAATTGACTAACCAACTAAAAGGAGAAATTAGAAAATTCATAAGTTAACGAACCTAACTGAAAATCTAACGACTACTGACAAATCATTATGGATGACCACTACAAAGATCCTTCACTTCAAAGAATTTAACCATCGATTCCTTACTGAATCCAATGACTGAACAAGATCTGATGAAGAAAAAGCACAGTTATTCGGTCAATTCCTATCTAAAACTTTTCAACCACATCCCGATATTATGAATCCGTCTCACCATGAATTTATACAAAGAGAGTTAAATATTCCCCTTCAAATGACCCTTCCTCCCAAAGCATTCCATCCTTCAGAAATATCGAATATTATTCACTGATTACCTTCTCACAAAGCTCCTGGACACGACCTCATCATGATCCACATCTTAAAACATCTTCCTAGAGAAGCCAATCTGTTCCTCACCTACATATATAATGCTGTACTCTGCACTACATTTTTTCCTAATCTCTGTAAATTATCCGTCGTAAAAATGATACCTAAACCTACAAAGAAACCATAACAGCCTTCCTCTTATCGCCCTAGCTCACTTTTACCATGTATGGGTAAAATCCTGGAAAAGCTCATCCTGAAATGATTATACCCCATCCTAGGTGAAAATCACATTATCCCAGATCACCAGTTTGGATTCCGAACATCCCACTCCACTATCCAGCAATATCATCGTGTGGTGGATGTTGTTTCCTCAGCATTGGAACGTGGATTGTATTGTCCAGCGGTCTTCCTTGATGCTGAACAGGCTTTCGACCGAGTCTGGCACCCTGGGCTACTTTACAAACTCCGTAAATTCCTACACTCCAACATACTTTCTCATTATCCAATCCTATCTCTCCTACAGGTCATTCACAGTAAATCATAATAATGTTTACTCTTCCCTCATTCCTCAATCTGATGGTGTTTCTCAAGGCAGTATCCTCGGTCCAGTTCTCTACACAGTTTATAAAGCTGACATCCTAATACTATCCTTACCACATATGCGGATGATACATATCTATTATCTGTCAACACTGATCCAGTTATAGCATCGCGTACTCTTCAATCCCATATCACTGACATTGAAAATTGGTGTCAAAACTGGAGGATTAAAATAAATTCCCACAAATCTCATCAAATCACCTTTACTCTCCGTCGTAAACCAACGACTTCCTGTCCTCCTCTATCATTTAATAACATCCCACTAATTCCTGTAGAACAGGTCCGGTACCTAGGACTACACCTTGACAAATGCTCAACTTGGAATCCTCATACTAGACTGAAATGACAAGAAACAGCACTCCGTTTCAGACAAACGCTCTAAGCTCCCAATTAATTACAAAAGACTTTTATACATGACAATCATTAGACCCATCTGGACTTACGGAATATAGCTTTGGGGCTCCATTAAACCATCAAATTCCTCTCATATTCAATCCTTACAATCCAAAATACTCAATGCTCCTTACTTTGTTATGAACAAATTAATCCTTAATGACCTTAATGTCCCGTTTGTTGCTGATTTGGGCTGAATCCGATATCAATATTTTCATGACAAACTTCATTTCCATTCAAACCCACTAGTTTCAAATCTTGCAACCTCTTCAATTCCTCACAATCCTCCGAGGCGTCTGAAAAGAAGATGGCCTCGTGACCTTCTAAATTGAACTTTTTATTTGAGTACTACCACTGGGTAATTTCTCTACTTACTTTTATCTCGGGACATGATTTATCTTTCATTATATTTACTTGATGTATTCTGTATACAGTTGTAAATTTCGATAAATACATTTAATAAAAACAAAAAAATTACAAATATATGGCTACCATTTCTAAGTTTTAATTTCTTCATGCTGTTTTTTCAGTTTTGAATTTTACCTAATCACTTTTCTTGATATAAATTGATAATTACTCATTAAATAGACTACTCACACTCAACTTTAAAAATAAATGGTACGGGTTTCATATTTGATATTTGATCTTAATCTACATTTTATATTTATATTTTTATGTTGCGAGAATTTTTTTAAACTACAATTGAGAACAAGTAATAAATTTAAAATGATGTTTAAATATATTAATACATTTCTGCAGTACTCACTCAATAGTCATATTTTTTAAAGTAATAATTTATGATAACAGCAATAGTTTAATAACTTTTGAAATATCCAAAATCTAACCTCGGCTTGGGTATTGGTTCTTGCAGTTCTAGATTAAAACTTGTTGAGTTATCAAATCTCTCTAGGTTTTTGTTCAATTATACAAAAATTTTTAAAAATAGAAAAGAGGAATTATGGAATTCCCTTTCTGAATTGATATAAAAGATCATCAATTCACCATTTTAAATAAGCTGTATAAATTTCAAAACGATAACCTTAAACATATAGTTACATAAGTACTTATTATGAAAGGAAAAAATGAAATTCTGGAATGGAAGAAAATCAGTTTACTTATCAGTTTAATATAAATATAATAATTAAATCTAACAAAATTTGTATGATACACTCAATTCTAAATACGAATGGCACGGGTTTCACATTTGATTTATAACTTAAACTAAATTTTATATTTTTATAGTGAAGATTTCTTAAAGTTATAATTTTAAAAAAATCACAATTAGGCACTATTTGGATCAATTATGAAAGTTTATCACAAACAAAAATAAGTGTCATGGCTAAAGATGGTGATAACTTTATAATTTCATCCTAACAAACAAATATTTATCAAAAGTCAAAACAAATATTTTTTTCCGCTTAAAATATTTTTTTAACTAGTAATAAAATTTATTTTCAAAGCTTTACCCTTAAACTATCAGCCTATTTAAAATTACATTTCATTCAATTTACTACGATGAATGATATTTCTGTAGTAGCCAGCTTAAGAAAGGGCGTCACGGGATGTTTGCAATGTTGCCACACATCTGATTGTTGTTTTATTCACATAGATAGATTTCATTTAAATAAAAAAAAGAAAAAGAGTGGCATTTTTTTTTAAACAAGTGCCTTTAATTATTTTAATTGGATAGTTATTTATTTAGAAATTAACATACATAGTCTAGTGGTAGTTTATTAAGTACCTATATACACATTATTAATCTCCAACTTAATCGAAACATTGAAATTTTTCAAGACCATTCAGTCTCGAGCGAGCTACTACAGATGCAAATATAAATTAAACGATGACTAAAATATTCTAGTATTTCTTTATCCCGATATCACACTTAATATAGTCCTTAAATGTAAGAATCTGTCCTCAGGTGCAGTTATTAGTATTTCCAGAATGGCCTCTCAGCTCCTGATTAATTGTGCTCAAGAGAGGGTTTTTACCGCAACCGCAAATGTTTCTGAAGTCATCCAAGTCAAGTGCCCACACCATTCCTCCACCTAGCCCATGTTCTTTCACATATTGTGACTGGAACATTTAAAAAATGTACATTACTTTTTTCAAAATGTTTGGTTATTCAGCAGACTATAGCTCAGCAACATTGAAGGTAATTTGTTATAACAAAGTTGGGCATTTGTTATTGGAGTGACTTTATAAACATACATTCCCGTTTTAATCATAAACAAGTTCATTATTTAAACAAATAAAAGATAACTTTATCATTCAAATAATTTTTTCTTTTCAAACAAATTTTAATACTCTTTAATGCTTAATATTATTATCGATGTTCATTTAATAATTAATGGTTTTATTTGTTATAGTTCAAACTAAATTTTATTATTGTATACATCATTTATTTCATTATCTATATTTTAGTCAATCAAACATTAACATTAGCAGTAGTACAGATGTTAATGTCTAGTAAAAATTGATGAAGGAGGTTAAGCTATAAGCTAAGTCGAATATCAGTGATTAACGGCTTTAATATAAATTTAAAATTGATAAAAATATTTGAAGTAAAGTTCACTAATGTATTCTTGTAAGCATAACAACAAAATCTGTTACAATGAGGAACAGATATAGTTTAAATTATTTTTATTTTAAGGGTGTCTCATGCACTCCAAGTATTGGTTCTAGAATTAATAAAAATCAAATAAATATATTCATGATTTATTGGAATCCTAAAAAAAATTGAATTATCTATTATCCATTTAAAAAAAAACAAGACATTTAAGTATCCATGAGTGAATGTCTGTTAAAATGATTTTTTAGAAATTGTAATAACCTAGCAAATAATTTATATAGAATTATATTAATATAATCGAAGTCCTTATCTCATCCCTCACATTGTCACTTGTGTTTGCTTGACTAAAGGCTTGTAATTAATTATGATTTCTTGATATCTATAATATCAAGAAATAAATGGCCATTACCTTTCTTCTTATGTCTTCTACATCATCATAACTTATCCACTGGTTTCCCTTGTACGCTATTGGGCCAATAGCACCTGTTTCATGGCGCTTCACTACCCAATTTCCTCCAGAAACTGTATCACATATCTGTAAACACAAATAAATATAGTAAATTTAATTTTTTTAATATCTACATCATCGTTGATTATAGTTATGCTACATCAGATAGTGGTTCCTGCATAAACGATTGCCACGATGCAAAGCAATATATTGGTAGAAGAATATTAGCTGCCAACAAATGCTTTCATGGATTAAAAAAAATGTTTTAAATCCAAGGTTATTAAAAATGTACAAAGGTGCCAATTTATACGATCCTTATTAGACCTGTGCTGACCTACAGTTCTGAGAACTGGGTATTGAGGAAGAAAGATGAACAGCGCATCAGCGTTTTTGAAAGGAAGATTCTTAGAAAAATTCACAGTCAATTAGGGATGATGGGGATGGAGATTCCGGCATAATCATAAACTATACGCATATAACTCTCTATAAGGAAATACCTATTGTCAAGTTTATAAAAATAAACCAATTACAATGGGCTGGGCTTTTAGCGAGAATGGATGAAAGTGAGATTCACGAAGAATCGTGCAGTACATGCCCCTTGGTTAACGCAAGATTAGAATCCCAAAAACTATATGAAGAGATCAAGTGGTCAGGGATGCCGCAGCTATAGGTGTACTTCATTAGAGGAAAAGAGTACAGGACAGGGAGTGGTGGAAGAATCACTTTGAGGAGGCCAAGGCTCGGGATGAGCTGTAGTGCCAAAGATGTAGTAGTAGTACATCAGATAGTATGATCATTACTTAAAAAGGATAAATGATGTATAACATGAAATTCCAGAATAAAACTTCTTTAATTTTTGAAATTATATTTTAAAAACAGTAGGGTGAAGTGGGGTAATTGCGTACTTGGGGCAAATGTGTACTCATTTGAAAAAATGAGGAAAAACTGAAGCTAGCTGTTATCTAGTGGCGCCATTTGGAAGCCTGTAGTTCAGTGATCATTTCTCAAATGGCTGCACCTATGTACAGATAATAAGGCTTTATCAATCTGCCTCCATTTTGTCAGGTGTTTTTTTTCGTTATGGATCACATTTCGTGGACTTCTGTTTACAGTGCTGCAGAATCACCATTTTCAGCTAAATTTGATTAGTTCTTGGATAAATCACTTGAAGGTAAGTTGTTTTCTTCATTAATGGCTGCAGATTAGTTAAATTAATGTTTACCTGTACATAATGTTGGGTTATACATTTACCCCGGTTTGTTTTCAGTCACGGGGTAAATGTGTATTTTTTCCTGGGGCAAATGTGTACTACAGTACACAGTTACCCCAAGCAAAATTTACATAGAATACACATTCACCCACTCCTTATTAGTGCCACTTGGCAAAGAAAAAATTTAGGACGGAAAGTAAGCAAAAAAGAGTTTTCAATCATGTTGGGACAGACATGGTTACAGTTGTCAGACGATATAATAAAAAGTGGATTTGAGGGATGTGGCATCAGCCCTTTCAACCGGGATGTAGTTCCAAGAAACAAATTTGACCCTCAAGCACTGGAAAGATGGGACCGCCATCAACAAAGCTTACGAGAAAACATTTCAGATCTCCCCACACCTTCCACTTCGACTCAACCTGTGTTGCAGTCAGGACCTACCATCCTACATACTTCAGTGGAAAATTCATCGTTAGCTTCTATGAGTTTTGAAGATCTTCTTCTCGATTGTGTGAAACAGACGCCAAAAGAAACCTCTACCAAAAAGAAAAAAAAGGTAGCAAACGGGGCTGAAGTGGTCACAACTGAAGAAACATTGAAAAGAATCCGAGAAGAAGCTGAGGCTGCTAGAGAAGCAGAGGAGAAGAAGAAGGAAAAGAAAAAGAGGCAAACAGCAGAGAAAAATCAAAATAAAAAACAGAAAAAGAAAGCCCCATCTCCTGAAACCTCAGATGATGAAATGAGTAGAATTAGTGACATCAGTCTTCGGAGCGAAAACTACCTGCCTAGTGATCCCGAAGAATGGTTCACTGCCCTACCTGATGATATCAATGAAGATAACGGCAAGGAAGTTGAAATAGGAAACTGGGTTTTGGCGCGCTTTGCTACCAAAAAAACAATCAAACACCACATTGGTAAGATTACTCAATTCGAAGGGCTAACTCCCATTGTGCAATTTGTGAAAAAAAACGGAGAAAACACTTTCGTTTACCCTCACTCTGAAGATATTAGCGAAGTCGATATTAGCCAGCGAA
Organism: Arma custos; assembly: GCA_037127475.1. NCBI lineage: Eukaryota > Metazoa > Arthropoda > Insecta > Hemiptera > Pentatomidae > Arma > Arma custos. Next base: position 40,917,403 of record CM073764.1, read on the forward strand.
ATCGATGGCAATGCTATTGTCACCAAGCTTCCAGAGCCATCTGTGGGAAGAAGAGGTGTTTTGATATTCCCAGTTAAATTTTCCTCCTACAACATGGGTTAGCAGAGTTGCTGGAGGTCTCACTCAAATTTTCTATTCTCATTTTGGCCAGGACTTGCCACTATAATTCCTTTTTTTTTATCTTCCAAGATACAAATTTTGTCATGTTCTTTTCAATTTTGCTATTAAAGACGTTTTTTACCTTTTACTCCTATGCTTTGTACTTTGTTTTCACCTTTGTAAACTGTGCCAATTAAGAGAGGACAGAAGGTGGGCAACAAAAAAAGTGTATAGCTTCCACTGGAAAATTCGGAAATAAAACAATCATATACAGAATTTTTTGTCCTTAACTGCTCTTTTGTACACATTTGCCCCAACAGCAAAACAACTGAATTGTATAGGATTTCCATGCGGCGTGCACATTTGCTCCAACTTATGGGGCAAATGTGTACTTCGGAGGTGGTTTTAAAAAAATAGCAATACAACCATGAAAAAAATAGTTTTTTAAAATTCTTTGGGTGATTTGTAATCTAGAGAAACGCCGCTAAAAGGTGAAATAAATAAAAAAATTCTGAATAACCCCCTCCCCACCAGAGGCTGAAGAAGTTGAATTTCGTCAAAACAGGTACGCAATTACCCCACTTCACCCTATATTTTACTATTTTTCAAAGAAGAACTGTTAATGATTTTTCATGGTCTTTAAACTTTTAATAAGGAGAAAATTTAAAATAAAAAAGAGTCAGTGCATCGAGAGACCCGAGATCGTGTGAGATTAAAGCTCTTGTACCATGTAATACATTCCGTTTACACAATAATTAGGGATGATACCATGTAGCAATGATAGCTGCATCATCGGTGACTTAGTTTTCAAAAAATATTTTGATATAATTGAACCAAAAAAATAACTCATGTCCAGTAAACTAAATTTTACAGGGCATAAAAACTATACTCATACAGTCCTCACTCACTGATCGCTAATAGCAGAGCATAATGCTGCAAAAGTTGTTTGCAATATTCATTATATTATTATAGTTCAGAATAAAATAGTCTTTAAACTATAAAAGAGTGGGACGTTAATAAACAATAATTTAGTTTACAAGAATTTGAAGAGAGGAGTGTGCCAGCTTTTTATGTGAATATATTAATTTGAAATGGGATTTATATTACCTTAAAGAAACAACAGTATTTATGCATAATAATTTACCTCATAGTAGGCTAAGAAACCTGCCGCTCTTGTGAACTGCCCTGCTGTTCCAGGACCTGAGATGGGAGCTTGCAGTTCTGTGTCTGACTCATTTCGCAGCGTAAAGCTCTGTCCATAGAGAGGCATTCCAAGGACAAGCTTCTTCCTCGGCACACCTTCATCCAGCCAGTAGTTGACAGAGAAGTTCTGAAAAGGGTAAACAATTTAGTTTTATGATAAACTTTTTATAGCACATAGTACATCTAGTGTAAAAAAGGAAAATTTTAGTTAGTTGTTATAATGGAGAGAAGTCCAAGTAATCATGAATCACACTTAATAAAGTTGAAAAAAATTGCCTGCATCCAGTGGCACTTAAATTTTCATTTAAAATGTTTCATATTTTAGACAGAATATTATTATCTACAAAGACAAAAACTTATAAATGATACTTTCTTTTATCATTTTACTATTAAAAAAAAAAAAAAAAGGACATTTTGCGATCATAATAACATCTGTAGGAAATAGTTATATAAGCACTTCAAGAAATAAAATATAATAGTAGATTTTTACAGCATAATAAAAGGAGTAACAAATAAAATATTTTTTTATACAAGTTCCTTTTGTTGATCAAATGATTATTAATATATTTATTTTAAAGAGAAAAGATTTGCCCTGGCCGGGATTCAAACCCGGGTCTGTCTCCCCGTGACAGCACTCTACCAATTGAGCTACTGGAGTCGCCTCCCAGCTGAGACAAATCTGTTCTCTTATCTGATGATTCTCTGAAGAGAGAATAATCTGTAGCAACTGGGGGATTGTTTTGAATAGCTGATGTAATATTTTGGTTAAAATGACTTTCTGTACAAGGAATCCATATAGTTTTTATTGCTCCTTAATTTTAATAATGAAATAATTTGTGATACTGTAGAAAAATAAACTTTACCCCGTTGAAATGTGGGAACTCGTCCCCTTCATTGTAGTAAAGAGGTGCAACATGACCTGTCTTGCCTTCCCAGTGTCCGTGGTAATCGTATGCCATGAGTGCAATCCAGTCTAGATGCCTTGCAAGTACAGGAACATCATAGGCTATAAATAAATAAGGTTAAGTTTGTTTGAAAATTTGAAAAAATTATAATATAATTTATAATATTAATATTATTGAATAAAACTATAATAACTTCATCACCCAAAACACTGTTATGTCACTGGTATCACTGATATAATACTTACACATATCAATAATTTTTATTCTTGTATATTTTTTAATTTATGGTATTTATTAATTTCAAACACTTATATTAGATATATTCTATTCTTTTGTATTATATAACTAGTAAACATTGTGAAAATAAAAAAACATAATAATTTATTTTATTGTTATATGATATAATTTTTGAAATATTTTATTTGAAAAGAAAAGATATGACCAGGACCGGGACTCGAACCCGGGTCTCCCACTTCTCTGTAGTGGCGCCTTAACCATCTCGGGCATCCTGGCTAGCTTCTCAGTAAGTCATATCTCTTCTTTCACTGATCATATATCTCAGTGTTCTCGCAATTTGGGATGTATACACGGGGAGAATGTTAATTGAACATTACTTTATTATTGGATCAGTTGTCTTCATGAAGTGTTGAATTGAATTGGATATAGGATAAAGAGACCTACCTTGGTCTATAACTGTTTTGCTGGGAGAAACAGCTGCTGACAGCAACCATCCTTTGCTTTTAAACTCTTCGCTAAGCTCCATCACCAGTGCTGCAAACCCATTCTTGTCTGTCTCTGGTCCTTTGTTGCAGTCGACCTGTTTTGAAGATTGTATCAATTAAAATCAAACAGTGGTGTTCATTTCTTTTGTCATATAATATATGAGGCACTCCACTGAGTAAGGTCAAAACCCACTTTTCTTGTTTATCTGCTAGATCGATTATTGAAAGCTTAATTAATCCCCCCTTTTCTGAAAATCCCATTTGGAATTGTAAAGTAAAATATTCTTACAAACTTAAACATATTATTATTCTGGAATCATCCTAAGTAATCAATCACTTTATTTATTGCTGTTAATCATTTTATTTTTGATTGAAGTGACCCTTGGTTAATGTTAAAATGTAACATATCGTGGGACTTGACTGTTACTTTGTAATTAAAGAGAGATATTATTATTTGTATTTGTTTACTAATAAATTTAATACTTCATGATAATTTTTGTTATTAGGAAAAATTCTGAGTTTTAGAAAAAATTCAAGCAATGAATCAAAAGAAAATTAATTCAAATTTGACTCACTTGCCAGCATTTAGGATACTCCCAGTCGAGATCAAGACCGTGGAAGTTATACTTATCGACAAACTCTACAGCCTGCCTTACAAAGTTTCTCCTGGCATCTGGATTATTGACAAGGCGACTGTACTTATCCCCAAGTGAATCGTTCCATCCACCGAGACCCAGCAGTACTTTTATACCTTTCTCGACCAAAGATGACACCTTTGTGAAGAAGGCTGAGAAAAAAAATAATCATTTAGATGATTTAAATAATTAAGAACTTAAATTAAAAAAAGAATTGTTTGACAATTCTAGCACTTACAGTTGTCAATATCTGCCCATGGATCATGAGGTTTGATTTCAAGTCTTTCCGAATCGAGAACAGCAAATGCATATATTATATGTGTGCATAATGATGTATCAATGTCTTCTGGCATGTATTTGCCTTTACCCTGGCGGTACCATGCCCAATTAGTGAAGTAACAGACAACTTTATATTCTCCAGTATCGACTGGGTGTTCTAAAATTAAAGCGTAAAAAATAAATTTCAGATAAGTCTAAGAATGTAGTATAAGTTTCTTGTTCTAAATAATTTGAACAATCTTTTGATTATTTATTTAATTACTACAATTTTTTTATTTCATAAAATTCATAATATTTGTATTTAACATATACAATTTTAGCCAGACTGCAAGTCTTATGTAAATATATTTTATTCCTTTTCAATCTAAATTTATTATTCACTATTAAAAAAAATTATAATCTTCAAAAAAAAAAAAATCGGCTTCCAGTCAACTCCTTTATTGTTTTATATGACAATACGTTTCGACACTATGGTGTCATTTTCAATTATTTATTTTTCTGCATTCCTTAACTGGAAAGTCAATATTTTTTTTAAAAATCATTTTTAAGGAGATCTTTAGTCCTCCATAGTCAAACTTATATTCCTTATAAACTTATATTATTATGGAGGACTAAAGATCTCCTTAAAAATGATTTTTAAAAAAAATATTGACTTTCCAGTTAAGGAATGCAGAAAAATAAATAATTGAAAATGACACCATAGTGTCGAAACGTATTGTCATATAAAACAATAAAGGAGTTGACTGGAAGCCGATTTTTTTTTCTTGAAGATGAAATTCAAATAAATCCAGTTTCAAAAAAAGGAAAAAATTATAAGAATAAAAAATTATAATAGATTATGATATTGGATCTAGAGTTGCCAATACCCTTTCATGAAAATATCCACCTTTTGAAGAAATATGTAATTGAAATGAAGAGTGGCATAAGGATAAAAACTGAAAACTAATCAAAACTCAAGTACACATTCTAGAAAAAATACTGAGCATAAATATTACCTGATAAGTATTTATTTAAAATCTAATAGCAAACATATTCAATGTATAATTGGTGGTAGTAGGTATCTTAGTATTAGTGTATAGTAACTGGTTCCAGTAAAGCTTCACTATATTTATAATAAGGAATGAAGGAATACTGGCAAGGAATGTTTAAGAATGCCTCTTGAGCAAATATATCAAAAATAATAAATCAACAGCTTAAATTTACTGACTCATCCATCATGATCTTAATATCCCATATGTTACTGATTTGGCCCAAACTAGATACCTAAGCTTCCATGACAAGCTCCATACACACTTGAATCTGCTAGTCTCTCAACTTGCTTCCCATACTATTCCTGATAACCCTCCGAGGCGTCTCAAAAGAAGATGGCCTCGAGACCATCTACTATAGAACTTTGTTGGAGTGCTACCGATGGGTAGTTTCTCCACAAATGTTTTTCATGTCATATTGTACATATTAGCAGATTTACTTATTGTAATATTATTATAGTTGTAAATATCAATAAATTAAATTTTAAAAAAAATTACTGAAAACTATAAAAGCCTAGAGAAATACCAAAATTAGTTCCATATACTTCATGTAAATCTCTGCTGTTAATTTCTGATTGGTATTGATATATTAAGTAGAAGTCCTAAGTAATGAAAGTAAGGGAGATAAAGACTGAGTTTTTTTTAATAAAACAATGAAATATGGAAAATAAGTAATCTCATATACATTCCATGTGTAAGGTATCAAATAAAATTAATAACAAAAAATGTATATATTTAATTAGATATAGACGAGTATTTGCATTTAGACGAATTGAATATTGTAATAGGTTAAGTGATTGGTAAAGCTTAGAATGTAGCTTAAATTATTCTTAATTTAATTTCTTTAAATATTCTTTTGTATCATTATAAATTAATAAGTAATAGTTATAAGGGTAAATGTCAAAATTGCAAAAGATCGATTGTAAGATCGACGAGATATGGAGAGGGGATGAAAAGGTGGTAGAAAAGAAGGGAGGCAGAGAGCGGTTCTTATGCAGCGGGGTTCCAAGGTGAGAGGAAGCAGGTAGAGTGACTGGACCCAAGAGGACAAAGCAAATGAGAGAAGCCGCCATGTTGTTTACAAATATAGCCAAGTGACATAAGGTACTGTAACCATCATAAGTTCTAAAGTGAAGTGATATAAAGTGGGGATTAAAATAGCAAAGATTTAGAATTTAAATAATTGAAAGAGTATATGTAAAATGAGTGGGTAAAACCCGATTTATGTTAGTCGTAAGAAATGCAAATATTCGTAAATTTTAATGTCATTGATGAATCCTTATAATATAAAATATTATTAAGTTAACATTTATTTATTGGCGCCCGATATTATTATTTGATTAAGAATTAATTGAAGAAGAGTATTTTTTGGTTAGGCATCTTCATAACAAACAATGATTTATGGTAAGGAAACCGGAAGATAACCTAACACATGGACCACACTCAATCCAATTGCTGCTGTGCAAAGAGAGCTTTTACCGATCATTAAGAAGTGGAAGATATACTAAATTTGGCATAAACATAGAGGCACCAGAAACTCAATACCTAAGTTGATTTTATTAGGAAAGGTAGGAGGAGTAGGAGAATCTTGAGGCAAAAGCAACAATCCTAGTTATGAGACATAAGGGAGTCATCGGGAAGGGGAGTCGCAGCCACAATCTTTTGACTGGTAGCACCCTACACATTATATGAATATATGATGTGTAAGGAATACAATGAACTGCCAATGTGTGAGCATGCACAATGCACTAGAAGGAGAAGACTTGTTAAAGATATTAGTTTGGTAAACTATTTTTTGTTAATTGATATATCTTAATATCACTTTATGCTAAAATGGTTAATCAAACTATGTTACATCTGAAGTCCTAAATTTTGCTTGTCCAGGTGTAATTAGGATAGGGATCTTTATCACATACATGAGACTGAACAGACTCAAGACTACCATTTTGCATCCCCTGGACTGGATCTGTCATTGTGTGAAGTGTTTGTCTGTGACTATATATGTTTATATCCAATGAATCTGTTCTTGTATCGTTATAACTTGTACTTTTGTTTTCCCTGAACTTTATCACATTTTTACTCTCTTTGTTAAAATAATCTAGGATTTTTTAGTATCTTTAAAAAATCCCAAGGTCACCTACCAGGCTACAAAACCGTGATCTTGGACATAGAATGTTGATATGCTAACCTGCAAAAGTTTTTTAAACTTATACCTAAAATTAAAAAAGCGATTCAGCAGTTGTTTGTAATTTTTCATTAAATTTTTATGTTATTTCTAATCATGAATGCAGTATTTTGAAAAAAAAAAAATTACATTCATTTATTTCTTGAAATAAATATTACTAGATAAATATTTTATTTTGTCAAACCTGTAATGGCCACAGCTGTTGTAGTTGATGTTGTTTCTTGTAGCGAGGGAGGTAAAACCAATTCTCCATGTTCCTTCTCATTATTTTCATCTGGTATTTCGTTGGATCCACACTTTGCATTTTCAGGCCAATCACACATGAGTGATTTCTGAAAAAATGTTTGGAATTAAAAATTATTTATCTGATAAATATTAATTTTTTAAATATTTTTTCCTAATCAGTGTTTCCCAAATATTATATAAAAATTTTAATTGAACTTAATATACAGTAAAATTGTGCAGTGCAAGAATATACTAATCAAAAACATAGTTATTATACATTTTTTATATATAATGAATGAAAATTGATAAGTAAAAATAACATGGTTTCGTGCTAATATGTTATGTTTTATAACGCAGGGTAGACTTTGAACTATTATTCAAATTTCAATTGTTAAAAAATTTTTATTTTACATTGATTCTTGATAAAAAAAAAATATATTAGTAATTTGTTAATGTTTATGAGCTGCCTTACCTTACTAAAATGAAGTCCTGGTGGACAGTCTTGCTGTATTAAGACACCATATTGACAAGTGTAGAACTTGGTGCAGTCGTTTTTATCACCTGTTAGAAATAGGATCAATGCGAATTGAATGAAATTAAGTGTTAAAACTAAACCATGAACAATACAGATAAATTTAAATTCAATTCTAAAAGTTCTAGAACTTTTTAGAGAACCATAACTTTCCGTAAGTTTACATATCAGAGGTATTATAAGGTAATCTCTTTTTGGAGCAACATATAGACTCAATATCATCTGGCATGATTTTACTTCATTGCTCCACACATGTATCCCAAACTAAAAATAGGCTAAAATTAAAAAAATATTAATAAGTATTGTTTTTTGAAAATATTTAAAAAATGGGGAACAGAGTAGCTCAGTGTGCAGGGCATAACAATTGATCATAATGTGCTGAATTTGAGACTGGCTGGGGCAGATAAATTATCTAATGTGTTAAGAGCTGTGGATCAACCCTGTGGGATCAGGAGAATCTACTAGAGCTCATACAGACCCTGTAAATTGGGAGTAAAATGACTATAATTGTGAGAAAACTGGTTGTTAAATGTGTTCTTGAGCATATAACCTCCCTCCTTTGCTTGAGAAACAGTAAAGTTATTTTCATTCAAGGGATTTTTGATTCTGATAATCAATTGGTAGCTCCAGAAGATTTGAAAATATTTTTAGATTTTAGACAAGAGGACATTCCTGATGAATTTTCATTAGATTAAACACTTATTTCACCCTTTGCTCTTTCTTTATAGCCAGAAGCTGAGAATTCTTAATTAGATGTCAATCTTTTTTAAAAAAAAATATTAAAATTCAACTGTTGTTGAGTATTGTTTTCATTATGTAAAATGTAACTTTTGTTAATAATGCATACTACTCAATAATATATCCAATCCTAGACCTAGCTGAAGTTATTATATACATTTTCTTACCAGTTATTTCTGGGCATGGTGGATCTACTTTAAAACCAGGTGGCTCCAGAGTCTTCTGTTTGGACAAGCTACACAATGGTCCCGCTGGGTAATCTCTCAGTACCCTGTTGATTGTCTTCAGTAGTGGATACTCTTCACAAGTACATGTATTTCTACAAACAAGATTGTTTCACTATTGTTTTTGCTATTGCAAACAGCAAAAATTCAATTATATAAATTTATCAAATATATAATTCCTCAATAGAAATAAAATTTTACACTTCTGTTTTCTCTCTGTACAAATTGTAATTTTATTCTTAAGGTGGTACAAATAATTCTGAAAAGTTATACAGTAAACAGATAAAGATTTAATAAAGTACGGGAACTTTAAGATAAAACTTAAAGATGTTTGTGACTTTTACTACTCATAGGTGTTTGCACGAAACTGCTTCTTATAGCCAACTCCTCTCACACTAAATATCCTAAAATTTGTTCCTAAAGTTGAAAGAAATCATGTCAACAAAAGATGCTGAAAGAGTTTCCATATATTAGCCTTAGAGTTGTAAAGGCTGAGAAGGTTAGGGCATATTTCGCTAAATTTTAGGTCAAGAAAGTTGTTGATACTTAAGAATTTTATTATTGGGATGTATACATTTTTTTAAGTTGTAAAATCACATCTTTAAATGCTAGAATTCATAACTCTGAAATATAATTAATATTGTCTATATGTTCTTTTTCTGGGATGGAACGTGTGATGTTGGTTTTGTTTGCCAAGCTTTCGCTCATCGTGTTGTGAGTTTCCTCAGGGCTAGTCAGTAAATGAAGAGCGGATGGTAGAGTCAGCGTGTATATACCTTAGGGGTGGGGGGTGGTCTCGGTCGAAGTCTGCCTTCCCATTGGCTCGCTTGTGTCGAGTCCGTGGGCTGTGTTGTGTTCGGGTGGGTTCGTGTGTGTTCGGTATTGTTGTATGTGTTTGGATGATAGGTTGATGTGTTAGTTTTTTGTTTTATGGCAGGATACCAGTTTTTGCTAAGTTTGTAACCGTCTTCCTTATTGAAATTATTGGTTTCTTTAATAATTTCAATGGCCTCTCTTATGGTGCGGAGGTGATAATTATTTTCTTTAACCAGTGTGGTTGTGTTTTCGAAAGGTATGACCGAGACCACCCTCCACCCCTAAGGTATATACACCCTGACTCTACCATCCGCTCTTCATTTACTGACTAGCCCTGAGGAAGCTCACAACACGATGAGCGAAAGCTTGGCAAACAAAACCAACATCACACGGTCCATCCCGGAAAAAGAACATATGGACAATACCGCAGACCGTGGAAGCCTACGTGAACATAATTAATATTATTTGTAATAACTACAAAAAATATCTGTAATCTAATTTTTCTTCTACTACCACTTTCCTTAACATTCTAAAATAATTATTCACTTCCGATCTCTTTTGATCTGAAAAATGGGATGTTAATTATATTAGATTAGTTTAAATCAAAGTCCAACCATTAGAGATTAAAGTGAACTTGGGTTTAAGAATTGTTTGATGGATGTTGCTCAAACAATGGTGGTAATTACTTGTCATTATTATTATTAGTGCAATAATAAAAGAAAGAATAAAAAATAGAAGTAATATAAGGATTTACAAATTAATTTAATATTCAACGTTACTATAAATAGGTAATAACAAAAAATATACCATCATTAGATTGATTTGGTTATTAATATTATTAAAATGCTTGAACTAATCAATCTTTTATTGATTTTATGACCTCCCTGTTTTGAATCGCAACACATTATAATTAGATTAAGAGTGGTTGCAACAGTAGGGTGACATCATATGACAAATTGTGGGCAATGAAATTCTAGCTTTACATTTCTAAAAAGCATGCATAAGATATTCCAATAAATTAATAAATAACAATCATATCCATTCATGATATTATTCCTATAATCGCAATGTAATATGCATTTAGACACATTTTTTTATAGTAATGTAATTGAAATAAAAATCTCTTAGCTTTAAATGCGTTATGTAATCAGAAGAATTTTCTTCCTTCAACGAAATTCAATATTGCTAATCTTTATTATCAATCTACCTGAAGTCATCCAAGTCCAAAGCCCATATCATCGCTCCACCAAAGTCATGCCTCTTTACATATTCTGACTTATGCTTGATCATGGCCGCATCGTCATAGCTAACCCACTGGTCCTTGCTCCTGGCATATGGTCCCATTGCTCCCGTAGTGTCTTTGACGACCTCCCAGCCTCGCCTCTGAACTCTTTCACAGATCTAAATCAATAATTTAAGAATGTAATTTTTTTTATTATTTTAATTTTTTTATTGACTAAGTTTTAATAGAAATAATTTTAAAAAATGTTACTCATTTTATTTACCTCATAGTAGGAGAGGAAGCCCCTAGCTCTAGTTTCCTCTCCTGCTTCACCACCACCGTAAGTTGGGGCATTAAGGCCGTTTTCATTGTTATCAGCGAGAGAGAAGCTCTGACCGTACATTGGCATTCCCATCACAAGCTTCTTCCTGTCGGCTCCTTTGCTTAACCAATAGTGCATCGTGAAGTTCTATTATAACAAATACATAATAATAAATATTTAATTTTTTATTCTGACTCTTCAGAGGAAACAATGATTAATATACTTTGATTGGCAAGTAAGTCATAAAAAATAAATGATAAGTTTTTTCTTGTTGTTTTAAATCTAATCTATCTCACACTGAACCCCTCCCTGATAAATACAAAACCTTAATGTATATATAAATAAAACCAACTACCCTCTATGAGTGTGCAACTTGCATAAGTTTTTTTCTATTAAATATAAGATACAACTGAGTAGCTTAGAGTCAAAATAAACTTCCACTTAGAGATAAAATCTAAGTTTAATAGATTTTCAAGCTATTGTCAGTTGTGTGGTTTACTTCAATTTAATCGTCAGTTTTCAACAAATAAAAGCGATTAACCGTTAGGTTTATGATCAAAACAATCTCCTTGAGTTGGTAGGGTTAAGTTGGTTAATTCAGACTTAAATATTTTTAGAAACAAATTTTTTAATAATTTAAAAATGAGGGATTGAGTAAATCTTTCAATCAAATATTGTTGAAACGATTGTTACGAAATATATAAATTTAGTGACATAATAAAACAAAGTTATGCCATTTGAATTTAGTGGATGAAAGTATATAATCTCTTTCTTGTATAATTTTCTTATATTTTTGAAATTTAAGGTATGGCACTATGCTGGTATATATGGATTTATTTTAACTTATTTTTAACTGAAATCAAGCAGATATCGAAAATAAGAATGTGAGATTTTTTAGGCTTTTATTAAAAATTTGGAAAGCTGAAGATCTTATAAACATTGACTAGCTTATAACAAGTGCCAATTGAGATTTTTGTTCCTCTTTCTAGGGTTCTGAAATAGGGAAATAAAATAGAAATATAAAAATAATGGCATACAATGTTTTGAGACTTAGGTTCTAGCTAACCACCCTGAAAAGTAGAATAGTCTTCTGGAATGCCAAAGGCACTTCTTTCAGAAACAAGAAAATGACATAATAGTTAACAACAAAGTACATGGTAGGCCAAAGATCAAATGGATAAGATGGCCAGAGCTCTATCTAGTATACTTAAGATTAGCAGCCCAAGATAGACAAAGGTGGAGGATGTGGCAAAACAATTATTTTTGGTTTTAAAGTTGTTTAAAGACATGAATAAACAAATAATAACCTTACCGCATTAAATGTGACGTCAAAGTCTTCATCGTGAACGTACATTGGAGCTACGTGGCCAGTCCGCTTGTCCCATTGTCCATGGTAGTCGTAACACATCACAGCTATCCAGTCCAGTTTATCAGAGAGCACTTTGACATCGTAACCTGTGACAATGATCATTAGTTATTAATCATTATTAATATCAATAGCACGATAAATCATTATATCGACTATTTAAAAGATCTTGACCATTGTCGATTACTGTCTTGGCTGGAGACACGGCTGCTGACAGTAAGAGTCCATGAGGCGTAAATAGTTCTCTCAATTCTGTGATCCAATCTGCGAAAGCCTGTTTGTCTGAATCTGGCCCCTTATTACAGTCCACCTACAAGAAGTAAAGATGTTTACCGATAATTAAAACAGCTTATTCAATTTTTATCTTAACTAATCTGCATATGGAATATTTTATATATTAAAATATGTAAAATATGAAAGGGACATTATTCATTATGATTATGATTGTTTGATTAATAAAAACAAATCAAGTAATGAGATTTAAAATATTTTAATTAAATATTTATCTTAACCACTGAAAACAAAAGTCACATACCTGCCAGCACTTCGGGTACTCCCAATCTAGATCGAGACCATCAAAATTATATTCCAAGATAAATTTAAGAACATGCTCATTGAACCTCTGCCTGGCATCTCTGCTGTTTACCAAACGACTGTATTTGTTACCAGCAGAATCATTCCAGCCACCAATGGCTAGTGTCACTTTTACACCTTTAGCTTTTAGAGCTGTCACCTTTTCATAGAATTCTATAGAACAAAATATAAATCATAATGGGATGAACACAAATTATAAATTACTATGAAATTGAGAGAAAGCATACTGTTATCGAGATCTGCCCAGGAGTCATGGGGTTTGATAACTAGCCTATCTGTGTCCAAGACTGCAAAACCGTAGACTATGTGGGTACAGAGGTTTGGATCTATATCGCTTGGTAGATATTTACCAGTTCCTTGTCTGTAATTAGATAAAATGAATTAATATCACCGCAGGAAAAGTCAGAAATAGTGGCTAAATAACAATTTTGTAAATAATTATATTGAATAAACGATAAATTGAATAAATATCTTTTGTTTGGTAGTGTGAAGAAAATTAGGAGTGTGTCAAATTGAAATTGGGAGTTCCAAAGTAATAGATTAGTAGGATAGCATTTGATTTTGGAGAAACCAATTAATGACTTCAGGATTAAGGCTTGACAGTATTTCTATATATTGCCAAGGTGGAGTAAATATGTTTATTAATATTGTAATAATTAAAAGTGAACACACCCAGACCTGAATTAGAACCTGTGCTGCAAAATTTATAGGCTTCTAAAGTCAATGCCTTAAAACTCTCATCACTATGGCCTCATAGTAATAATTTTATATAATATAATTTATTCTTTAAATAGGAGAAAAAAAACCTATTTCCAGTAAAAAAAAATGTATATTCCTTATTTTCGAGATACGTTTCGGCCTAGGCCATTCTCAATCTTCTGTTTTAATTGTTTCATTTTTTACTTATTATATGGTTAACAATTCGACCATAAGTCATTCATCTCAATTGAAGTTGTTTTATTCCAAAAATGTTTTTTTTAAATTCAGAGGGAACCATGTCCTCTATAGTCATTTAATAATAAGTTATTAATAACTTATATATAATAACTTATATATATATAATTAATAACTTATATATACAATAACTTATTATTAAATGACTATAGAGGACAAGATTCCCTCTGAATTTAAAAAAAAATTTTTTGGAATGAAACAACTTAAATTGAGATGAATGACTTATGGTCGAATTGTTAACCATATAATAAGTAAAAAATGAAACAATTAAAACAGAAGATTGAGAATGGCCTAAGCCGAAACATATCTCGAAAATAAGGAATATACAATTTTTTTTACTGGAAATAGGTTTTTTTTTCTCCTATTTAAAGAATAAATTATATGATTGAGTCCAGTTGACCTTTTTTTAAAAATTTATATGATATTTTATAAAAGAAACCTTGTTATGTTACCTCAATAAAACTACTGCTGCTATGGTGAGGAGTACCAGCAAACTCTAATGCCAGATTATTATGGTGAACTATTTTACATTTAATATTTCAACACATAATCAATTTAAATTTTTATTTGGTCGGCACTTTCTTCTTTTTGGCTGTGCAATGTGTTATTTCTACAGATATACATTTCTTTTCGACAAAGCCTAACCATACTTGACATTGCTTAACTCTGAACCGGTAACCAACAACTGGTTTAGGGAACATTACATAAAATTATTAAGCTATTATATAAAATTATCTCAGCATGTTAAGTATTACAGAAAAGAAGTCAATAGTTAAATCAGGATTAAAGGGAAGGGATTGAATAGATATTTGAAGACTAAAGTTTTCCTATTTAAGCTGTATATAATAATTTTTAAGACTACTTAATAGGTCTGAAGGTAGAATTGGTTAAAGTGTTTTAATTACCTGTACCATGCCCAATTGGTGAAGTAGCAGACAACCTTGAACTGCCCATTAGGTCCTGGTAGGGATGGTGTGGTTTGCTCAGGTTCTGTTGGCTTATGACTCGGCTTGTGGGTGCTAGGTTGGTGGGGAGTAGTCTCTTCAGTTGGCCTGTACGGTTTTCTTGTTGTAGTCGATGGTTTTCCAGGTTTTCCTGGCTTGCCAGGTTTGTAAGAAGGCTTTGTAGGCTTTGTTGGTTTGGAGGTTGTTGGCCTCGTTGAAGTTGGTTTCATAGGAGCTCCATTTGCTGATAAAAAAATTGTTGAGTCAATTTTGTTTTAATGTCCTTGCATCATACTTTTTTATTAACTATTTATAATAGTTTGATTGACCTGTCTGTTTGAAGGTATACAAAGATATTTGAGGGAAATGTTCAATTTTATTTTGTGATTTTTAAGTTTATTCCTTAAATCACTCATTAATATCCCGAGAATGTTTCAATAATTTAAGCTAAAATTACTAAACAAATATTTTATTGTTTTAAAGAATCTTGACTTGTTTATATGTGGTAATTTATCATGTCAAAGTTAAATATCATAAGTAATAATTTATAAATTGGCGATGCTAGAAAAACTGAACAAGTTAAAATAGGATATAATTAATAAAAAAAAAAACCCTAACTGTAGAAATAAAAAACAAATAAAGGAATAATAAAGAAATACCCTAAAGTAATGTACTTCCTACGATACTACTATGGTAGTCCAGGCCTACAATAGTCTTGACAGGAATGAACTGCTCAAAGTAATGAAAACTCTAGGGGTCCCAGAAAAGCTAGTCGGATTAAGTGGGATGACCTTGGAAAACACCAGATGTAGGGTAAAAAAACAAAATATGCTATCAGAAGAGTTTGAGGTGGAGAATGGTCGGCGTCAAGGAGATCCCATCTCACCCATATTGTTTAACATAGCACTTGAACAAGCTGTGAGATCAACCAGGACCAACCCAGGAGGAACGATATGTAACAGGATGACTCAACACCTAGCATATGCTGATGACGTAGTAATATCAGGAAGGTCAAAAGTGGTGCTTTCAGGAGCTTTGCAGGAATTTGAAGAAGCGGGGAAAAAATTAGGTCTGGTGATAAATAAGAAAAAAACCCAATACAGTATTTCCACAAAAAATGATGGGCAGGAAGAGCAGATTCATGTGCAACTGCTCCACCACACATTTAAGAAAGAGGACAGCTTCAAGTATCTGGGGGCTTTAGTGATACGAAGAAATGACATCACTGCAGAAATTAAAGCAAGAATTTCAGCAGGCAACAGATGTCTCTTTGCATTGCGAAAAGCATTAATATTTCGGAACATGTCACGGAAAGCAAAATTGTTGATTTATAAAACAATCTTAAGACTGATTGTCACGTATGCTGGTGAAACGTGGGTCCTGACCCAGGAATGCGAGAAGATGCTGCAGATCTGCGAGAGGAAGGCACTTCGGTAGATATTTGGGCAAGGATGTAACGAAGGCCAGTGGAGGTCAAGAAATAATAGAGACCTTCGGGAACTATACAATGAACCAGACCTAGTCACCTATGTCAAATCAAACCCTTTTAAGATGGCTTGGGCATGTGGAGAGAATGGGAGAAGATAGGCACCCGAAGAAACTATTATATGGCAAACCAGGAGGCAGAAGAGGAAGAGGAAGGCCCAGGCTGCGATGGCTGGGTGATGTGGAGAACGATCTGCAGAGGATGGGAATCGAACAGTGGAGAGGTTGAGCTGCTGATAGGGAAGACTGGAGAGGCATTGTTGTGGAGGCCAGGGCCCTGCAAGGGCTGTAGAGCCATGGAAGAAGAAGAAGAAGAAGAAGAAGAATGTACTCCCATTTTTACTTTATACATATTGGTGGACTATTAGTATAGTGGTCGTCTATAAATAATAAAACATAGAATAAGAACCACATGTCTTGAATTGTTTGTTACATTTTATGAAATTAAATTTTCTTTCATGACCCTATGCATATCAAAACTCATAAGAACTTCTTGTATCTTTCTAATATCTAAACATAAAGATATTAAACTTATGTAAAATTTAAAACGAATCTTCAGTTCTGTTAACATTTAGAGATGTTAATCTCATTTTGTACTATTAATAAATATCATATAAGTTAAAAATAATGCACTTACGAGACGAAGCAAGAGTTTTTGCAATCATATTAAGCAGAGGGTGCCTTCCTTGACCACAGGTATTCTTAAAGTCGTCGAGGTCCAGAGCCCATATCATACCACCTCCAAGGTCCATATCACGAATATATTGAGACTGTTGAAGACATTTAAAAAAAAATACATTGTATGTTGAAACTTGAGGGATGCTCTATTTTAATTGAATGTAGTTAGTTACCTTAAGTTTTATCATTTCTTGATCGTCAAAACCGACCCATTGGGATCCATGGTATGCATAAGGTCCCATTCTATTCTGGTCATCTTTTACTACAGTCCATCCACGATTCTTGATCCTATCACATATCTAAAAAGAAAAGTTATTCAATGAATAAAACAAAATTTTTTGTTAATAGAATATTATTGAACTTAAAGAATAGAAAAATATAAATTTTACTTTAAATTTTTGTGTATTATGAATATTATAAATAAAATATTTTGAAGTAAGAAAATATTATTTTGAACTCTGATTTTCGTCCTTTACCTCATAATAGGCCAAGAACCCTGCTGCCCTCGTGTATTCTCCTGCTTCAGCTGGCCTAGGAGCTGGGGCATTTAGGCCATGATCCTTCTCGCTGGACAACGTAAAACCTTGACCATACATCGGCATACCCATCACCAATTTTCTGCTTGGCACTCCTCCGTTTATCCAATAGTGTATGGTGTAATTCTTAAAAGAATAGTAATAGCTTTTAATATTTGAAAAATTGTAATTAAAAATTTTCAAATCTAAAAAAACTTACAGCGTTAAAGTAGTAAAAATCATCATCGGGGTGTTCGTACATAGGCGCAACATGCCCTGTTTTCTTATCCCATTGGCCGTGATAATCATAAGTCATAACTGATATCCAATCTAAATATTGGGCCAATACGGGAAGATCATATCCTAATAAATAAAATAAATATTAATAGATAGAACTTTTAATCAAAATTATTTATTTTAATTATCAAATGATATTTTTTCTATCACTTTCATGTTTTAATGGAAGCACTTAATACATACCAACATCAATAATGGTCTTGCTTGGTGACACAGCAGCAGAGAGCAAAAGGCCATGCTTATTAAATTCAGTCTTTAGTTCCTTCACCCACATTGCAAAAGCTTCTTTATCGGAATCTTTCCCTTGGTTGCAATTTGTCTGTGAGTAAATATTAAGTTATTATATAAAGTATATTATATTGTTTATATTATGTATGTTATTATATTACATTATTATGTGCCTTTTCGATGAAGTATATTAATATTAAACTAAATAATGACACTGCCTTGGACCAATGAATAATTATATAAATTGTAATCCTAGCATTAACTTAAATTAAATTAAAGTTTTTTAAAATATCTTAATATCAGACCTTAAACAGTTGATCAACATCAAAACAACTTTTATAATCAAATATGAAAATAAAAAAATGAATAATACCTGCCAACATTTGGGATATTCCCAATCTAAGTCGAGACCATCAAATTTATATTTGAGCAAGAAAGGAACAGCATGAGAGATAAATTTGGACCTCGCAGCAGGATTATTTACTAGGCGACTGTACTTGTCTCCTTGGGAGTCGTTCCATCCACCAAGGGCCAAAAGTACCTTCACCCCCTTTCTCCTGAACCAGACCACACGGTTGTAGAAATCTGAATTCAATTTACAAATTGAGATTGTAAAATTCATATATAATATAAGATGAGTAAATCAATTGTGATAAATGATCATACTATTATCAATATCAGCCCAGGAATCATGGGATTTAATGATGAGCTCAGAATAGTCAAGAACTGCAAAGCCATAGATAATATGTGTGCAAAGATCATAGTCGATGTCTTCTGGCAGGTATTTTCCACTTCCCTGTCTGTACCATGCCCAATTGGTGAAGTAACAGACCACTTTATAGTATCCTGAAATTATTTATTATGATCAGTTAAGCTAGAATAAAAATATTCCTATACTTAATTGTAATATATTATAATTAAAATTATAAACTATTAAGAAGTTAGATGAAAAGATAACCTGAAAGAGGGTGCTGATAAGGAGTTTCGGGCCATGGTTCTTCAGTCGTGGTACTAGTCCAAGACCATTCCGTTTGCTCCTCAGGTTTCCATGTCCACTCAGTTGTGGTCGATGGTTTGTAAGTTGATGAAACTGTAACAGAAGGAGCCTCAGTGGCTATAACCACATTTGTATCACCATCACCTCCACTAGATCCTTCACAATCAGCTGATTTGGGCCAATCACAAATCATTTTTTTCTGAAAAATTATTTATATAAAAATTGGGGAAATTCCATCAAATATAGTACAGAAGAATAATCGACAAGGTCAACAATTATCATTCAGTAAAAATTTATTTTAATTTAAACATTATCTACAAACCTGATTCCAATGAAGACCTGGTGCACATGTATGCACTTCATATTTATCCCATTGGCATTGTAAGTATTTATTACAATTCTTATGGTGGGGGGCGAATATGCCTCTGTTACATCCCTGTTCGGCTTTGACCAAAACAGCTAAAATGAATAAAAATTATTAGTCAGTTAGCAATCTTTTAATAAATGATTTCATTATGAAAATTGTGTAAGTACCTGCATCTGAAGAACATTTTGTTGAAAATGACCAATCACATATCTGTGTGTCCATGTTCCAGTGTAAACCAGGAGCACAAGGTTGCTCAATGAGGATACCATTGACGCACATATAAAACGCTGCACAATTACCGGCCACTGGATAATATTGACCATTTTGGCACACCATCTAAATCATAGTAATAATAACAAATAATGGTTTCAAAGTATCAACATTTTCTCCAAGTTTCATTTAAAAATAATGAATAAACAAAATATTTTTTATTTGAAAATCTATAATAATTAAATCATTAGATGAAATAATATAAATTTTTTAATTATGTTATTTAATTTCATTAACATTAACATTAATTATCTTTAATATGTTCATTTTAATTAACATTGTTAAAACATGTATAACTTATTTTATGCTAATTAACTTTAATAATATGTATATTAATAATTTGATATGCATATAATTTAAATATGAATGCATGCATTTAAAATTTTACATTAACTTTTGTTGGTTTGTTGCAAATAAAAAAATGTTATCTAACAGATTGCGTTTCTGCCTTTTGAAATTCAACTTATGAAATTATATATATATATATATATATATATATATATATATATATATATATATATATATATATATATATATATATATATATGTATATATATATATATATATATATATATATATATATATATATTTTTTTTTTTATTAAACACTTTATTCAGACATTACAATCTGCTACTTGTGGGCAATAAGTAATGGTGCTATGTAGCTACAACCATTCCATAACAAAACAAAAAAGTGATAAAAACAAAATAAAATAAGTGAATGTAATAAAATATATACATACGTAAACATATATACATGCGGTAATAAAAGGAAATTAATGCAAAAATGATAATAAAATAAAGTCTAGATAAAAAATAATAAAAATAAAAATAAATAAAATAATGCACACATTCAAACCCTATTTACAATTTGCCTGGGTCCCCGAACTAAGCAAATTAAATTATACAATGAAAAATTAAAAAAATGAATTTGGATTTTTTTTTTTAATTCCAGCATAATCATAACTCTTAGATGTCAAGCTCATCAATGTCGATGAATGACGGAATTCTTTTATAAATTAACTTTAGACTAAATAAATTTGAGCTCATTTTAGAAAATCTCTAAACAAAATTTAGATATCTGAAACTAATACCTCAAATGGATCCTTTGTTGTCGTCATTGGTTTTCTTGTTGTGGTTATTCGTTCTGTTGTTGTAGTTTGCTTTGTTGTTGGTTTCTTTGATGTTGGCCACCAATCCTGTGTAGTGGGCTTTGTTGCCATCCAGTCTTCTGTAGAAGGTTTAATATTGAATTCTGAAAAACAATGAAAGGGTAATTGTTAAAAGGAACGTCGCTTTTTTTTTCTTTTTTTTTAAGGTATAATGTCTCTAGGATACAAATGCCATTTAGTATTAAATAGTTAATTATTTATATAAACTATACCACAGCTATCTAATGCAAATAATTATACATAACCTAGTGGGGCTTGCTTTATTTGAAACTAAATATTTTGAAATAAATGTAAGAGTATCAAAATAACAGTACTTTGATTATTCTTCATTAGCAGTGGGTAAATAAGTACATGTGCAAATTACATATGTTTTTTCTTAAAAAAATTGTTTTTAAGTTCTCTTCAATTTGCTACCTATTTAGATATGCAACATCATACATTTTTTATAAAAAATCTCTCATTAATACTGTTTAATTGTAACTGACTAGATTTTGAACTTCGAAATTGAGTGTTGAAAGAGACCTAATCAATAATTTTTTGGGGGGGAAAATCAGGCTTATATCTTTTTATAACATAACCTACATACTACTTTAATGTACTAAAGTAGCTGGATGGGCTAGATATAGTCATTTCTTTTTTTTTAATCCCTCATAAGTGTAATTGAGTGACTTAGGTCCCTATTTAATGAACAACTTTAAAATTTAGTTGGATAAGGATTAATAAGTGTTCATGTCAATTATACAAATTAGCAATAATGTATGATATAATATATAATATAATATTATATACTCTAATATTAAAATAATAAAATCGGAAAGAATCAATAGCTTTACCTGAAGTACATTTTGCTTCACTCGGCCAGTCACAAATAGTACGGAGTTCATTCCAGTGCAAATCGCCCGCACATCTTTCTTTTCTGAACTCTCCTAATATGCATCTACAAAATTTGATTTTAAAATATAATAAATAAGAACTTATATTAGAAAAAAGATGAAGTAATAGAAATGTTCTTTAATTATTATTTTTACAGTAATAAACAACTGACCTGTAGTATTCTTGGCAGTTTCCTTGTACTGGTTTGTAGTCGCCAGTCTGACAAGTTGAAGGAAGCTCAGTATTCTGTTCTCCGGTTTCTTCTTCTAAATAAATTAATTAACTGTTAACACTTTTTTATATCTGTTGCTAAAATACATAAAAATGGTATAAAAAAAGGGTGATTGATTAGTAGGCAATTTCCTGTTTAGGACAATTATTTCGCTGAATAAAAATAAATTTCCCAAATCTCAGCCAATTGCACAAATACTAAATATGTACTATACTCAATATTTCATGATAAATTTTTATCAATAAGTTATTATAAAAAGAGTAGTCAATAAAAATAAGTAATACTTACCTGATGAAGTTGATGTGGAAGGTTTGTTAGTTGTAGTTATTTTAGAAGTGGTGGGCCGTTTTGTTGTAGTAGTTGACTCAGGAACCCACCAAGGTGGTGTAGTGGTAGAAGGCTTTGTTGTTGTTGACTCTGGAACCCACCAAGGTGTTGAAGAGGTAGAAGGCCTTGTAGTTGTAGATTCAGGTGTCCACCAAGGGCTTGAAGTTGTTGGAGTAGTAGTAGTGGGCTTCTTTGTGGTTGTGGTTCTCCTTGTTGTTGTTGCTATTGTTGTTGTCCTCCTTGTTGTTGTTGTCCTTCTTGTTGTCGTTGTCGTTGGCCTGCTTGTTGTTGTTTTAGTTGTTTCTGGGGTCCACCACGGAGTGCTTGAAGTTGGCTTTGTGGTTGCCTCTGTCCAATGAGTGTGTTGATGTTCTGTTGTAGTTATGCCTGGATAAACCAATGCAATAGTATACAATTAAAATTTCTATTATCTACTATCTTATACAATTTAATAAATGTTATTGGCACTGTAGATACTGTAATAGTTAAACAGTTATCAAACACAGGCTTCATGGTTACAAAATAATTTTCCTGGGGTTAGAATTCACGTTATTACTAGAACGAAATGTATTTAGTACATTATTAAAGGTTAAAAATCTGAAATTCTATCCATTCATATATTTAAGATTATACTTTTTAAACATTGGTCTCTGAAAAATCGTTTATTTATTTTAGAATTCATTAAAATAAACTTGTTCTCTTTTAGTTCACAGATTTGAACATGTAAACCTCTCCAGAACCTACAAATTTATTGGATCTGGACCTGAGAGTTTTACTGTATATAAAAACCATCTATTTACTATACATGTTAATAAAGTAGTTTAGTTTGTTACTCACCAGCCTCTGGGTCTAAAGTAGTCGTTGGAGGAGCGGGAGTTACTGGAGGCTTCGGCCTTGTACAGCCACTTGCAAGCGAACCCTTTATATCTCGTCCAAGCGCCTTGTTGATAGCCGAAAGGAGTGGAAACTGGCCTTCACAGCAGAGGTTTTGGAAGTCGTCCAAGTCGATAGTCCACGCCATTATGCCTCCCAGCCCATTTGACTTAACAAAGCTACCCTGTAATAATAGAAAACACGTTTTCATTTCAAATGCTGCTAATGCTATTGTTATTAGCTAAATAATTTATAACTATGATGGGTGTGCCTCCAACCATAGCCGGTTATTGATTTCACTTTAATTTCTTTTAAAACAATACACTTTGGAAACTTTAAAGTATTGTTAATGGTTTAATTTTTTTTATCAATTCTTAATTATCTATGTTTTTTATTTACGAATTAATACAAAACTTTGAATTTTAACGACAAAAAAATTTCAGAGAATTTTTTTAAATGTTTAGATTGACATTGAGTGTAAAGATTTGAAATCATCATGACGTACCTTTTCTGCTATGGATTTTTCATCATCAAAACTGACCCACTGGTCGCTTAAATAAGCATATGGCCCATATTCTGTTGTTTCCTTCCTCCAGTTGCTCTTTCTTACTGAAATGAGAAATAATAAGTTTAAATAATTTAATAAAATATTCAATAAAATTGTATTTTAAATTTTGGTTTTGCTGCAACTTATAGCAATTGACCAATCTATTTGTATTCCCTTGAGGGTTTGATTAAGTATGCTCCTACCATTTTTAAGTAGTATTTTTTTCTGAATAATTGCTCTTTTTCTTACTTTTATAGCAGATTTCATAATAAGCCAACATTCCAGGTTGTGCGGTCCATTTTCCTGCATCACCAGGTCCTTTCGTTTTGCTGTTGATTCCTGTATCTTTTTTATTAGCTAACGTATAGCTCTGACCGTACATTGGAACTCCCAAAATCAATTTTGATTTTTCAATTCCTCCACTGGTAAGCAGCTCTAAGGATTTACCCTAAAATAAAATACTATTATCAAGAATTATAATTATCATCTTTAAGTAGTTATAATAATCTTTGTAGAATAAAAATATATTCCAAATAATAAATGAAATATATATGTTTAAAATAATTTAATTATATTTCTGTATAATTACAATGTTGTAATATGAGAACTTAGATGGGGGATGGCCCTTGATGGGTGCAACATGACCAGTCACTCCTTCCCAAGCTCCATGGTAGTCATAGCTCATAACGGTGAAGAAATCGACTGATTTACTAAGACTGGATAAATCATAGCTTTTCTTAATCACTTCTGGATAGCCACTTATACTGACAGAGAGGAGAAGTGGTGGATCTTCCTTGTCAAAAGCTTCTCTCAGTTCCTAAACATATTATTAACATAAATAATCTTGTTCCAAAATGTAATATTTTTTTATCATATAATTATAATTAATAGGATTATTTATTATGCTATTGTAAACTTGTATATTAGTCTGGCTTTGAATTATAATTGACAACAATACAATTGAATTTAAAAAAATGTAGTATTTGAACACCTTTGTGAAGTATAATCTTTCTTTGGAAAAGAAAATTGTCTGGATGGAGATCAAAAATAAATTCTTTAGTAGTGAGTATCTATTTATAAGCATTGGATTCTAATAAATAGTTTCTTAAAATTAGAGTATTAATTTTGACTTCTACTCGGACCATTTACTTGTCCATGATATTTATATGTTCAACTAATGAATATTCAATATAATCTTTCTACATTTATTTTAAATTAGTGGTATATTAATTGTTAATATTAATTCAAGAATGCTGCTTTCTTCCTTGGCTTATGAATTCCCGATATCTTTGAAAAATAAAAAATAATAAGAACTGTAAATTCTAGCAACATTGAAAGTTTTCCGAATCTGAGGTAAGCTCACAAACCAGACAAACTACCTTATAATTATACTTGGACATGCTTTATGAGTTGGATATAAATATTTTTATAACATTATTGTTACGGCCATAGATAGAAGGATGGAAACGGATGGATTAGCGGCTTAAGTCCGTCGGCGGGAGAAGTTAAAATAGGATTAGAACCTTCTTAATGCCTTCCGACAAAGGAGATGTTCGAGAAGGTTCTCGAAATTCCCGGAATATTATTTTCCTACTTCCGTGTTCTAGAATGTTCGGCCTTGCCTATGTAAATACCTCCCTCGCCTCGAGCGAGTCAGTATTAGAGTAGACCAGGCACTGTAAGGAATTGTGATAAGTGAGTGTCAGTGTGATAAACTAGTCAGTGTTGAACCGGCCAGTGTAATAAGTGTATCAGTGAACTGTGACAGTCTCGCGAGTTTAATAAACTGTTTCTGTTTGTTGTTGTGTGTCAGTTTGTCATACTTGGAGAACCTTATGGTAGGTGGACTAGTAAACTGTAAGTGTTAATTAGTAGTAATAAATTTTAGTGTAATTTTATGATATTCATTCAAATTTATGTAAATAGTTAAGTCATGTAGAATTAGTAATATCTTAGATTATTGTAATAATTAAATAGGAGTTAGGCCTAGATAATAAATATTTAGAATATTGTTATTGTAAATTTATATTAGTTTAATAATTTAATTGTATATGTATCCTTTTTATCACTTTTGTTAATAAATATTAGTATCTTAAATTAAGGAATTGTTTAATTCATTTTAATACCCAGTAGCCCGTAACATTATGTAGAATATTTGCCATATAACCTTTGGTGCCTGCTAAATATATAATTAAAAATTGTTAATGTCTGTATATTGGAAAAAAAAATTCAAAGTTTTTTCAAGGTCTGAACATGCAAAGTTGCTGAAAATAATTACAGGGATATTAAATGAATTAATGATAAATCAATAAACATCAAAGGAATTAACAAAATATGAATTAGTGGATTGTGTTAGACCTGACTTTTCAGGCATGGAGGTGATTTTAGGTTAATTATAGGCCTTATTATTTATAAGGCTTAAGGTAGGCAAAGAGCTAGATGTTTAATAGAATCAATTCATTACTAACACATTCCAAATTTTAATAACCAACCTGAGCAAGCTTGGCGTAGTTCTGGGCATCAGACGCAGGACCTTTGGAACAGTCTGACTGCCAGCAAACGGGGTGATTCCATTCAAGACTCAGTCCTGAAAACTCATACCTGCGCAAGAAAGCCACCACACTATTAATGAATGATCTTCTCGAAGAACCAGAGCTGACCATTTTAGAATATTTCTCTCCGATGGAGTCGGTCCATCCTCCAACAGCAAGCATTACTGCGGGGCCTTTCTCTTTCAGCTGCGCTACTCTCTTGTACATACCTAGATAAATACATAATTTTGAAATCACATGAAAATTATAAAATGAAACAAAATAATAAATAAATATGAACGTATAAAATTTAAATGTTTAATAATGATGCTTTATGTTTATATTGTTTGGGTTCAAAATAATATATATAAAGCAAAATTTAACTGCATCGACTTTTATTTTGATTATACCTAAGTATCTTTTTCAAGCAGTTCCTTTCTGACCAAGTAATTATTGAACTTTTCAGAATTAATTTAAAGTATTTTATAATTTTTAATGAGGGTAATATTCAACTCATAAAAATAAATTTCTATATATTTCACATTAAAAAAAAAAATGATTGTGAAGACAGTCCAATTATATGTAGTTAATACAAATAGTTTCTACAAGATTGTCAATATTCTTACCATTATCAATATCAGCCCAAGAATCGAAAGGCACAATTCCTAGAGTGTTAGGCTCTAAAGAAGCAAAAGCGTAAATGATGTGCGTACACAAAGATGGTTCAATGTGCTCCGGAATGAACTTTCCTTCTCCTTTTCTGTACCATGCCCAGTTGGTAAAATAACAGACAACCTTTGGTCCATCTTCTGTTAAAATCATAAATTTACTTATCAAAGATAATTCAATAACGCCATACTAAAATTAAACTGATAAAGTGCAGCTTTTAGTTTAAAATGATATAGTCTAATAACAACATGAATACATCAGTTTGTAATAATAAAACTATATCTTTTTTTAAAACAACTAAAATGAATGATAAAGTTTAAACTTGAGTTTTAGCTGGCACTACACGATGCTCTTCTGTATGTTCTACAATATACTTTCATGGTTTATACAGTTGTGTTTCAAACAACAAGTCCTGAATGTCTAGTGCTTAACATTTCTCATTAGCTTCTGTTAAGCAATACTATAAACATCCATGGATATAATCTGAGAAATTGTGTGGCTGTACAATAGGGGAATACCAAGAGTCTAATTTTACATACTTATATATTTTTTTAATTTTCTTCATTTAATCAATAAAATAATTTTATTTCATTTATTGTTGTTTTTATTACATACAAAATAATCACATATTTTAAGTACACATGAGTTATTGCCATTTTTAAAATTTTTCACTATACCTTTCCAATATTGTATATACATAATAAAAACACTATAAATGCAGATGTACACTAATAAAAAAGAATCATTAACGATTCTTTTTACAATAGACAAACATTCGGACTAGTGTCTGGAAAAATATTCACAGCATTGTGTAGCACCAGGTTTACTTATGTCTTTGACTACATAAATAGAAATTTGTTTTCTGAATAAAGCACTTAGGAGCATACATGGACAAATTTTCCAAACTTTAATTAGAATAACTATTATCTGTTCTTTTTTTATTTCTTTTTATTTTATAGCAATATTTACTTGTTAAGAACTAACCTAATAAAGACATAGCCCCAGAGTGAAATAAGTTAGGGCTCAGTGAAAAGAAATCAGGACCTATAAAGATACTTCTACGGTTTGCTTGCTCTAGAACAGAACACATTTTTTCATAGAAATTAATTTGAAAATCAATTAAAATGTAGATCCTGATGATATTTATTACTATAGGAAAAAATACAATGCATGTCAGCATATTATAAAAATATTCTGATTTAAGATTACACGTGTGTAATATGTGTAAAAAAGTTTATTAAGTAATTTAGGCACTGTTATGTAATCAGTGCTGATAGTTCTTTCTATGAAAAATATAAAATAAATAGTTAAGAATTTGGTTTAGTTTTAATAAATATATATTAAAAAGGAATAAATATTTGTAATTTCCAATATGAATTATTAGTCTGTTATTTTATTTTAGAAAAGAATTTTGGTTACATAATTTTTTTTGCTTTAGTAGACCCAGTTTTGTAGTCATACTAATAAATACTAAGATAGAATCAAGTATTAGTAAGTAAAAGTTGCTATAGTAGTATGGAAATTCATTAGTGGTGTTATTGAAATCATCTTTACACTGAGTACTCCAAATGTACTTCCATATCAAATGTAATTTAATTTTCAATTGATTAATTTTTAATTTATTTAATTCCAAAATGGAATTCCACTTTAGTATTCCATGTTCCATTTGAAGGAGT
Source organism: Arma custos (assembly GCA_037127475.1). Classification (NCBI taxonomy): domain Eukaryota; kingdom Metazoa; phylum Arthropoda; class Insecta; order Hemiptera; family Pentatomidae; genus Arma; species Arma custos. The sequence continues at coordinate 40,946,132 of CM073764.1, forward strand.
TGTAAGTAATTAAGAAATGAATTGTGCTTTCTATGTTTTGTTTGTTGTTTGTTCATTTAACGTCACTTTATGCTGCTATGGCTAATCGGACGATGCTACAGTGGGAGCTCTAAATTTTGCCTATCCAGTTGTAATTAGGATAGGGATTTTTAACGAGTACCTGACATCCTACAGGCTCGGGACCCCTATTTAACGTCCCTTCCGAAGGACGGCGTAACTAAGGATTTTTTACTCCCTTAAAAAAATCCAAGGGCCACCTGCCGGGCTACGAACCCGCTATCTTGGGTTTAGTAGTTTGTTACACTAACCACTAGACCACAGGTGACCGTGTGGCTTTCTATGAGTGTGTTTGTGTAAGTTACATGAACGTATCTGTAGTGAGTTTGTGATTATAGTTTGCATGAAAAAATAATTTGAAAAAACAGGTTACTAATTAAATTACCTTTTAATCGCTGTCCAATCTCATTCCCATCTTTGGCCAGGATGACTGAAGATTCGGCACTAAGCACTGCTGAAACAGTTTTTATTGTTTAAACAATGCATTTAATTAAAATGCGTTCATTGAAAGAATGAATTCATTCTTACGGTTCTTTTGACACGTGACCAAGGTAGGCCAATTGCATAGGTTGAGTTGAGGGTCATAATAGAGACCATGAGGGCAAATGTAGGTGTGCTTCTGGGCCCACTGGCAGCGGTAATAGACAGAACAATCTCCCACTTCACCAGCATAGCCTTCCCCCGTACAGTTGTCTTGAGTAGCAAGCACAGTAACGCCTACTCCAGGGGAGAGCATGGCTAGAATCGTAATTTCAAAAAATTACACTCTCTTACAAATTAAATCAAAATAATTGTTCTAAATTTAAATAGTTAAATATGTACTTTAAAATAATCCTTTCAGTAATATTTGGCATTTAAAATTGATATCTAGCATATTCATCTTTTTATTTTATGAGTGATAATATTGGTTTCAAAGTACCATTATCCTTCCCAATATAATTCAATATTTCTCAAGCTTACATACCTGGAATATCTGGTGTCAATGCTACCCTAACTGTATTCAAAAGAGGATATTTGGGACCACACATTCCCTTGAAATCATCTAAATCAAGAGCCCAAACCATCGCACCTCCGAGCCTTTCTCTTTGCATGTAAGTCATCTAATGATCAAAAGCAATTATTAAAAAAATCATTAATAACACATTAAAAGTAACACTGATTATAGTTAAGAGATCTGCTGCTTACTTTTAATCTGATGCTGTAGGGATCCTCGAAACCAACCCATTGGTCACCTCCGACCAAGTAAGCTGAACCAGTATTGGAGTCGCGATACTGAACCCAACCTTTCTTTCGGAGTTGATTGCATACTTCATAGTAGGACATGAAACCAGGCTGTTGGGTATACCTATGATTATGAAATGTAACTATATTGAAAATTCTAGTTATATGTAAGAAATGCTAAAATTTAAAGAGATTGAAATAAATACATCATTCAAATATTGTACAGTTCACTTCTGAAGAGTTAGATGAGAGAGAAGATCGATTCTGTGGATTATTCAAATTTATATATTAGTCCAGGAGATCAACTACAATAGTAATGAAGACACAGTATCGGTGTCTTACACTGACACCCATTGAAAACATTGACTTTTTTTAATGACAGAATAAAAAGTAAGTCTCCAAAAATTTTTTTTGCTATACAAAAGCCTTTATTAACACCGGCCAATTATTTTATAAATAATAAGTGTATAGGATGAATGTTAACAATTAGGAATAGTATGATATCACATGAGGGGAAGTAGTTCCGAGTTGTCCAAACTTTATCAAAATGTTCAGGTTAGCAGTTGTAAATGAAAGCTTGAGCTGGAACATTGTATTAACTCAGTTTAATCATTTGTTTCTCATTAATTATTATTCTCCACAGTAAAAGTTATTTACAATACAACTCCAGAATAAGATTGTTTTTTTAGATTAAGAGCACCACACTAATGCTTTCTAGTGGTGGCATGCAATTCATGGCAAATAATTGCTTTGTATGCAACTTCAATTCATTTGAATAATTAAAATGATTATATTACTGCTTGCATTTGATAATTATTAAAATTTTTGTTGTTCACTTTTACTTTGTCCACTCCTGATCTGGGGATATTGTATCTAACTGTAGTAATCATTTAAATTTGGTGCCCTACTTTGACTGAAAATAATGATTTATGGTATGTATAATGCACATTTTTATTTGTTTACTAATCGAACATCCCATATACGTTAGATTGTAGAAACTCAATTGTATACACAAAAGTTTTTGAATTACCTGGCTTCTTTTCCTGGAGACTTCACTGGTGAACCTGGCATCCATTTGCTTGCATCTTTAAGAGTGTAAGACCTTCCAAAGAATGGAATGCCAAGTATCAACTGATTTCTCCTAACTCCTCTCTTCAGATAGTATCTTACAGAGTAATCCTAAAATAAAATAGTGAAGTAACAGAATGGTAAATTTAATTTAAGCATCTCAAAATAAATTTTTTACTTTTTCTAAAACTAATTTTAATAGTTTGCTAAAAAAGAATAAATTAATATATGCAAATAACTAAAATACATAACTTAGTATAAATAAATTATTATGAGCAACTAATTCTCCAAACTAGTTCTCTTAATGATTAACGAATATTCATTCAAGTATTTAATCATTATTTCATTCATAATATATATGCCTTGATAAGAGAATAATAATAAACTTTACGTACAACATTGTAATAGACTGAAAGAGGATCCTCTTGGGTGGACATGACCAATGGAGAAGGATGGTTTGCTGATCCTTCTCTTTCCTGATGGTAATCAAAGCTCTTAAGAAGAACGAAATGGAGGTAGGGTGCTATCCTTGGAATATCATAACCATCATCCAATCTGAACCTCGACGGTGGAAAAGATGCTGACAAAAGCCAGCCCCTTGATTCCATTACTCCTGACAGTTCTTCCACGAGCAAGGAGAGGTTGTCTTTGTCTGATCGAGTACCACCAAGATCTTCTGCTCCTAAATTTTAGAATTTATTTTTCTTACTTAAACATTAACTTAAAATTTTATTTATTTATATTCATTAAAATGTTTGTTATATTTATTCATTTAATTTTTTTTTCTTCCTATTTAATATAAAGCAAAAAAAAAAAGAGGTATAAAACATTGTTTTGCTGTGATCCTACGGAAATTTACTATGAAATGCCATGCAACCTGTATTACTTTTTTTATTCATTAATTTTGTATAATATCCAAAAATATTTTAGACAGAGGGATAGTTGTGGATGTAATTACAATTAAAATATATTTAATTAAATGAACTTAGAAACAGTGTTTTTTTTTTTTTTACTTAAATGCAAAAATAGCAAACATCTTTCAGCGATATTCATACTGTTGACTGTACAGTTTCAGTAAACATTACGAATATCACTGAAAACTTACCATTATAAGAGAACAAATTTCAATTTCCTATTATGCAATCAGAATAACTTGTGTTAAATTCTTTTTTGTAATTATGTCATTTGCGTTATATTGTGTATTATAAAGCAAGTATAAATTTAATATAAAAAAGAAAATCAATGTACACACAACATCTGGAAAAACATCAACACATATTCTTTTATTTTCATGAAAAAGAAAGGTAAAAATCTTTGTGTTTGTTGAATCTGAAAAAAAAAAGAGAAAGGAATCCCTATCCCATAATTAAAAAAATTGCAAGATAATAAAGAAAATTTGAAATCATTTCATATTTTCTCGAGTTATCAGTTTTTCAACAATTAAGTTGAAAAGCCTATATTATATAAAAAATAAAACACATTTTATTGAAAATAATTAATACATACCAGGGTATTCCCAATGAAGATCTAAGCCATCAAAACCATTCTCAGCCATAAACTTGACTGTTGATAAAATGAAATTTCTTCTACTAGAAGCTGACGAAGTCATTTTTGACAATCGTCCAGCCACAGAAATCATCACTTTTAAATTCGAGTTGACTCTTTTCAGACCAACAATTGATCTATATCCACCTGAGATTTAATAGTATAGATATCAGAAATGATAAAATTTATTAAACATGATGATGGAAAATTATGAGATGCAAATACCTTTGACGACATCATATTCTTCATCCAATGGTAGAAGCTTAGAAGTAAGAGGGTCTACTGAGGCAAAAGCATAGATTACGTGGGTACAGGCATATGGGTCTATGTCACCTGCAGTAAACCCAACGGGAGCTCTTCTATAGGAAGACCATGATTCGACAAAACAGAACAGCCTCCTTCCACTTTGATCTAAAATGTTACACTTAGTCAATACAAAATGATTCAACTCATAATACTGACCTTCATCACTACCATTAAAATACTAAAACTTTATCTTTTCCCAAAGTTACCTAATTGTTTGGTTTCGGGGACAATCTTCCACCATGGCCCTCGGAAGTATGGTGTTGGCCTTTTCTCAACCGCCGTTCGTAGAGGTAATGATTCTTGCATTCTAAAACATTACATTGAAGAGTATTGTTAGGAAATTATTATAGTTAACAAAATATATTGAAAGTTGTGTTATTATAACAAATAATTATTCCAAATTAATATAGAAAGATTTATAGATTTTGTCGGTTGAAATTGAATCTTGAATAATTTTATTTTGCGACATTTTTTACCTGACGGGCTTATCAGGGTCAAAATTATTTTTTAAAAGTAGTGTAACTTTTCATTTTTGCTTCAGAACATTTGAAGTTTTGTTAACAAATTTTCTCGACCTTAACAGGAATATAAGCCATACAATATGCCATAAAAAATATTTCAGACATACATCTCACCTAAAGCCATGTTCACAGCAATAAAAATAAAAGGCTCAAATATTTTTGCCTCAAATTAAACATACTTGCATGTGTTATTCTACTCAAAATCTATTTTTATCAATCAGAGTTGAATGTAAAATAAAAGCGTTTTAATTAAAAGGATGTGGATAGTAAACATTTATAATTGTTTTTTAATAATTTACCTTTCCCTTTGTGTCGGCACTTTCTCTACTGAATCCCTAAGATCTATGTGCTCAAGCCCAAAAGGTTTGGTCACGAAACTCTTGGATAAAACTGCGGGTGGTGATTCGACTGCATCTCGCCGGAATGCACAGGCGAGACCCACCAACAACAGTAAAAATAGCCACATCTCCCTGCAACAAAGATTATAATCATATAGTGTCAAATGGCGAAGAAGTGAGAAAAATATAACTCAGCTAAAAAATATTAAAAAAGTCATATTTCCAAAATTTTCACATCGAAGAATAAGTATACAATATAAAAAACAAAACCTGTTTTTTAAAATGTATTACATAAAAGCTTTTTAATGTATATTTTAAAATTATTATATAAAAATCTTATATAACTACATATGAACTACTTACAAATACTTTATTGAAACAAATGATGGTTTAAGTAAAAATTGTATTAAGGCTAATGTTCTATGTTTTTATAAGAGATGTTAAGACATCATTTTACACTTTACAATTGTACAATATATCTGTTGTACATAACATCACTCATGAAAGTTCAGACTGGCACTATGGTGATTTAAGTCAACAAAAACACTTCGGCCTTAGTAGTCTATTTTTTCCATACTTGAACAGAAACTAAAACATCAATAATATCAAAACGATGTAGTACTGGAGGAACCAGAACAGCAAAGCCGAACTATAAATACTGATCCAATAAAGATACAGAAAGTATATGTATGATTAAAATTTCAATTTTTTACAGCATAATGATATAAATATATAACCAGATATGCACTAAAATGATACTAATAATGAAAAGACTAAATGTTTTTTATTAATACTTTAAGTCTTAGACTAAAGATTATTAAGATCTGAGACTTGAGTTATTATATAGTTTTATACAGGAGTATACCTGGATTGATTCTTTCAAGTTCAGTTTAAAACATTTTGTATTGACATGGCTACAGCATATTTATTAATATTTCATTATTAAGAAATTATAATAATTTCTTACGACCCGCATTTTGGTAAATATTGTTTCATAATCATCATCAGTTATCATTTTATCAGATTTTATGTTGGGATGTAATGTTGTTTTGTAATCTTAATTTCATTTTAACTGTCAATACAGCGCCTTGCAAATAAAGTTTAGAAAAAAATCAGGCAAGACAACAGCCAACTCAATGAAAATAGCTATATCATAAAGACATTGCTACTGTTTTCATTTTTTAAAACTGCTTATTATGTAAACAGGAAGGGTAGGAAAGGTTTTTGGCAGAGTATCAAATCTACTTTTACTGCTGTCGCACTAACAAAAGAATAAAAATATTTCTGATGGTCCATTGTTATTATTCATTTACGAAAAATACTTTAACAAAAATAAAATTATGCAGTATTATTTTAGAATCAACAAAGGCATTTGAATTATTGAATTAATTTGATTCTTTGATACGTACCATCATAATCATTCCTTATTAAGGAATATATTATGAGTATATTACTTTTCTAATAAGAGTTTTAGTATTCTGTTACGCCTTATGTAGAAAAAGGATTTCGGTGCTAAATATAATATTCATGATATCTTTCAAGATTTTTTTAATGACCTAAATCTAAATCTTATATCTATACAACTTAAAAGAAATAACTATGTTTATTTTGTTGATGTTACTTTCACAATTTTTTTTTACCGTATTTATTATAATGAGGACCTACTTGAACATGTATAGGACATGGTATACTCCTCCATAAGCTCTCCTGAGGAACCTCTTGAAGGCAGAATCCTTCAGCGTCTCTTCCTCCCTGACCATTCCTGAATACCAACTTTCCCAGAAGAGACAACGAACAGCTTGATTACCAATGGACAAGTGAGAGTTGAAGCTTCATTGACCCACTAGTTTCGTCTGTCATTGTTTAATTCAGTATGGCACATACGACGCTTCCTATTTAAGGAATGAGCCATTGTTTCAGGGCAGCCAACCTTAGTTGTGATTATTCAATAACAATATTGTGGCGTGAAATTCAAAAAGACAAAACAGACTGTATAATATCCATTTTTAGTATATAATAGGGAAACTACAAAGAAATATAATCAATTCGTTTTCTAGATAAATATTTCAGTTTTAAGAAGTGCGATCACGAAGAGTTGGAAATTATTAGAGATGAGAAGTACATGAACGAACTAGTTCATTGACCTAGATCCGAAAAATGAACTATAAAGAGCACTCTCTGTTTTGGTGAACTATAGTTCTTTTTAAATATTTTATTTGAAAAGAAAAGATATCACCAGGACCGGGAGTCGAACCCGGTTCTCCCACCTGTCCGTGGTGGTGCTTTACCCATCTCAGCCATCCTGGTTCGTTTCTCGCGCAGTCATATCCCTCCCTTTCATTGATCCTAGATCTCCGTGTTCTCACAGTTTGCGATGTATAAACGGGGAGAATGTTAATTGAATACTACTTTTATTTTTGGATCTTGTTAAATAAAATAAATTATTATAGTTCTTTTTAGTTCCCACCACTCACCAGCTACCACACTCGGACAGGGGGCCGTCGGTGTCTGACCAACGATCGAAAGACGAACTATTGAACTAAGTGAACTAGTTGGTCGTTACGTTGTTCCTTATTTTCTGGTTTAATCGTGTTGTGTACGAATTGCTATATGTGTAGTCTGTAATAGTTTGGAACGAGTGAAAATTCAATTTATTCTTGTTTAAATTACCAATGAATTATAAATTTTACATTGAATAATTAAAAATAAGATATAAATAAAATAAACTACTTGAATTTACGTATTCCTCAGATACACAACACTCTAACTTAACTATTTATTGTAGGAATTTTAATTAGCCAAGACTGGGAGGGTTGGATCCTGAGAAGAGGGGAATGTTAAAACCGACTAGGATCAAAGAAAGTTAAATTAAACCTTTCTAGTTCATTTGACCTCTCAGTTTCTTTTAAATTAAATTAAAGTTGATCACTTCCGCTGCATATCTGACAGATAAGCGCCCCTATCGTAATATATTAAATAAATTAAGACCAGTCATTTTAATTATATTATAATTATCATAATTGAATTATTACAATAATTTTAAGTACCTAAACACATAATAGTTATGATCTATATTTATAATAATTATTATGAAGTATATAATCGCAATTTATAATGACAATAATATTGTTGAATACTGCTCAGACTTGTAATGCAAAATAATAAGTGTAAATAATGTAAAATAAGTGTAGAATAAGATATAGAAAATAAACTTAATCAATGTAAATACTATATATCATAAATATTAAAAAATGTAAATAATATAAAATAAATGTATAAATGAAATTGAAGTGTTATTTATTTTTCCTAGAACCTCTCTAGTTCATTTGACCTCTCAGTTTCTCTCCCCTTTTCCATAGTTCAATCCCTCTCTTAGTTTACTACATTTCTAGTTCTTTTGAAAAATGAACTATGTAGTTCATTTGAACTAGTTCATTGGCATGAACTATCTCAAAAGATTCAGTAAAAGGAACTACTTTTCCTACCTCTAGAAATTATATTCAAGCAAAATTTGAACCTCTAGATGTTCTTGTATGTAATGGTTGTCAACACCAATAATTGAAAATTATTGTAAACAAATAATTACAAACCTAAGCGGAAAGATTAAAAGATACAATTTCAAATTTATCAATGCCTAAGAGTACTCAAAAGTTCGATATACTACTTATAAATGAAATTGGTTTTGTGACGTTTTTTGACAAAATATAGTTTATCCAACTGTTCAAACAGTGTTTTGACATTATAATATCGAATTTTTATTATTTCATTCATTTTATAAATGTATTTAAAAATTACAGTTAACAGGAACTTTTTAAGTAAACGTGATTATTTCGTTTTGATTTGTTGATTTTTGTGATCAAAATTAAGGGGTTCTAATTATTTTTTTCAATTCCCTAAAAATTAATATTTAAATCACTAATGATTCTGTGGGGAATGGAAATATATAATTATCTTCATAATACCTATTCTACTTCGACAAACTTTCTATTCCCTTTCTTGCCAACGCCACATAGATATTTTGACCAGCAAAAACATCTGTGCTTTTTATTTTGGATGATTTTAGTTTGATTTAGGATTGGAGGAGTGAGATTATAATGTGCCAAAAAAAAGTGCCTATCAACTTCATATTGAATCAGAAGTTTTTTTCTTTAGACCTGTCGAAATTATTTGTATTGAAGATTAATTGAAGTATTTCAGAAAACCTCTACCACTACGACAAAATAAGACCTTTGGTTGTATGCCGTTAGTTCATCACATACATGGTAGAGACTGCATAGTTTCAGAGCTAATGGTTGTTTGGTTTTTATTACGCTCAACAGTCAGGTTTTCCTGCCTATTAAGAGTAACCACTTATTAACCCTATTAAGAGACTAGGAGTGCCTCAAGAGAGTTTAAAAATGCTGCAGGGTTGATCCATGGCTATGAACAGAATCAATAATTAAGCTGCCACAGAGCAGGCTTCGATATTGGGATCCCAGCTCAATTACTCAGTAATATAAGCAATATAAAATCTTAACAGGTGATAAGTAGAATTCATGATTGTCTTCAAGATGGCAGGCTATAGCTCGCAACCTTACTTCACGGAATCGTAACGAATCACGAAAGGCCTGTGAAGTACAATGCAAGCAAGAAATGAACAATTTACTTTGTCGACAGATATTGTGACACTTGCTTAAAAACAAATTTTGCTGAAAAAACCGTGTGTTCACATTTTTCAAATTTTTGTTGCTTTTCAAATATTACATAAAATAATTATTATTATTTCAACTCGTACAAATATGTTGCTTACTTCTGTTGGTATCGCAAAATGCTCCCAAAACTTTTGTTTTATAACTCCAGATTAATATTCATAACAAAAAAAAAATATACAAAGAACGATAATCAAAGCGACAGCTTAATTTTTCCACAATGCAAAACTACCATCAATATTTTGTATCCTGTAATGAAATTTTACTCTCAACCACTAGAAGCATAAAGTAGCCTCCTAAAGTAGAATAAACGCTCTCTTCTACGGTTGGAATCGTACCCGGCTTTTTAGAGTGTGGAGTTTAATGCTTTATTCAATTCCTTATAAGAATGTAGTAAACTTCTATAGCAAAATATATCATTAATATTTGAATTATTTTTTGTATGAATGATGAGACAGAGAGGGGGCGATGGGAGGGGTTCGAATCGATTTCTTAGCTTAATAATTGAATTGTGAAGCAAAAATGTTAAAATGTTTGGGGGAATATGGACTAGTTATTCGTTCGGTAGAACTGAACAAAGGGTATCAATTTCCTCAAGTTCACCTACCACAAGTTAACCTATCTGTTAACGAAGAAGACTTGAATATTAATCCAGAATGACTCATTCGATTCGACTCCAAGATCCCAAAGCGATGATTCACATTCCGTTTTCCTTTCAGATTAAACCTTAATGTCTTTCATGTAGCCGATCTTTGAATACACATTTCAATGATAACATGATTTTCCAAGAGATCAATATGTTGGTTGAACTTTCCCGAGTGAGAAATTCAGTGGTATATTTCGTTGTAAAGTTGCCTGCCCTGAGAAAGGTATCTCATTTACGAAGATAGAATATTGATTCATGATTTATTATAATTTATGAATGGCAGCTAAAGATGGAAAACAAATCATTCGCTCATTGCTAAGCGACACTCGAATCTGTCTGTGCCGTTAGAAATTTTAATGTCAATGACTCTAATATATTTTTAATCTCAGTGATTCTTTATATTAATATTTTTTTTATTAACATTTTTATAAATATATAAATGCATGCGTTACAATTAAATATATAGGTTACAGGTTAAATATCTGCAATATTTTGAACCTTTCAGTCGATTATCAAAATTACATAACATATTGCTTCATATTAAAATTAATAACCTACAAACATTTCCTTCTTCAGTCTGTTGAATTCAATAATTGACAACATGCCTAACCTTTGAACCGAACTTTTGTAATAATTCACGCTAATGCTTTTTTACAACACGAGAGATTTATTTATTATTTTTTCATTTATACAATGCTATCACGTGGGATTTTTGCCATACGCCGAGCCTCCCAGTGAAGACATACATCGTCATTAGTTATTAAAATTAACTATCATATTAATTATTTAAATTAACTATCATATTAATTATTAAAATTTACTTTCTTGTTATTATTAATATTTCATCAAAGTTATCTTGGTATAATCTTCATATCTCTAAATCTTCATATTAGTTATTTTGGTTAATATTTTTCATATGTTTTATTATATCTATGTTATTATTCACAACATATTTCTCTACTTTGAACTTATAATTTTGATAATAAGCTATCATATTAATCATTTAAATTAACTAGAATATCATAATCATCTAGCTATACATCTCATACATCTTAATCATCATATTTGCAGTTATAATAATCAAAAATTTCCATGTTTTTATTAAATAATTCTTAAATACATATTTTTTTCATTACATAATAATTTTATTTACTAACCTGATTATAGGTTAAGTATTATTTTAATATTTAATCATCAACGAAATTGTGTTAAACATTTTTTTTTCATTCGTATAATAAATAGGAGATAAAAGCGCAAGAGGTATGAGGAAGGACAGTTAGAACCTCATCTGTGCCTTGAATTATTTGCTAATTGATACTATAAGAGATGTCTCAGCGAGCTTCTTTTCAAACCACTCTTTGTACTCAAGGGCAAAAAAAAACATAAATAAAAAAAAAACTAAACCATCAAGAAGCATTGCCTAAAATTAGCCTTCAAAGCACTACGATGCACTCAATACTGTCCTGTAGTGCTGGTTTAATCGATAGTCCATTTTGAAGGCTGAATGTAATACAGTCGTTTTTCATTTCCATCACTGTAATCTCCTTTATGAGATTTTTATACCGTTTTGTTTATAGAGATTCTCGCGTACCTCGGTATTAATAAACTTATTTTTTTTTAATTTTAGTAAAAATTATTATTATTATATGTTTATTATTAATTATAAAAATTATTATTATTATATGTTTATTATTTCCAAACGTAATTGTTTGGAAATAATAAACACCTTTTTTTAAATAAACGTATTATATAATCTAAAGTATGAAATAATAATTTGCTTTGTTTTTTATACTATCGTTTATTAATTTAAAAAAAAAAGTGCTTTTCCTGTCTGTTAATTGTCGGATGTTTAGTAAATTTAGACGATGGGAGTGAAAAAATAAAAATAAAATAGTGGGAACCAATTATAAAATTCCGAAGTTTCGGCCCTCGGTGTTTGGGATGTTGACAGTATGGAACTGACCGGTTTTTCATAATACGGATATAATTACAGTGCCCATCTCTAGTAGAGATGGAACTATTGTTTATTTACAACAATAATTGTTAAATGCTAATTTTTCAATATGTCTATAATTATTATTGAGTCAGTCATCTATTGGCTCACTCATCTCCGATCCAAAACAACCTTTCTATCACCATTTTTGTAAATATTAATTTTTTTTTTTATGTTCAAGAAACTTTTTAACTTCAAAGGTGTTACATATTCCGTTGCTTATATTCTTCACTCTTCATAATAATCCCTCTGCTTTTTATTTACATAAAGAAAGCCTATACAAAAAGGCTCAGCTTATATATTTAATCAAAGCCTCTGGAATCTGGCAATGAAGGCGAAAAAAGTGAGAAGTTTTTAACAATATTGGTAACTTTTAGTGCGATAGATTTAAAAATAAAACAAAAACAATTAGAGTGTGTATGTAAACATACTTAGAACATATTCTGAATCTAGAGCAAATTTTGCAATGTGAACCCGTTTGTCATCGACATTTATATAATTTTTTTTAACCGTCTCCTTTTTGTTATAAATTTTTAATATTCATTATTTACTATATACTCATTCATTATGTAACTCTCTAATATTCTTTTACAGGATCATCTCTTTGAAGTGTTTGCTATTCTTTCATATTCATACTGATGGTTTTCAAAACTATGCGTCTAATCGAAAACCGAGACGGGGACGCTAATGAGATCGTTTGGCAATTGACTGTAACAGCTAAATCATTGGTATTCGGCGAGGATTGAACCTGCTACTTCTTGGCAACGCTGGTTTTGGCTCCCGGTCAAACCGATCAATTCGTAAGGACTCTGAGAAGCATTTTGCTCTATGCGTCGGAATAATTATTTTAACATCCTAAAAACCTAACCGACCAATTAACCGGAAATACCTACATAAACACGTTTTTTGAGGCGTTTTAAGTTTGTTTAGAAAAATAATTCATTTCGGCATAGGTTAATTTACTTCAGGGAGCGGAGTGGCATAGTGTTAGAGCACTGAGTTGCCATGCCGAAAATCCTGGTTCAAATCCCACCGCAGCCCTTGATTTTTATTCAGTCTGCAGTGGGAGATGGATCATATAGGATCTAGGACCCTCCTGGGGCCCACCCAGCCTCTATAAAATATTATAAAAATAGGGTACCCAAAATAAGGGGGAAAAATCTGGCGGTTGAGCGTGACCTAGTACAAGTCACCTCCCTGCAGAACCGTTGTCCATGAAACAGTACAGTCTCTACCAGGTACTGAACCCCAGACCCTTCATGGGTTGTAGTGGTACAGGCTTTTTTTTTAATTTACTTCACATTTCAAAAATTATGACTTTCGAATTCATATTTCCCGAAATTTGACTTTCAAAAGATTCTTGAGTTAATATCATATTTGAGGAAAGTAAAACATATCAGCCTATTGACAACTTCTATATCGGAAACAATTACATGTTATCCATAATTTTATTTTGCTGAATAAGAAGACTTTTTTCGTTTTGTTATTTGTGAAGAAGAGAAAACGTATGCACGGGTCGAGTCCTTGGAGGATGTCACTTGTTCCTGTCCAATAATTAACTTCATTCTTTATCCAGGATCGAAGAATGCGGAAAATGGCGTGGCCACTTGTCGGCTTCTAGGTTTTTCCTTCCTATTTTTTTCTAGTGTTTGTATTGAGCAAAATATATTGAAATAGATGAATGAGATGAAAATAGTTGACTGGATGATCTAATGTAAAGGAGATAGTTGGGGGGTGCAGTCAGAAAGAACACTGAATAAGTAATAAACTTATAATTATGTGCCGACGTTTCAACCTACAGTGTAGGTCATCTTCAGGGCTATTTGGAGAGAGAAGCTGACTCAGCCGGCTTCTCTCTCCAAATAGCCCTGAAGATGACCTACACTGTAGGTTGAAACGTCGGCACATAATTATAAGTTTATTACTTATTCAGTGTTCTTTCTGACTGCACCCTCCAACTATCTCCTTTACATATATTGAAATAGGTGTGAGAAAACAATATTCGTTTTTTTTTCAGAAAATATTTATAAATTTATCGTTTGTTATGATATGATATGAAAGCCTAAGAGAACGTTTATGTGAAAAAAAAATCAATTACTATAAGCTGACAAAATAATGTAGGGTTAACTTAGCGGCTTCTATAGCCGCATTTTACGAATGGGCCCGAACAGGATAACTAAAACGATATTAGATTTTTGCCAGAACACGAAAACCTGACCGAATAAATTAAAGCTGGCTAGGATCGATTTAAATCAAAGAAGAATGCTTGCGGGTGGAAACGTAAACTATATAACCAAAGACAACTAGCTGAAGTTTGAAGATAGAGTAGAGACCAGAAGAATATAATGAATTTCTGATGAAGAAATAAAGGAAATATATGGAATGATGAATTTAAATTGGGTGAAACGAACTAAGAAAAAAAATACAATAACATATACAGCTACAATCCATGATGGGTATTCGGTCCAACACATGTGATCACATTCCCAACAGATGATATGGACAGTGCTGTTTATAATCCAACAGTTGTGCAGCATAGTGATTCGATCAACGCTTAACCGCTTTTTTTATAAAAATTATACACATTACAGAACCTGGGAGCAAATGAGGCTAATAACAGAATAAATAATTTATCTCTACCACAGCTGATCTCTTGCTCGGGATTTTGAGATTATTATTATTATTATTATTTGAGAGGTTATTATTTAAAATGCACAATTAAATCGAAATTAACAGATTTACTATTTCTATATGGAATCTATATAAATTTTATTTGCATTTTTTTGTTGTTGATTTTGAAGAACGGACAAAGGCTCGTTGCACTCCTATTCAAGATAACAGTGTTCTTTGACCCCAGGGGGCCCACGCAGCAATCATACCTGTCTTGAACGGCGTCATAATGTACAACATTCTACTTAAATGAATAAAAGAGATAATTCTTAGATATATTCATAACGGAAATATATCTTTATAAGTATCGATCTGGTTTCGGAATTAATAGAAATCGATATTGGCAAGAAGCTATATCTCGTGAAAGTCGATGAAGCAGGAGGCCAAATATGTTTACGGCCAACAATAACAATAGAGGTTTGGCATTGTTGGTTAGCGGAACAGCGACACTTTGACACCATTCTGTACTTCACGTGTATAGTATCGAATGCTATTGGGTTTCTTATCTAATTTACGAGACAGATATAAAGAAGTACTAAAAAAAATATACATACGATAGTGATCTGGAACCTTGAGATTACATATAAAATATTAAACTTCACAATCTTGTAAAAACAAACATATCAAAAATAAGGAAACAACGCACATGCGTGAAAAAAAGATAGCAAGTGAAGTGCTGAACAGTGATTTAGCTTTATTTTCTTGTCAGGACATCGACAGTAAATAAGATGAATCATAGTTATGCATAGATTATGGTGAGAGAAACATGAGATGAGTTCACTAGAGGTAGATTTTTCATTTTTTTTTTGCATAAAAACTAGTATTATTTATTAAAAATTATTTTTAAAATAATAGAAAATACAAATTATACCCTTGATTTTTAAAAACGATTCATATAGGAGTAGAGAATTGAAGAACTCCAAATAAACAAAGCGTATAGTTTCTAAAGTACTGGAAAATTAATGGTCACCCATCACTTTGACAATTCAGGGATTATCAGGTCTTACACAAAAAAAATTCAAATATAAGAGTATCAAATGCAGCACATCTCACATTGACAGTAAAAACAGTCACATTAATCAGAGGCAGCAACCCAACTCCAAGACGTTTAATTAAACAATATTTTTTTTTTAATTTTTGTCCTGATGATTCCTAAATTGGCGAAACGTTGAAAATTAAGCTATTTTTCAATATTATAGAGGCTTTTTTCTTTAAACAGCTTTTTTTCTTTTTGGGAGTTCTGGTTCATTTTTATTGATGATTTATTTTCTTTAAATTGTAGGATAAAATAGCCAATTTATACATAAAACAATATAGCAGGAGAGGTTTTCATATTAGTGAGATAAACAATAAAATGTTCCTTAACGAAAGAAAGCCATTGAAATAAAGTTTCGCGTTATATCCCACCATCTAACCTGCACTCATCTATACATTATGATTATATAATTTGATGTCTATATTGGTCGGGGCGACGCCTATAATATTTAAATTTTATAATTAAATTTAAATGAGGAAACAATAAGAAATAATTTAAGTTATTTAATTATAATTCACTAAAATGGATCATTAAATAAACTTCATTTATTGAAAAAAAAAAGGTAGTTAAAAATAAACCAACGCATATACAAAAGTAGGCGCAACAATAACTGCAAGCAATTACAAACAAAGTGATATGTAAACACTTGTATGAAAACAGATAAAATTAATTAAATCATATCATCTTAAGTGAAGCTAGGGCAAGCATTCAAGTATTAATTAAACTCTATGAGAAGTCGATTTTTTTTTATGAAAATAAAATAACCTTGCACATTGAAAATAATAAACAGCTTTTAAAGAATATTTATGTTCTGTAGAGGGTAAGATTTATCGATTCAGCTAAAGCCTATCATCATGCCTTCAATTTATTGTAGAATTTTTACTTTATTTCATCAGAACTGCCTTCAAGATTACAGGATCATAATTTGTTTGCTGATTTTTGATATTTTCAAGGACGGCATTACCTGCTTACTTCGCCAAGTGTAGATCAAATTGAAAATAGGTGAGGATTATTTAGACCCACTGTGATGGACTGGACTACGAGTCCTTAAACTATAACTACTACGCGTTTTGTAGTAGTTATATGATAAAATGGTATCGTTAAAATATAAAATAAGATATAATATATTACTGATGATTTATATAATAATAAATGAATCGAGGGTTAAGAAGTAAAAATACCTAAAATCCATATTATTTTTAAAATGAGATATTCAATCCAAATGCATAGCTTACATTTCCCAACTAGTGGTAAAAACACCCAAATCAAATTTGAAAAATTGGTGAAATTTCATTTTAAAAAAAATATTCGATTCATGTGTTTTTGACACTAATAGGCAAAGTGTGCATTTAGGATATATCTACGAATAGGATCGATATACCTTGGAGACCAGGAATGCCAAGCGCTTTAGGGCAATGATTCTAGGGCGACGTAAGTCCGAATACCGAAGTTAAAATCTATTTCTTTCGTAAATATGTGTAGAATCTTACTTAAAGTTTTCTCTGTAATTCCCCCCAACTATCAGCACAAATCCCGTCAAAACGCAAGAAAAATATATTAAAAACAATATTTTACATTTATTTATAACTAGAAAATTATACACTTTTTCATGGACTACACATGATGTCGCAGAAATAATTGTGAAAATAAAGACATCGATTTAACAAAAGCTTTATGTTGTGTTTTCATCGATGAAGAAAATGTGGATTATCAATGAAGTGGTATAAAAACTTCATCCAATTTTGCTCTTAGCTCCTCGCTGCAAAATGGCGACTAAATACGTATCAGTTAGCCACCAAGGAGATATAAACTATTTCACTTGCGTCTTAGAGACAAGGCACTTAATAACATTGGTTCTTTTGGATCTTGATAGTTTTACCAAATCGAAACTATCAACCACCTGCTACCCATTCGCATCTTCATTCACAACCAATCCCTTCTTTACAAGACAACAAATGTTGCAAATCATGTTAGAACAGAAGCCGGGGGTTTGTTGACACTGCGAAGGCCGTCGCATGCGATGCTCCTTCTAAACCAGTTCTCGAGAACTTCTTGCTGTTCTTTTTTCCTGGGATTGGTCTGTCAGCTATAATGGCCATCCACTCCTTTTAATGGTAAACTGTTCGATTATCTTTGGTTGTCGGGAGCCGATCAGGTGCTCGCTCATTTGCATATTATTTGCTTGAGTGGATTCTCTCTGTCATATTTTATAATCCTACCAAACAAGCACGCGATAATATTCTAGGTATCTGTGATACTGTTTACAAAAGATACGCATCAACGCTTGAACAAGAAATGATCAACACAGTTTCGAATAATTTAATAATTATCAACATCCAAACTTTTATAGTATCTAAACCAGCTTCACGTGGTGAACATAATATGAAATATATTTTCCTAAAGGTATTTTAATAATTTAATAACAAAATAGTAGAAATAATTGCATGCCTGCTTTAAAAAAATTGCTATGTAGCTACTGGGTGAAAAAAAAACTTTTTTTAAGTGTATTTATTGAAATTTACAACAGTATACAGAATACATCAAGTAAATATAAATCATGCCCAGAGACAAAGGCAAGTAGAGAAACTACCCAGTGATAGTACTCAAAAAAACTAATCATGTTTTAACTTGTATTATTTATTGTTTTTTGGGAGGGAGTAGGTAAAAAAATACTAAATAGTGTTTAAAAGGACAAAATAAACATATCTTATTATTTAGTATACTTATAAGATTAATGAAGTCAGCATAATAATAAAAATACGAAAGCATTACTATCCATGAATGATATCGGGTGCAATAAATAGTAGTTACTGTTTTTCAGCTGACGGTTTTGCATGGAGGTGATGTGGTCGACATATCTTTCAACCGACTCAACTTTATCTCTCAATACAATACAGTAATACAGAGGCTGAGTAAATCCCATGAGCCACTCCAGTTCCTATAGAATCGATTCCGCCAAGGAAATCCGCCCCTAAGTACAGATCTACCTCTCCACAACATTTTATATTTTTATTATTCAATCTCCTTCCGATCACTGATCAATGCATAAAAGCTACAGAATATTGTAAATTATTCAAATTTTTATTAAACTAGTTCTAGGAATGAGATCGCTCATTCAGTTCCTATTGACGAACCGAAGACTTGCACTAGCTACCACTTCTGGAAGATTTCCAGGACCCTCGGATATTCGCGAGTTGAACGACCAGGAGGAGACATCGGCCACTGACCTAGGATCGGATAAAGATAAAAAAGAACTGGTCTGGGTCTGTAGCTACTTGTCCTCCACAAATCGAGGTCCTATCATCAATATCGATTCTGCCAGGTCATAATCAAATAACGAAATCAGCCATCTCTTATTGTTTACTTCTCAAAACTCCGACCAAAAAAGAAAACATTGGGAATGATTCGGCGGCTCAACCATTGTAATTCTTATTTCCAGATGTGGACACCATATGACTTCCTTGTACGTCTATTGAACTATAAATAATTCGATAAAAAAAACTGACCCTGAATCGAATTCAAGTTTAAATCTGCGAGGACCGCATTTGCAAAATAGAGCGAAAAAAATAAAGGTTATGTAGCGATGCCAACAAAATCGAACAAAATTAAATAACCGCGATTACCTACAAACCATATTTTGGAGGTAATTTTGTAAATGTGTTCTTTTTTTTCTTTCTTTTTTTTTCACATCATCCAAGATTTTATTTACAATAAAATACAATAATACAATAAATACAAATTTACAAAAAATACCTGCAAATGATTCTATATAAACATAAGCCTTCTGTTACCATTCGGTATTTTAAGGTGTTATAATGGAATGAGTCCGCTGAATGCGGTTTATACTCGAACCGGCTCAAGGCCGCTGACGCTATACAATACAAAACGGAGGGACCGTTTAGCGGGATCAAGTAATAGTTGTAGAAAGAAGAAAGGGGAGGAAGGGAGAAGGAAAAGAAAGGAAGGATAAGGACAAGGGAGTAATTACCCCATCCCTAGATCAAATGTAAGCACATCGACCAAGGGAACACTGCCCTGCCATCTCCCAGGTCCGGGGGTGGTTTTAAGTCCCTAAATAGGAGGTTCGCACAGGTCTTCAGCCCATCAAAAAATTTGATGTGCCTCCGACATATGTACTCGGGCACCGAGGGAAGCCGAAGCTCCTCCCGGATTTTGGTGTTAAGTGCCCCCTCGTGCCACTTACCATCTTCCTAAGGATGGAATTCTGGTAATGCTGCAGGCGCTTCAGCGTTGTTTTGTAGAGGTGTCTCAGTAGTGGTGCACCATAGAGAAATGTAGATCTTATGATGGACTTGTAGATTTGTAATTTCAACCTCAGTGAGAGCAGCGGCGACAAGAGCAGATGGTATAGTCTGTGGGATTTCTGTCGTGCCAACTTCAATCTTGCCTGAACGAGCTTTGATAAGGTGAGATGTCTATCAAAGGTGACGCCAAGGTACATGATTGAAGTGGATTATCTTCTATCCTCGCAGTCCACGGTAAAAGTCTTCGGTAGAGGTTTCCTACTCATACTCTGAAATTACATCACGATGGCATCCGTCTTAGACGGATTCATCCTGATGCCAATCAGTTCCAGCTCTTTCACTATGGTTCAGTCGCCTTTTGGGCCTTGTAAAGGGCATGTGGGGTGCTGATGCTGGTGGTGTAAATCCCAATATCATCCGCATATGCTGCTACCATTGCTCCTGGGTGCTTCATTGCGACCACAGGTGCTGTGAAAATCACAAACAATGGCTCCACTACAGAGCCTTAAAGTACTTCACAGGTGGTGGTGCAAGAAGTCGAGTTCCTGTTACATACGACGAATGATCTTCCGCTGAGATAGCTTTGGATCAGACATAGACTGGCGGGAAAGCTAATCTCTTCCAATGTAAATGTGTTATATCGAAGTACTATTTTTCATAACGAAATATTGCTGAATATGTATTAAATTTTGGTAATAAAAAGAATTAAAGTTTTAAATTTAATAAAAGTGCTTTAGTTGAAATAATTGAAATTAGTTTGCACGACGAGGTAACAGTTATTTTTAAAACTTTAAGATTTATGATTAATAGAAAAAAAAAACGAAATTCAAGGCATACGTGAGACAATTAGTGATTTGGGTTTGGGTGGTAGTAAGTTTGGGTAACGGCATCGAATCTTCGGGTTCACTAAGCCTTTTATTATCGTCATGTTCTTAAATAGATATTAGATTACCGCTTATGCATAAAATTTCTTCTTAGATTCGGGTTAGTAGAAATAGCAAATGCTACAAAAAGGCTGTGGTGAATTAATCATTTGAAACCCGATATTAATAATTATATAGCTGAGGATGCATTAATAATTCATGGATCCCAAAGAAGTTCCAAAAAGACTTCGAGAATCGGCAGATGCGGAGGCCTTGAAGTGGGCGTGGCTGGAATCCACCGATATCTGGAATACTGGTAATGAATGACCTACCGCATCAGCCTAGCGCGCAAACAGGTTTCCAAGGGGTCGATGACTTCGTCCATTTTTTTGGTAAAAATTCGCCAATATTTCGATCATTTACGTTTAGGAAGTTGTCAAAATATAACTTTTTACATATTTAATAGTTGTTTGTTTATTCATTTCAAGTCAATTTATGCTCCTATGACTAATCGGACGAGGTTACAGTGGGAGTCCAAAACTTTCCTTATCCAGTTTTTATCAGTATTGGGATCTTTAACGAGTATTTGACATCGTAAAAGTTCAGGGCTCCCGTTTTACGTACCTTACGAAGGACAGCATAACCAAGGTTTTTCTACCCACTTAAAAAATCCCAGGGCCACCTGCCGGGCTGCGACTCCATGGCAGGTTCTTCTACTAACCACTACACCACAAGACACCCCTTAAAACTATAATATTTAATAGTTTTTCTTAATTGTATAAATTGAAGATATGAATGAGAAAATGGTTCGGGTAGAGGTCAAAATAATTCCTCAAATAGTAAGAAAATTTCAGCTTTTTATTAGGGTAGAATAAACAAGAGACAACGATATTTCCTATATTTTTTACAATTGTTAATAATTAAAATATACTTAATCTGTAATAAAATACTGTTTAATCTGATCTCTCATCGCTCCTTAATATATTCGATCCGATATAATAACTAGCCTATCTCCATAAAATTAATATACATCTACATCTACTAATATACACAAAACATCTATATATAAAAAAATGGTGGTGTAGTAAGAAATATGGCGGCTTGCCATAAAGATTGCTTATTGTTGAACACTTTAAAGAATTAAAAATAGAAAAAGTCTTTAAGAAATTTAAAATAGAGTTTTGAGAATAATATTTACCATAAAGAAAGAAATAGGAATCCAACGGGGAATAAGGGATGTGCATATGTAAGATGCAACAAAACAGTGATAAATACCATTTTGATTTTCTGGAATAATATTTATGAGAGAGGGAGCGGGAGAGCTCAATATGTAATGTGCTGAGTTGATGTACCAAATGCTCGAATCCAGCTGTGACAAATAGATTATTTAGTCTGTTAACATTCATACTTCGACACTGTACAACAGATACAAATCTTTAAGGCCTTCTTGGAAGTCACTCAAGCTCTATAAATTTGGTATTCTTAATTAGGGGGGAAGGCCTGGCGGTTGAGTGTGATCTTGAACAAATCACTTTCCAGCACAACCGCTGTTTAGAAACAGTACAATCTTCAACATGTACTGAACCCTTCAAAATATATTTATTTCGGATTTAGCTATATTTCGAGAGCCATAAGATTAGAGTTAGTAGCGGCGAGGCACCACGGTGGCTTTATCAACTATCAACAGTTCGACGATCTGATGATGGTCTTCAATGGAAATTGTTCAATCACAATAGATTCCATCAATGCTTAGTTCCATCAAAGAGATTATCGAAACATCAATCACTTGTTCTTAGAATCGCTTTTGGTCCTGTCGGAAGGTTCATTCCAAGCTACTTGTTTCTTGCATACTGTTTTAAGTCTTTCAAATAAAGTCGGTAAAATAAAAAAAAGTGATATTAACTTAAAGTTTTCATTGTTTAGCGGAGGTAGATCTGTGGTAAACAGCCGAGTTGCCGTTCAGAAGGTCATGGCTTCAAATCTGGCTGTGTCTGATAATTTATTTAATCAGTGAACAGCCGGAAATGGGACCTGTGGAATCTCGCCAGATCCGGTCTCCACCCTACTGGGGTTCATCTAGCCTCTGTTAAGTGGCTACCCTTAGCTGGGGTAAAAACCTGGTGGTTGAGCGTGATCTAAGACAAATCACCTTCCTGCACAACCATTTCAGTACAGTACAGATCCTCCATGGGTTACAGGTTTTTTTTTCATTGTTTATTAAAAACTTGATGTTGGATAATCAATGAATTAATCCTTGGATACATTCGAAACATCGGGGGGTAGGGGATGTTTGTTAAGGCTGGTTGGCGAACCTTGCAGATATCCATATTGCAGAAATATAATGGTAAAAACAGAGAAGAATATATATTTGCATCATTATTTCAAATAGTTTCTTTTCCTGGTATAATTTGCTACAATTCACAAAATAAAAATGCTGTACCAATAGACAAGTCTCAAATTAAAACAATTCTACAAAATTAAATATATCTGTGGAGAATCAGTATTTACAATGAAGAATAAATTTATAAGTACCTTAACAACATAAAAGCGTGTGTTGACAGGAAAATGTCCAATAAATTGCAGACTAAACTTTAATCATATGTCACATCTTCAGAAGACATTTGATTTATGCTCTCTCAACCCCAAGAAGTATATATATGTGTGTGCAAAACTCAAGGATACAGGAAGTATCCTCTTCAGATGTTGCTGATAATTCGCCTGTTGTGTATGTTGATATTTTCTCCTCTTTAAGATGATAGGAGTCCGGCTATATATAGCTATATAGAGGTACGAGCGAGGGAAAAAAGCACCCAATAAACATGAATAGACCATGGTGAGATAAAAAGAATCGCAAGACAGGGTTAATTTTGTTCGTGACATATCTAAACAATGCAAGAAATTAAAAAAAAAACTACCAATATTAAAGAGATGAGTTAACTTTAAAATATTCATATTCAATTCACAATCCATACGAAGGTGACATTCAAAACTTTACTTGTCTATTAGCAATCAGCTATGCTAGATCAGGAACGAAAGAGAAAGTAATAGTTCAGATGAGAAGGAAGGCGAATAGCTACTTCGCCAGTGGCTATTTATTATATACAAATTTACTGCATTATGTTAACTGCCATGTTCGTTTATTCTTATTTCATTTAATACTGACTTAAAAGGGAAAAAGGCGCGGTTGGAGAAACCTCGGCATAACAAAGGAAGGACATTTAGTCCCTGAACTTGAAAATTAGAACATATAAAATTCTAAATCTTTCAACTATTCCTTATCAAATCGTGTACGTGATTGTATTACGTGGAATATATTTTCCGAAAAAGGAAGAGGCAATTGGAGAATTCAGGAAATTACTCGTGTAATCGTAGAACATGCACTCGTAATCGTAGAGCATGCTACTAATTTATTTAAAGTAATAGCCCATCTCAACTAGCAACTATAGTTTTCCTAAAAAGCGTTATCCGACTGGTATACTTCTGAGAGATCGACCGAAGCGTAGGTGAGAGGATTTGATAAGGACAGACTTGTGTTATTACGTGATAATCCATAGGAAGAGGTTTGTAAACAGCGATTGGTAGTGTTGGAATCGAGCCTTCATGTTCACTAAGTATTTGATTATTATTTTTATTTATTTATTTCTTGTATAATTTGCT
Source organism: Arma custos (assembly GCA_037127475.1). Taxonomy (NCBI): domain Eukaryota; kingdom Metazoa; phylum Arthropoda; class Insecta; order Hemiptera; family Pentatomidae; genus Arma; species Arma custos. The sequence goes on from CM073764.1 coordinate 40,971,006, forward strand.
ACATTTCACAAAATAAAAATGCTGTACCAATAGAACTGTCTCAAATAAAAAGAATTGTACAAATTTAAATATATCTGTGGTGAATCATAATTTACAATGAAAGACAAAATGTATAAACAACTTCCAACAGAGAGAAAAAAAGAGAAAAAAAATTATTATTATTTGTTATATCACAAATTAAGTAAAAAAGAAATTTTTAGATCTTCATTTGGTATATAAATATGTATTTATGTGTGAGTCGCGCTCTTCGACTGCAGTTATTTAAGTTACGACTGTAGCTTGATTTTTGAAATATTTCATTGTGACTCTTTTTGTTTACGTGATATAATTAACTAAACATTCAATAACCTACAATATTTATACAGTATAACATCAAGAGTTTTCTCTGAGAAGAATATGGCTACAAGATCTAAATCAGGACAATTATTAAATAATGCGGTGTAAGTAGAGTTTAAAACACTTAAAGAATGCTGACGAAAATAATTTCTAGAAACGATTATTGAATTTTATTAAAATTAGGATGCCTACATCATTGTCCTCAACGAAGGTTTAGTAGTTGAACCTTGTTCTGAGAACACTCGAAAAGGAAGTTATGCTGTTAGCTCCCTGCTCACGTCTTGGGCTGAAGCGACCTAGTCATGCGTCACGTCATAACCTTCGAGGAAAATAGTCGAATGAACTTCATTTATCAATAGGATAATATTTTAAATATCTTGTTTTTGTAACTGGAGTGCATCTTTATTTGTCAATCATTCACGTGAGTAAATTAAAAACCTTTTCCAGTCATTATTATTTTTCTTTATTCTAAAAAACGTTTCGACAATTCCATGTCATTTTCAATTTACATCATTTTTTTTAAATCTTTCAACACTATTTAATTTTAAAAATATTTTCTAAAAATTTTTTTAATTTAATTTTGTACATTTTCAACCTTTTTGGTTAATTGTCATATAATTTAAAAAATAAAGCTTAGAGTTATAGTGTACTCCATGGTCAATTCTTGGTATGTGTACATGGAGTACACTATAACTCTAAGCTTTATTTTTAAATTATATGACAATTAACCAAAAAGGTTGAAAATGTACAAAATTAAATTAAAAAAATTTTTAGAAAATATTTTTAAAATTAAATAGTGTTGAAAGATTTAAAAAAAATGATGTAAATTGAAAATGACATGGAATTGTCGAAACGTTTTTTAGAATAAAGAAAAATAATAATGACTGGAAAAGGTTTTTAATTTACTCACGTGAATGATTGACCAATAGGATAATTTAACCACAACTTTTAGATATTTAGGTTTTCAAAAACATACATTCGATAAGCAAAAGAACGAGTATTCTGATTCATTAAGTGGATTACGATATGGAATTGGGGAGAATTGAAGCGTACGTGAGAAAATAACACGATTTTGCTTCATCAAGTACAAAAAACTCATTTTGGACAGTATTCGACTTAACCACTCATTCGACGGGGGTGTAGAGAAAATTATCCGACTTGATGTCAAAGCGATAAGGAAAGATAACCGTGCTAGACATTTAGCGTCTTTTTAATATTAACATTTAATTAAGATTGAGATTAACATCTGCGTAATCATTAACAGCTCTCTATTATTTTTTTTAATTTATTATATATTGTAGTATACTCCCTTTCGACCTACGGCGGACCAACCCCCATGGTTCCAATGGTGTAATTGCTCAATTACTCGAAATCCTGTTGTTTTATAATAATTTTATTTTATATTTTTGAAGTCTATTGTAACTTACATGCAAAAACAAATTCATATCTTTCTGCCCAATTCATTCCCCGTATTATTCCAGTACCCCTTCAAAAACAATGTTCCTAATCACCTTTTCATCTAAAGCGCACCGAATTGTTCTTCTTTATTTTCTCTTGCACCTTGATACAGCCCACAAATAATTGACCATGGAGTAAATATTTTCAAAAATTTTCTTTGTACGTTATGTACCGCTTCCATATTTTTTTTTTTACGTGAAAGTGTGCCAATTTTTCAACTCTATCCCTATTTTGTATTTATTCCAATAGTTGAAAATGTTGATGTCTTTTTTAACTAATTACTGATTTTGGAATGTTTTTTTTCTTTCTCAAATTATTTTTTTGGCGTTCCTAATTCAATCAAATTAAATTTTTTACTATCCATTTTCATTCTACCCCACATTATACTTTTATAAATTTATTACACGCTCAAAATCTTTTAATACATAATTGAGAGATATTCATATTAACCGAACAGGTCCCCAAGCTCATTGCCAAGGTGGTCAGCTGTAGTGAAAGTAAAGGCAGGAAGCGCCAAATGATGCTACCAGTTCACTGGGTCATTACCAATGCCAACTATATCCCAAAGGTACCTCGCCGACCGGTAGCAATGCTCTGCTAAAATATATATGTTTTATTAAATAGTCGTAATTTCCATTCATTTTACTTATTAATCAAGTACTGTAGTAAAGGGATGAAAAAGAGGGAAACAGTAATGAGTTATTGGAAAATCACAAGGCTTTAAATCTTTCGAACACCTGTAGATATTAAACTATAAAAATTAGTACATAATAACAAGTAAATATATATAGTTATATAAACGCAGATTGTTAAAATAAATAGATAAAATAAAAAATGTCTGCTCACTATATAAAGAGTTAAGACTATAGATCAGTATCTATTTTTGCCTTTCCTTCAATAACAGTTGATAGCAGTATTCTATGAACAGTATTTCTAAAGAAATACCATCTTCTCATACCCATTATATAGATTGATTAAAAAATAAAAAAGTGGAAACAAATGAATACATATTTTTTTTTACTCGGCATTATAGTCCGCATGTATATTTTTTAAAACTAAAAATGTTGTTCAAAACGTCCGGATATATTTAATATATGATGATTAAATAAGCGAAAAATATTAAATCCTAGTATTTAACAGAAATGAACGTTTAAAAAGTTCTTTAGTTAAAAAAAAAGAATCGCAAAATTTTATGTTGTAGATCTAGCTCAAAGGATAATTTAAATTTAAATTCCGAATTTATTGAATATTTAAGATAAGAGAGCATATGGATAAATTGCAATAGAAAAAATTCCCAGAAGCCAAGATTTCAGTTACTAAAATTTAACATAATTAAAGTTAACATTTCGTCAGTTCAGGCATCATCAAGACACACTCCAAAATCAAGAATCATACAAAATAAGACAAAGTAGAGCGTTTTCCTTTGTCTTAGCAAAGTTGCTGGAGCAAGGTTGCTATTTCTACTTGATGAGTCTGTTTGGACTGTTGGTGTGAGATGTATGGGCACTTTGTCTTCTTTGGTGTGATTTTCTTATTAAATGCGTCCTAATGCTGCCACAATTGGTGAAACGTCACCTAGTTGGTTTTCCAGTATTTTAGACACTTTGCTTTTTTGAATATCACCATATTGCATCTAGTTTTCAATCTATGTCTCTGAGTTTTTGCTCGTCACTTTTAGAGCTGTGGGTAAATTGTAGTAATACGGGATATTTTTTTTTACAACATAAAATAAGGATTAATTTAAATTGGGAAAGTATTTTATTATTACCTTAAAGAAATATTTCAAACGTTCATGAAATAAGATTAGTAATATATGTATGTCGATTTAAAGTTATTGCTACAGAAAAATATAATCTCTAATAGACTAGCAGAGAATGATCAAAATAGCCGATATTTAAGCATACATATTGTTAAATAATTTAATGAAAAATAAATGTTTCCATAAAAAAAAGTAGAAAATTTTAAAATTTATTTCCTGTACGGTAAGTGAAGTTATATCATTCACTAACCGCATGAATTTGTTTAGTTATATATGTATATATTCACTTCTTTTTTAATGAGTTTAATTTTTCTTCCTACTTCTGTCAAGGAAATAAGGAAATGTCATTACTAAAGGATACCAATATTTCTAGCCAGAGAGGAAAAGTCGGGATTCATTCCGTGGGTCCACCACTAAATATTTTTGAACAAGTCCGATATTCGAACCGTCGCCGCATCAGTTACGACGTTGAAAACATACATGGCTTAACGACCTCAGTCACCACCCCTTCTTGTATATATTATTTAATTAATAGTGCTAAGGTGGATTTAATATTTTCAATAACCATGCTAACCATTGCTTAAATATCGCTAACCATGTTCTTAAATATCGCCTATTAAATTCTGCCGTTTAGTGCTGATTGCCCCCTAAATCTGACCCTGATCTGAAATACAATATCTAGAGTGATATCCAAAAGTCATTGCCTCATTGTCTGAGACATCAGATCCACACTTTAAAGAGGCCTCTAGACAGCTGAGCCAATCTAGGACAACGAAAAGGTAAAATACCATCGGCCCGCGTACCCTTCTGACCCAAATTAACTCAAATACAATACCCGGCAAAATTCCAGCGACTGTTATGCAAATGGACTTGTAACTGTCTAAGTAACGGTGACTTGAAGAACAGTTTCTTATTATGTCAGTTGTGTCAATGTTCTAGTCATTTTTGCACTACTTTATTGTTTACTTAAGACACAGTTTTATTGACAAAACAAAAAGAAAATAGAAAAGGAAAAAAATAAATGAAAATTATCAAGCACCTTAAAATAACCGTTAAGTAAAATTCTACAATTATAAAATAAAAGTCTTATATATTTTTTTTCTAAACTTGAACAGTACATGAATTGTATGATATTTTAAAAGTAAACGTAAACAATTATTTTTTGTATAAATTCTCTACATTTTATTATTCGGTGATCATTAAGCGATCATAAAAAAAAAATTAACAATTGGATGACAAACCAACACCAAACACGAAATTACAACTATTTGCAATTGAACATATAAACTTATGGGAGTACAACAGTAACGCCAAAACTGACAAATGAAATTCATTTTTTTTTGCCTTGATCGAATTCCTAGATTTAAAAAATCTATCACATAATGTCATTCATTATGTACAAAGAAATTAAAATTAATAAAAATTCAATAATCTTTATTATAAGATCAATGGAGCAGGGTAGCCAGTAGGGTGCTGTGCAACTGATCACGTTTTGGCGAATAATTATTTATTCCGTTAGCTGCTATGAATCGACTTTGAAGGATCCAGAGACCCTACTGGGCGTGTTTAGGGTCCTGAGTTCCTGTGCTGAAAATCCAGGTTGGCATTCGGCAGTGACAGATAAGTCATATGATCTGTTAACAGTTCCAGTTGGAACCTGTGGGATCTGCAAACCCTGCTTGGGCTTACCCAGTCTCTATAAAGTGAGTACTCTTAGGGGTGAATACATCTGCTGGTTGAGTGTGATCTCGGCCAAATCACCTCGCTTGTTTTATATTCAGTACGATCCCTACCAAATACTTCATACCATTTTTAATTTTTTCAGGTTTTTTTTTTATTAAGATAGTTTTGTAAAGGTAAATTTGAACAATTATTCTTAATAGATTTTCATTTGTTTCATCTCTTTATGTCCAATGCTTCGGGAAAGTATGCCTTAATTAAATAATGACTTAAAAAGTAAATCGGCTATTAATAAATTACATTAATTAGTGTAATTTGTTTTATCTTGAATCAGTGATTAACATTAAATTTTAAATATGATCCAAGAGGCGTTTGTTCCCGGAACAAAGACATAAGGACATGACACAATGATAAAAACACATATTAATAAGGAAGAATTGTTCGATTTTACCTATATTTTCATAAAATTTTATCTTTTTAAGATAAAAATTATCTCATATTTAAATTAAATCGTAATTTAATAATCATTGAAATTTACTGAACAGAGTTATTTTTAGGTCCTTGAAGTTTTTTGTTATTGAACTATACGAGTGTAAATTGATACTTAATTTGAAAATTGAAAACAGAAAAGTTAATTAATAAATTAATAGTACTATTTATTAAAGTATCTGATTACAAAAGTAAGGGATTAACTAGGTGTAAATAAACTACAGTTGTTAGCAATAACAAGTATCGATTAGTTACTTAAATCGTTACGCAGCTATTGACTGGAAGGCACCAATCCAGTCGCAAGTAACCTTCAATTATCCTAATTGTAAAATGACTTAAGTGCCATTTTTTAAATCAGTGAATTATCTCAAAAAACAAGCAATCTTCGCCTCTTGACGTACAGAATCGATTCTTATCATCGAATTTAGATGTTCTATTTCTTTTTAATGTCATTAATCCGTTAATTTTTTAAAAAATAAATCATTAATCATGGTTTTATATCAATTCTCTTTCATCTAGGATTGTTCTCATGAAAGTCGAGTTTAGAAAAATTTTATCAAACGCATAAGATTTTTATATTTTATTTTTCATAGTTATTCATACATGCTACATACAACTCACAGCTATACATGACTGGTATGACAGAAGAAGGTGGAAGAAAATTATATTTGATGATGCAAAATGGCTTATAAAAATTTGTAGTCTTACTAATATTATAAATATGAAAGTTTGTATGTTTGTCTCTCTTTCACGCAAAAACTACTCAACGGATTTGGATGAAACTTTACAGTAATGTAGGTTATGCATCAGAATAACACATGGGCTATAGCAAGCGCGGATTTAGTGAGGCGCACGGGGGCAGCCACCCCCCCGACAGTTTTATAGGAACTGTGGAGAATCCATTATAGTACATAATTAAAGGCAAATCAGGAATTTAGCATCTTGAAATTTGCAGATAGGTCCTTTGTATGATTTAAGAATGAAGTTTGAATAACTCCACCCTTATTATAATAAGGGTTCAAAGGTTGTATGGAATCCGTCAGATTTGAAGTTAGACATCTGAAATTTTGTACGAGTAACCTATAGTGAAAAAAATTTAATTAAATAATCAATTAAATTATTTATTATTTTAAATTATTGTTAAAAAGCACTGTCAAGAAACTTTATGCGGTAGTCCAAATTCTATGCGAGCGAAGCCGCGGGCAAAAGCTAGTTCAACTATATTGTATCAAATAATTATTATTGTAAATTAAGTGGTACTTTATTAAACAGGGAGTTTTCCCCCTATTGTTTCTAATATATAAATCTTCAAATCATCTGTAAATCACTTGAAATAAATAAACTTGTATGAAATGTGTATATATTAATTTTTCCCTCAAGAATCCTGGATATAAAAAGGCATTTCTGGTGTGTCGACTTTAGCAATAATGTTGTGAAATCCGTTACATATCCCAATTAGTAATGCGTAATTTGTGTTTCGTAAAACATTTTGTCTTTTCACGTTCTTTTAGGGTCTTGGAGCGTTCGCCTGCTCAATTTTGGAATTGACTATTTGGAATCAGAGAATTTGAAATATGTGTTTCCATTGAATATTCAGTTTCAAAATTTTTAAACAATTATGTTTTATAAAAAAAATTGCAATACAAAGATTTTTTCTGCACTATGAAAAATTCAGGCTAAGATGTCCATTGCATTTATATTTTTTTGTTACAAAAGTTGGCAGATATTGAACTAAGTATCCTTCGGAAATGATACAAGAGGTATACATATTAAAATACTACTTAGTTTTGTGGCGGAATTAAGATTTTATTCAAGTATGTATCTAACTTGATTAATTTAGCCACAAATTGTTTCTGCTGTTTTGATCATTAGAATATTGACTGATGATAACTTCATAGGAAATGCGCTATACATAAATAAAATAAAAAAAATTGTATAAAATGTGGAAATTCAGAAAAACACTTGCAAGAATTTTTAAAAAGAAAGTGGCTCATAAGAAAGTAGTTTACGGAACAATGGCCGTTGTGGACGATCGGAGGTGTGAGAATTTATTGTTCCATGTCCTCAATTTTAAAATGACGCTATTTTCATAAATTTAATGGAATTTTTACCTGTACTTAACATGTGTATTCATTTATTTATTTTTGTAAATGAATCGATACGAGAATAAATTTTTTTGTTACCTCTTGCTAGAATATTTTAAAATTAATTACAGGAATGACTTTTATAAACATAACCTAAATTTCAAATATCTTACATTTTACGAAATAAAAAATTATTTTTCTGATTATAGACTATTATCAGAAAAAAGAATCTTTGTTACACTAAAACCCATGAAGGGTTTTGGTTACGGTACATGTTACAGACCATTCTTTAGACCGCGCTTCTAGACGGTCTCAGGTTTGTCCCTAGACGAGATAAGCAACATATATAATATGGTGTACTATGCTTTGCGGACTATACTTTATCCAAGCCAACGATTTTGCTGAGATCGCACTCAATCTTTACCATATTTTTTCCTAACTGTAGGGGCTGTGTGAGCCACAGGATGATCTTCAGATCCTTCAGAGTGTATTCTGCGACGGCTGATAACAGAATGAATATTTTTTTATCTACAGCCAGTCCGAAAGAAGGAACCTAGAGCTTAGAAACCCAATATGATAATTTAAAAAAGAACGAATTAATGCTTTGAAGGATTTGTTTTAATTGTTTAATATATATTTTTTTAATTTTAAGATATATAGTGAATGCTGAAAACCTTGACTGAGTAAGTATATCATCCATACCATCTCAAAGCACCGAATGTGAAAAAACAGTTTTCGCTTTCGATGTATATCAGTTGCTTTAGGATTGATAATTTATATAAAATTCATATAGAGGCATCTATCAGTCACAAAAACAATGTAAAACGAATGTCATTGGTTTGATTATAGGCACTAATTTTTATTGAACCTTGAAACTGATTTTTTTTAATTCTCCTCAAAAGTACCGATTTTCACATTCGATAGTTGGAAATGGCAGGGACGATATGTTGGCAATAACAAAACCAGGATTAAATATTTATTGTTATACGTTTTAATAAATTTTCATTAATTGTAGATGGAATCGAATTTTTGTAAAGTATTATTTAAAAAAGAAACTATACAATAAGCCTGATACCTTCAATAATATCTTTTCTCAAAACAAATGGAAGGATTGATCGTTCTGGACCTCACTTCAACCCCTTATATTTTCCTAACCATGATAAACGTGCTGCGGGTTTGCATACCTCTTCTAACTAAGGATTTATTGCTTTGTTTGAAATATTTTCTTATTATTAATATTGTTCAATTCTGTCAAGATATTATGATTTCAAAACCTCCCAAGTTTTAAATGAATCAATTCATCTGTAATGGTTATGTATTTTCATATGGAAAAAATAGAGTTTCATTTACGAAGAGGTAATTTTTCAGGCTACTTATTTTAATCCTACTGCTAAATTAAGTTTTATAATTATAATCTTTTTTTATAGTCTTCAGTTTCTTCTGATATACGCAAACACGGAAATCACCGAACAAGATACACAGCTAGGTGTTGGAGGATATCTGACTAATGTAAAATACATGGTAGAGAGGAGGCTTTATAAAATAATTTATACCTTTAGATAAAGTTAAATTGGAGTAATTCTATGCAAGTGTCAGAGTTGGCAAGAACTTGGTACATACATACGTGATTTTTGCGCTATATTTTTTTTTTTATTCAATCCTTTGAAAAACTGGTGATTTTGTCATTTTTTAGATAGTTTTAAAAATTAAATAAATAACTTTTTGCTGTCATATATAATTTGGATAGTTGTGCGATGACATCGCAATATTCAAAATGTGATTTTAGATTTTAAATATTTAGAGAAAATGTGCAAATATCCAGAAGAATAATATGCAAGATGAGAGTTGAAGGAAAATAAAGCCAAATCTCTTTACTTTATAACTATTATTTATAACGTACAAATATATGTTGTATAAGATATTAACTAATTAATAAGTAGAACTCAGGCATAGAAATCTGATCCACCTATTTATAGCTGCCACAACGAACCTCCAAAATGTATTACAATCCTCAACTTACAGCGAAATATTTATTCGAATATGAGAAGAATTGACAAAAATGACCATGAATACTTCTCTGCCAATTTAAGTATCAATGAACTACAGCAAGTGCTGAAGCTCCACAAGGTAGGAAGTTATTTTTAATTTTATTTAAATGCATTTAAGGGGAACAGTCGTTAAAAGACAACAGTCGAAAGAACATACTAAAATCTCTGATGTGTGGAAATTTCCGATAATGTTATTAAGTTAATGTAGACATTTTATATATTTCATTTTTTCTTATATATGTGTGTGTGTGTGTCTGTGTGTGTATATATAAAATAGTCATAGTTGGTATATCCACATTATTCTGGTTTGAGAATGAAACAAAATTGAAAATAACCAGTTGTTTGTTAATAAATTATGACACACTAGTTATAATACTGGGATGATATATATTCAAAGAATATAATTTAAAGTATATGTTCTACCCTAAAAGACCAAGAACCTGGAACTTACCTTCCGTGGCAGCGTGGTGTCTTGGACTGACTGGAATCCGCTCCAGAACTTACCCCCTCCACCCCAACAGGGGTACCAACCCTGCGGAAGTCTTCCTCCTGTAGGGTTGCCAACAACAGTAACCTAGCCGTAGCTTCCCACTCCTGCCAAGGACGGAATGGTCTTGAAGGATGTCATCTTCAAGGAACTGCAGGGTCTATTTCAAACGATTTAACAATTAACTTAATTCATTTTATCATTCAATTTTTTTAAATATTCAAAATGTTTTTAAAATACGTTAAACCTTGAAATATACTTGAAATTCGAAACTAGAAATATGCATAATATTTAGAGAACGGAGTCGCATATTAGATAACTAATTCTATTTACCTATCTTTATTGTCACATTTCTCCCTGTATAAACACATTTTTGTAATGAATATGGATCAAAAGAAAGCAATAAACAATATTTAAAAATTAAATATGTGCTCAGGGTCTGCGATAAGTAGTGTGGCTGCATTTTGGAAATGTAGCATAACTCCGCGAGCCAGATATAAATTTTAACTCCCATATTAGATTTAGTTATACCCACTATCGACATTTTTTTGGAATGGGTAATTGAAACATAGTGTTCGTTATTATTCTACTATATTACTTGGTATCTTATGTTTAAGGTGGGCTGCGAGTTGGTCATCCTTGTTCTAAACTGTATCATTTTAGGGATGAAAATATCATCATCGGTGAAGGTCAGCATAAAAGTTCTCATAGTCCAAGGAATACGACAACAATAAATAGCTTAGCAAGCCCGAAAGCTCGATGCCGATACCATCAATAGCTGCTTACGAACTCCACCCACGGATTGCCACCCAAACCCAAACCTCTCAAGATTATCCTCGATGCAATACTCCTGCCTATGTCTGGGTATACCAGATCACCAGTCGGCTCAGTGATCGTTATCTTTTTATGAGTTGGTTCTTAACCATCGTAATCTTCACGATGTTGTCATTATAGTTATATTAACCGAGTGCTCTCCAATTAGCGTTGTTTGATCTACAACATTATCCAGTAGACTCATCCTTTTTTGGACCGAAAATTCTATCCAATTTCTTATTTTCGAATACCTCTGGGTGTTATTCATCTTTGTAGGCATCTTGTTGACTGAATATAAATAAACAAAAGTTAAAAAATTAAAAAAAAAACTATGAAAGCAAACAGGACACTTTTCAAGAATGGCAATTTATTTTTTTGTTAAAAGAAATACATCTTTCAGCTTTCTATAATATTGACTTTCATTCAGCTAATTTTAATATTGGGATATTTGTATTTGATAATAAAAAAACTTTTAAATAATTAATATAAATAAATTGTTTATTCAATGTATTTGCTAACTCAAAAAATTATTTTATGCTATTATAAAATATTTCAATATGGTTTTGATTTTTAGAAGATACGGTAAATTCAAAGAAACGGGAATCAATTAGTCAAGAGTTGTAAAAGACTGATACTTGAAGTGTAGACGGAATCAGTTGTAAAAGGTGGAAATTTTCACTTCCACATTTTAATTTAATACTAGCTACATCGATTAATGTAGCTATTAAATTAATTATACATAATTAATTAGCTCAGTGTGAAAAATTATTAGCCACCTGGAGACTAAACAACGGGGAATTGCAGAGCATGAACCACCCTGTTGGTATAATTGAAGCATCGCGAAGATTGTTGTTGTTTTTTTATTGTTTTGTAGCTAGTGAGAGTCCTAAACTTTATCTCTCCAGGTTTAATTAGGATCTTTAACGAGTTCCTGACATCGTACAGGCTCGGGACCCAAATTTTACGTCACTACCGAAGGTCGGCATATCCAAGGAGTCTTTATTCCCTTAAAATTACCAATGACACGTGCCGGGCTCCGAACCCGCGACCTTTGACATAGTACATTTTTATGCTAACCGCTTGACCATATGTACTCTATCGTGAAGATTGAGATGAGTTTATTAAGTTGTTGGGCTTAGTTAGGGATGAATATCTGAAAATGTAATAAGAGCTGAGCAGACTGGTTAACGTCCTAATGACAGGCCGAGGCAAAGGTAGGACGACTGCATTAATAGTGATTTTTCAGGGTTGGACTTTGGTTGTAATCCGTGGATAGAAGTTATTATTATTTTTCTGCCATTGGTATACTGATTTTAAATGTGTCTCTCCAAATTTATAAAGATCGAGATGCTGGCATATTAAATTTCCTATCGATCGCCGTTTTGAGACTTAAAAGCAGATCGTAAATTCGAGTTCTCAAGAATGTCCTGAAGTTAGATGTGACCATGGTGTCAAATCTCGAGAAAATCTGTTCAGAGTATTTCAGGAAAGCAGCGTATGGTGCACGAAGGATTTTATGTAACCTATGTAAACCTCAAATTTAGAGCTTCCATTTACAAAATACAGATTCATGTAATTGCTATGGACTAATTCTAAATGGATGTAAAATATAATTATATAAAATATAAATAAATAAATATAAAAAATAAAATATAATTATAAACGGATGGAAAATATTTTGTTTAAGAAATATAAAAAGTTGTTAAAGTAGTTCATTTAAATCACAACCACTAATTGAATCATTGAAGGTTCAAAAACCGTTTCAACAAATTTTTGTTCAATCTTCGGTAATCCTTCGGTCCAATTTTGGTTTATTGATTATTTCAATTTTCTGTATAAACATTACGAATTAGTTTTATATGAAGAGTTTATTTATTTATTCTTAATGCTTATTTATTTTGACAGAAATTGAAATTATCTGTCCAATATTTCGCCTATTCAGGCATCCTCAGGGTAGATAGAGAAAAAAACAAAAGAACAAAAACAAAACAAAACATGAATAATGCACCCAAGAAGCATCCCACCACCTCCAAGGCTTAAATGCAACTAATGAATCACAAGGAAGGTTACTCGACCCCGGCTGGGTAAGGTTAGATAAAACACCAAACACCAAAGTTTAAGACAAAAACCATATGAAAAAATGAAAGTAAGATTGCAATGAAAAGAAAAACAACATTATCAAGACATCTATTATTTTATGTAAGGTCTCTTTTCATTTTTCAATATTTGCTTATTTATTTTTCTTTATTGTATCTATTTTGTTGTGTAAATCTGTATCTACATTTTCAAATTGCATGCATATAGTATGCTGTTTACAAGGGGTATCCACAATTCACAATAATCGACTCTTGTGTAGTTTTTATTCAAAATATTTACGCTCATTTTTCCCAATTTGTTCTACAATGTGAAATTGACGGAAGAATTCAAGTTTTTTTCATGAAATAAAGTTTGAAAACGCATTGATTTTACTTGAGAATTTTCAAAAATTTGATTCTTAAGGAAGTTTTCCAAAAATCTCCGTAACCCAGCTCTTTTAGTTTCATCACTATCTGTTGTGAAACATGAGGTCAACACCACGGACTTGTAAATTTATAGGCCCATTTAGATTAATCATGCAGGTTTTTTTAATAAGTTTTTGTTGCATTGTATCCATGCAGTAAGATGTGGATATGATGGTTTCACCTCTGGGTAGAAAGGAGAAATTAATTATTCCTGCCCTTGATCATCACACAGAAACAAATAATTTTTCTCAAACCAATACTTGAACGTGGTGGTAATTCTTCCTGCAGCTTGGGTTGCTGAGTGTACAAGTTCTAAATTAAAAAAAAAAAAACACACGAAAATCATGTGATTCCATGATCATATTTGATGGGATACTAAAAAATGTTCGTTCAATTGTATTAGTAGACAATTCTATTAAAAAAGAGAGTATTAAGAAACAACTCATTGCATTCTATTAACATAAACATTGTCCACAGGAGTCCACGAATAGGATTTAATAAATAATCAGAACGGACATTTCATGTGAAACAACCCAATATATAGATTACATACATCGGTGTGCTAAATTGAGAAGGCCCTGGTTGAAGAGAGAAAGAGGTCGTCAACCTTCCTGGATAAGATACTCCTTGGGGCAGGCTCCAGGACTGGTTCCTTATAGCGGAACAACCAGAATGCCATTTTTTTCCTAACTCGATTAACATCAAAAGATATTTATCTCCTTTTTCGGGAAGGGGAGCTTTATTTAAATTGGACTGCTAAATTTAACCAAGTGGCAGGAAGAGGACGGAATAGCAAATACGTGGGAAGTTAAGAGTATTCTCTAGTTTTTAGGAATATAGATCGATGATAATCTAGAGGTGGATTTACAATTTCGCCACGAATGTACTGATAAAATTACAATAAACCAACCGTCAGGACCGCCATCAGCAGAGGGCTAAATAATATGGCGGATATACTTGCAGTTAATGTTTGTTTATTGAGTACTATTCGGGACTCAGGTTTAAGATGTAATAAGTGGATTAGCCTTAGGTAAATGCAACTTATGCCATAATGAGTTTATTGTTTTAAGGAAGAAAATGGTCAGGGTGGAGGTAAAAAATTCTCTTAAATAGGAAGAGCGAACTGTTTATTGGAAAACTAACGTTTCGACGCACATTGCAGGTCTTCTTCAGAGCTAACTCAGCAATCGGTGAGCGCAGCATTCAACGAATTATACCTAAACACTTGACTCCATTTTAAGCCCTGAAGGAGCCCTGCAATGTAGGTCGAAACGTTGGCTTTCCAATAAACAGTTCTCTCTACTTAAGAGAATTTTTCTGATCTCCACCCGGTCCATTTTCTTCTTCAGATATATAAGATCTAACTAATTTTTTTTCTAAACTAATAATTTGATGACGTTTATTAGTATTAGGGAATGCACCATACTTAAATAACGATATTACATGTTATTCGTAGGTGAATATCATATCATATCAAATAAAAAATAAATTAAATAATATTAGTCAAGTGTTTGTTGACTAATAATGTTAGTATGTTGTTTATATCAAAATACTACCTAATACTGATGTATAATTTAATTATAACTAGTTAAAACCAGTGTTTACAGAAACGAAGTACGTAGGTACTTCAAGTAGAGTCTGAATACGATGATTAATAATGAATGATGAATAATATTGTTAATTTAAGGAAGAGATAGTTGGGATTGCAGTCAATGAAAACACCATAATAAGTGTATACTTATTTATTATGTGCCGACGTTTCGACCTACAATGTAGGCCATCATCAGGGCTATGAGAGAGAAACAAACAGAATAATATAACAATAATATTATTATTAATTGTTACATAATAATATATAACATTAATTGTACATAATATTAATTGTTACATAATAATAATATTGTTAATTGTTGGTGGATTGTGCACTTTTGTTTCATGAAATAATAGTAATAACAATAAAGTATTTAATGGAGAATGGAGATAGTGGGGGGAGAGTACAGTCAAGAAAACACCAAATGAGTCAAGACTTACTTATATTTGTGCCGACGTTTCGACCTACTTTGTAGATCATCTTCAGGGCTAATGGGAGAGATGGCTGGGTGAAATGAGTAACTGACCACCCACCTTTCACCCAGCCACCTCTCCCATTAGCCCTGCAGATGGCCTACAAAGTAGGTCGGAACGTCGGCACAAATATAAATAAGTCTGCACTCATTTGGTGTTTTCTTGACTGTACTCTCCCCCCACTATCTCCATTCTCCATTAAATACTTTATTGTTATTACTATTATTTCATGAAAGAAAAGTGCACAATCCACCAACAATTAACAATATTATTATTATGTAACAATTAATATTATGTACAAATGCACCCCCTAACTATCTCCATTCTCCATCATATCATCCAGTCAACTGTTTTCCTCTGTAAAATAAAGTATTGATTTGGTAATTTTCTACAAATGCCATTTGATGTTTATTATATGTGTGCTCTTCTTTTGTAAACGTCCCTTTAGTGAAAAATTGGATGGAAAAGATTCCAGCTGAAAGTACTCCTAGCTTGCTTAATCTCTCTGTACCTCCAGAGACGTTTTAGTATTCTTATCGGATTCCGTACTAAGGTTAATGCCGGTAAGCTTGGATATCCAGCAAGCTAATAATTATTTGTACTGATTCTTGATTTTGTCAGTCACGATTGGTATACCCAAATATTTTTTTAATGATTTACTGTGTAGAAGGCTTAAAAATGAATATAACGAAAGGATTTCGAGTGAAAGATTTGAATGATCTGTAAGTGGGATTTATTCCGTGAGTATAAGTAGCATGTTGTATATGATCATTTTGTTAGTTTGTGATAGTTTATTTGTGTGGTTCAGCAGTCGTCGCCTTAGACATCTATGGGATATTGTAGGTGGGTACAGAGTACAGAAATGAGCCAACAACAGTACTCTGAGGCACTCCTGCATTAAGTCGACATTAGATGGAATGTAGAAATTATTTATTCGTAACAATAAATTTCGATTATTTAGTAAAATAATAAAAAGTTAATCGGCTTGTAAGATGTAACTTGGTGTAATTCTCAAAGCTAAAGCGAGATAACAAATGCTCTGGGCATCATATATCGTTCAAGTTCTGAGAATCCATAGAGGTTGCAATGATTGTTTGTGATTATCGATTAAAGGTGAGGAATCGACAATGGCTTTCTCGATCATAACATCTAGTGAGCTTTGAAATTTGTGAACAAAAGAAGATTGGTGTGAGTAACCTTGATGAATGGTCTAATATAAAAGTATCGATATATAAGTCTTCTTATATCAGATGATGCTTGACATGGGACGAGTTAGCTTTTGTTTAGTGATGACAGTAATAATGACTCAATAAAACAGAGATGTCAATCTACTTTGGGAATACAATTCAATTTTGGTACTTTGGTCGGTTACACCGATATTTCCAATATCCTTTGGATATTGGAAATTAAAGTAATGAATAACAACTATCGGAAAAATTAACTGTATTCCAATTATAGCTACAAAGCCTTTATGATTATCATTAATGGGATTTATGTGATTTTCATGAAATTTAACTATACCTCAAATCATTATGGTTATAAAATGTCGCCAGCTGGATAGCTCAGTGTGAGCGCTGATTTGCAGAGCTGTAGGTCTCAGGTTCGAATATGTATGTGGCATGTATGGGCCGAGTATGTGGCAGATAATTAATGGTCCATAGATCGAACCTGTGGGAACAGTAGACCTTTATAGTGCTCATCCAGCCTCTGCAAAGTGGGTACCCTTAATTAAAAAAAGCTATAGGTTGAGAGCAATCTCGGCCAGGTCACCACCTGTACAAACGATGGCTTAAAAACAGTACTACTTTATCTCCCTTATACTCAACCTAATACTCTCACATGAGATTTTAGCATTTAATATAGGATTTTTACCTACCTTGACGTTGGTGGACCGGCTTTGTCGTATTTTTGTTTTGTTACAAAACTCTATTTATTCAATAAATGTTTACAATACAATATAAATATATTTACAATACATAAGTATATGTAGCATAATTACAAATACTTCTTCTACCCGAGGGTATTTTAAGTTTTACAATATATGAGTCCGCTGAGGGCGGTAAGCTTGCCCCTACTGAGTATCTCATCTATCTTTATACAACTTCTCATTTAGGTGTCAGGTATTGCTTCACAGGTGTTTTCTGTAACAGTGAGTCGTATTTATGCCAAATTTTCCTTTGTTAAGTAGTATTTCAGTCTAATCATAACTTTCGCATGTCTTTCATTAGGAAAATTTAGTTCAGTACGATTTAATATTTTCTTAAATCAATATAAAATGCTATTTTGATATAGAAACATATATAAGGAGACCGGAAAGGGTGAGCTGAGACATACTACAAGGAGCTGTGCTGTCAGTTCATTAGGAGCTCTTTTGTCAGAACACCGTTAGCTCCTCCGCTCCCGAACCATAACATAACAGCTACTGTTTGTCCACCTCTCCTCTCAGATCACAATAATAAGTGTATAATTTTATAATAAAATTATAAGAATGTTTAAAATAAATCTTCAAATAAGTAGGATTAAAATCAGCCTCTAAAGAGATGAGATGATGTGTCGTTAACACGGAGAAAACAAACAAAAACCACTAGAACCCATGAAAGGCATTGGATATTGGATTCAGTACATCCAGTACAGTAGGCTATACTGTCTCTAAGGCAACGGCTTAGCAGAGCCTAGCCGAGATCACACTCAACCGCCAGGTTATTCCCCTAATTAAGGGCACCTCTTTATACAGGGTGTCCCGAATTTAAATGGCAAAACTTCAGGAACTTATAGGGGACCGAAAAACTAAGACAAAAAGTCCTTTAGAGATTTGCTCGTTTTTGCTTAGTTTTAGAGAAAATAGCAAAGAAAGAAACAAAACAAGTTTTCATTTTTATGCTTATTTATATTTATGTTATGTTCTTTTTAATGTAAATATTGCTCAAAATGTTGTCCTCTGGCACGAATGCAAGCATTACTCACTTGATAAATTGCAGCTAAACATTGTTCTGATGATATTTGGTGCACTGCATCTATGATTTGGTTTCTTAATAGCTCTCTTGAGTTGATTGACACCGAATAAACTTTCTGCTTCAAGGTTCCCCATACGAAGAAATCCATGGGTGCCATATCAGGTGATCTGGGTGGCCAAGGTACTACTCCTCCACGTCCAATTCATCGTTGTGGATAATTTATATCCAGCCAAGCTCGAGCAACTCTGCTATAATGAGCTGGACATCCATCGAGTTGGAACCACATTTCAATCCGCTGTTGTAAGGGAATACCATCTAAATAATTAGAAAAGTCGTTCTCCAAAAAATGTGTAAATGTGATACCATTCAATCTTCCAGGTAAAAAGTATGGTCCCACCAGTAATCCGTTCCAAATTCCAACCCAAACGTTAATAGCAAATTCATGCTGAAACCTATTCTCTCTAATAGCTCTGGGATTTTCAGTGCCCATATATGATAATTTCTTTGATTAACAATTCCCCCTCTTGTAAAGGTAGCTTCATCGGTCCATATAATTTTTAATGGAAATAAATTATCATTGCGAATTTTTTCAAGAAACCAGTTACTCTTGACATAATCTTGAGGTAATAAATTCTGAACTTTATGAAGATGGTATGGGTAGCGATTATCACCTTTCAAAGTTCGCCATATTACTTGCCGCGATATTGCTAATGCATCTTCGGATGCTAGTCTCAGGATTGTTATCGAAGTGGCGTTGGACACAATTTCTTCTCCGATAATCTGCTCTTACTGCTGCCTGGAATTGGTCGCCTTCATTACGTATTAAGAATGACCAGTCTCTCGTAGTCTATTAAAACTTAAGAAAAGACTCGTCGATTAGGCACTCTTCTATTTGGAAATCGGCGCGCATACTCCCGCACCGCTTCAAAAGCATTACCGGTACAGAAACCATACTCAAAAACTATATCAGCGTATTCAACATTAGAATATATACGCGGCATTGTGGCTGATGCTATTCACACAAACATATCTGAGTAACTGACTGAAGACTGATTTAGGAATTATAATCCTAGAAGGAAGGCAAAATGTAAACAAATAAAAGAATGTAAAGGATAACATTAAGTGTTTACATATCTCACTGCCATGCCTGACGAACTTTTAAAGGTGATAATCGCTACCTGTAACATTTTCTTGTTTCATTTATTGCTATTTTCTCTAAAACTAAGCAAAAACGAGCAAATCTCTAAAGGACTTTTTGTCTTAGTTTTTCGGTCCCCTATAAGTTCCTGAAGTTTTGCCATTTAAATTCTGGACACCCTGTACTTCTAGCTATTAAATGTACGATAGATGCGACCGGAAGGAGGGAAAGAAGTTGAAGATGAAACTGAGAAGTAGCAGAGCTGTATGCACCACTATATCGATATTATTGTAACAAGTCCTACTTGCAGCATGATAATGTTACGGAGGAATACACAACACCACTTTGCCTCAAATACTCGTATTGCCTTCCAGGCACGCTAAGGTGGCAAATAAACAGTGTACCCGCATTGTGCTTTTGACCACTTTACATTTTACTAATATCTTCCTAACAATGATATTCCGTTATTCAGCTTTTTTGGTGTAATTTCTTCTTATTAGGACATCCTATATAAGATCTTGAAGTTGACGTATCTAGTTGTATTTCTTTATCCTGCTAAGCTTGAAAGCTTGTGACTTCAAAGGTCGGATGACCCTTGATACTTCGACCAACTCAGTCCCTATATCCTTCCAATTGTTCTAAATCTCTGAACGAATTACTGAAGGCGTGGATAAGTAATTAATTCGAATTATTTCCAAAACGAGTTAGTTGTCATGAGGGAAACGGAACCATGTCATTGTCGTAAATATACCTAAATATATTCGTCCTTTTGTAAATACGTACGGTATATACGTATATACTCTCTGGGGAGTTATATCTATGTCAGAAAGAAAAAACCTTGCAGGTACCATATCAGATCTGATGACCCTAACCTTGTTGCGTCCGGCATGGCAATCATGTTCTACTGGCCTCAACTACTAGCCACACTTAGTGCATATAGTCTGCTTTATATGCAAAGTATGTACTATATATACTAGTATATATGTATTGAGAATACATGCATATTTTATTTTCAGATAATTATGCAGATATTTGTTATTTAGGCATTTTATTTTAATAATAATTGAACTTATTAACATTCTTAATGAATTGTGTTGTCAATAAAACGATTAGAATGGTGGACATATTCGGTTTTTAAGCAATGATTGATATTTACCAATCATATCAACATTTTTGTTTATACAGAACTATTTATTGATTTTATAGAGGTTACTTGCCTAATGTTGAAAATGGCTCTTTAATGGTTGTTTTAAATACTTACACTTATAAAACCTAAAGGTATTTTTTATTAATGTACATATATATACTTACATATATTGTTAAAATTGGAAAGAGAATACAAAAAACTGGAACGTGAATTGTCCTTGCAAATTTGTTGGATAACGGATAATATATACATCTTGAATGCCACATTCACAAGAATGAACTAGTAAAGTACTACTAAAGTGTAGGTACAGTAGTAATGTACTGATAATTTTATGAGCCAGGAGTTCGTACCAGAACTATTTGTCTAGGAGCGAATAAAACATTTGTTTACAGATGAACTTAAAGCTACTGATATCTTTAACATCGATGTGCTTTGATGATTAATAAATTCTTCCAGTACAAATTATTCTTTGAAATCGCATGAGTCAATTCAAAATTGTTGATCTGATGTACTAAATAACTGATAACATTAAATAGACAACAAGAGGAAGGCTAAGGTGAATCAGGTTCATTTATTGTTAACAGTTTGAAATTATTATCGTTACTAATAACTTAATTCATACCGGCAATGGTGAACATTTTGATACCTACAAATAAGACAAAGACAGCTTAATTTTTTGTTTAGAATTATCTGGGGGAATGTCAGAATAGCTATTTTGTAAATACCTATATTTATCAAAACGGGTAATTTTTTTATAGTTAGTTGAATGATTAGTACTTACCTCCAATGCAATCAATATCTTTCGTAAGCTAAGATAATATCAATCTTTGGTTCCATTTGCTATTAAGTGTTTAGAGTAACTCATAAAATAGTGATGACTAAACATTTGTATTTGTTTATATTTGTGCTGAACAGGACGACACGCCACTACGACGACCGTGTTTCGACTTCCAGACTCTCCAATACTTCTTGTTGGCCTCCCTCTTCATCTCCATCCACCTCTCCATGATACGCCCCGGTCCTGGCCTTCGAGGTCCTCTCTTCAGGGTCAGATGGCCAAAGCGCGCTAGACGGTCCAATTTCTCAGTTCTTCGACGGAAGGCCTGGTCTCTGTAGTAATCCATTTTTTATTTAAGTATTTCAAAAATTTAGAGCCATATTGTCGAAAATAAAAATAGTAAAACACATGTTTTGGATCTGATTGAACCAAAAAATTAATAATCGAGTTAAAGCTAAGTATTATATGTCGTTGAAGACTCCCTCTTCTAGTTAAAACTACTAGTGCACAGTTGAAATTTCAGGAATAAAAAGGAGTGGGTTTTTCTCCCTCAGTAGAGTTCAATAAAATGTTATTTTATAAGGTTGTTTGTCCATTTTAGAATTATCAGTGCTATTTTATAACTTATTATTATTATTTTTTAGAGAGAGAGATAGAACTCGAAGGAGAACATTGCGGGAATTTTTAGGAACGAAAAACTATTTAAGTTGTAATTAGAATCGTTAAATCAGTATAATATATTATTTTATTTTATATTATTTTATCATTTGACTTATTACTTCATTTCGCTGCACTTGTCTACTAAAATAGAATACACTCAGTTAATAAAAATAACAATAAAAAGCTTAAAGAGGCCAAAATGGTTGAGTTACCTACCTTAGCAATCTCTTTACCGCGCATGAAAATATTTATTTCTTGATTTGATTTTATTGAGTTTGAGGTTAGCAGGATTCCTGAAATCGTATATGCTGCTGAACAATTCCTTTAGGTATTTCATTATATAAACTAATTATCCCTTAACCATTATTGAAAATTGAATACAGTGTTTCAATTTGGTTAAAAAAGATAATAGCTGTTTAAACTTCCTTTTTATGGGAAATGCTATTTCATACGCCATTGCATAGAAATAGTTCGTTGGTCCCTTATCCAACATTTTGGTTCATCTATGTTACAATTGATAAATTATAAATATAAAATTGACGTAAGTCAACGAGATCCTAATTAAAGTAATGTTCAATGAACATTCTTCCCCGTGTATACATCGTAAAAATTGCGAGAACAAGGGGTATAAGATAGCTTGAATTAAAATAAAATTTTAATTCTTTTTTTTATGTTACTGGAGTACATATTTTTGAGTCATTCAATCAAGTGAGTAAAAAAAACCTTTTTCCAGCCAAACATTTATTTCTTTATTTAAAAATACGTTTCGACTTCTTCAGTCATTTTCAATTTTCATCTCTTATAAGTCCATTTATTATTTAATTTAAATATTTTTTTTACTTATAAATGTGTACATTATTAACCTTTTAGTAGATTGTCAATTAATTCAAATTTTTCTTTTAATACTTGGAGTAAAAGAAAAATTTGAATTAATTGACAATCTACTAAAAGGTTAATAATGTACAAATTTATAAGTAAAAAAATATTTAAATTAAATAATAAATGGACTTATAAGAGATGAAAATTGAAAATGACTGAAGAAGTCGAAACGTATTTTTAAATAAACAAAAAAATGTTTGACTGGAA
The DNA here is from genome assembly GCA_037127475.1 of Arma custos. NCBI lineage: Eukaryota > Metazoa > Arthropoda > Insecta > Hemiptera > Pentatomidae > Arma > Arma custos. Next base: position 40,994,488 of record CM073764.1, read on the forward strand.
AATGGTTTTTTTTACTCACTTGAATGAATGACTCAAAAATTAAAATTAAATTAATATTGATATGTTGAGATTACTCAATTGTAATGAAAATATTTTTAAATGTTGTTTTACACAAAAGATTAAAATCTGAAGAAGTTATTCCCGCCGTAGCTTTGGTTGTAATTTAAGACTAAAATTATCCAGTTATTTCTTGTGAATTCGCGGCCCAAGAAGGGCTATTAGCACTGAACTAGTTCTTTCCCCCTAAATTTTAAATGAGTGGATACAAATTATCTATTTAAGCAAATCAAAAATTAAAATGATTTCTTATGGACTTTTCCTGTCACTCCGGTAAATGTTGGCATTAAACTTGCGAATCTCTGGGATTCAATCTTCCTTTAGTCAATTAGCGTCACTTTTTTATTTAGTAATCGAGAAAAATGCGGCCAATATTTTTTGCGGGAGTTGATGGCTATTAAAACTGACATGCAGCTAAAACTTTTTTTTTCATAATTAAATGTGCATATTAATATCTTCTGTGATATTAAAACCATGTACTTATTTTATTTTTGTCTTAACTTATCACCACTTTTTAGTTAGCAATTTGAGTATAATTGACTAGTAGCAAGAGAGATACCGAATCATGACATTTTGAAAATGTTCTTGAACCTTTGTTAACTTAGATATTTTAGTAAACATAACATTCTTGATTCTATTATTGATTGATGTTAAAATTTAAATGGGCTGAATATAAAAAGTATGTTTAATTTAAATAATTTATATAAAAAGTATCTATAGTAAATTATTCTTTGGATCCAAAAATCACTCCATGAACAAATATTAGTAATTCTGAGTAAAAAATTTAAAATATCCAGTGCCACTGTAATAAAATATTCTTTTTGCTTCTTTTATTTTGTTTAATTGAATTTTGACCCAAGAAGTTTCTTTGAATAAGTGGACAACTATTAAATTTGAAACAAATTAATAACTGTCGATATAATAATAAGTCAATATAACAATAATTGTTAATATAATAAGTTGAAGTCTAAACTTAAACTATTAAGTTTTTTTAATTGAAAAACTATCCTCATATCCTTGGAAGTGGCATTTTATGAAGGTTTGCGTCATGTTTCGTAATGACATTGCTCGAAACATTTTGTCTCATTGATTTTCTATGGCAATTAATTCTTACAATTTATTTGTACTAACATTTTTATTAATTGAACGACTTAAAATCATAGAATGATTATATCGCATATATGATGTGCAATGATTTTGCATCTCATTATTTTTATGATTATAAAAATATAAGGATTACTCAAATTAATTTGTATAATAACAACTAACAATCAAAATATAACAAAAACCGTACATTAAATATAAAAGGACAAAATTACATATTGATGAAACCTAAATTCAGGCAAAAGATTTGAAAATATCTGATTTGGAGATTACATAATTTACTTCTATACCTATTAATATAAAATGGTGGCTGAATGAATTATAAAAATAAAAGGCATTATTACTAAAGAAAAAACTTGATAGTTAATTTTTAGCTTTTCTGTGTTATGAGAGATAAAAAGCACAAAAAGGAGTGTCAAGTAATACTTATAGTAGGTATGTTACGTAGTGAGGAATGTTAAGTATTACTTATGGCTTACAAGAACTCAAGATGCTAATTCCATTTATATGAAACTGTTAAATATTAAATTTTAAAAAAAATTGATAATGTATTTTAGAACATTTTGGGACCTAAATTTTGTTGATGCTTGTACATGCCACTTCTGGTTATTTGAATATAATTTGAAGATTAAATTGAATATGTTATCCCCATAAAAATAATAGTCTTTCATACCAAGGCTAACAAGTTTTTCATTACATTTTAAAACCATTTTTTATGAAAATCTATAATGACCTTCATGAAAATTACCAATTCCGTATATCATTACTATATACACTTTTTATATAAATTAGTAGTAGCTAAAATGGGATGAACACAACTAGATATTATGCAGGATATGAACAAGTAAATATACATACCTCCTAACTAGACCAAATGGATTCAAGGATAGTTCTGTTAAGATCTGAAAACCTTTATAGGGTACTACATTGCAAAGATATCAATAAAAGTAATAATAACTTATAATGGTTTTTCTTGCCATCACTTCAATTTTTAATTGATTAACCTTTTCAGTGGTTGTTTCGAAATATCAAGACAACCTTAATCATATTTAAATACAGAAACTTAAAGATAAAAATAATTTTTAGGCTCATACGGTAATTTTATAAAAATAAAAAATAAAAATAGGATTTTAAAATTTTGTTCTTCTTAATATTTAAGCAAAAAAATATGAGTCGTAGTGGACCAATTTTAATAATGATCCCTTTAATTTATGTAATTGCATAGAAACCCAGTAAAGGCTACACTGATCCTAGTTTAACAATTAAAATATAGCAAAAACCTAAGAGTCTTCAACTCATGTATCAACGCTACATGTTTAAAAAAATAACTATGCCATAATAAATTAAATAAATAATGTAATAAATTTAAAAAAAATATATGCCATCTGAGTTGTATTGAATAAAAAAAAGTAAATGATGAAAATGGTAAAGCCAATTTCGCCAATTTAACATATCCAAACAATAAGCTTAATTTAAATTCATGATGGTACAATGGTTCTCCATGAATTCCATTCTAAAATATTGAGTAAATAACACTTTTTTAACTTTATTGTTTTTTAATAATAATAATATTTTTTCCTCAGAGAAAAGTCCTTACAGAATAAAATATAAGACACAAACCATAATTAATTAGTTATATTAAATGAAAATATATCATGAATTATCTGCTGATAACAAATAAAAGAAAGAAAAAAATAGAATAATTATAATTAATAAACATAATAAATATTTGATAATATATAAATCTTGTGAAAAAAAAAAAGAAGCATCCAATCAATAATAACTACTTGTTCTTTAAAATGGTGTGAGTGAATTTGTAAAAGTAATTCAGATGCTTTTAAGATGGAGAATGTTCAATAGGAGATTTCAGACTTTAGTTTAAAAATTCTATTTAATTTTTAAATAGCAATATTTGAGTTAGATTACTGAAAATAATTTGTTAGTAGTATAAGTAAAAAGTAAATTAGAGTCTTAAAATAAATATTTTAATTATCTTAAACATGTTTGCAAATGTTATAAAAGAGATTCCTATCTATACAATTCTGTAGTAGCAAAGTATTATAGTTGAAGAAAAATATGTTTTAAATGTATCATAAAATAATTTCAAGTCATGGTTCCAAGGGCGGATCCAGGATTTTTTTCTGGGGGGCATAACGGGCAGACAGGCAAAAAAATCAACAATAGCTTAGAAATACACTTTTAGTAATTATAGAATGGCTTATTAAAATATCTAAACAATAATTTCACTCATGTTATTTCTGTTATTTGAACAACTATTATCACATGATTTGCCTATAAGTATGTACTGTAATGGATTCTCCGCAGTATACAAACAACAGTCTGGGGGGGCACTTGCCCCCATGCCTCCCTTGGATCCGCCTATGCAAGGTTCATAAAAGTGGTGTTATTGTTCATTAGATTTTTCCAAAAGCTTTTTTTAGTTAAAGTTGTAAAACTCAAGCGTTATCAACCCCTTTTTTTAATTTTATTTTTGTATGCATTAAAAAAAAATATATTCATTTATAATATATATATTGTACTATCAATACTCTATTAATTTTTTTCTCTGTTTTAGATAATTTGTTTTCATTAAATTAATGGGAAATCTATTTGTAAATTGTAGATCTAGTCCATTGTTACTGAAAAATAGAACTTATCTAATCTTAAAATCTCTTTTATAACATTTGCAAACAAGTTGAAGATAATTAAAATATTTATGTTAAGGCTCTAATTTACTTTTTACTTAAACTACTAACAAATTATTTTCAGTAATCTAACTCAAATATTGCTATTTAAAAATTAAATAAAATTTTTAAACTAAAGTCTGAAATCTCCAGTTGTACCTTCTCCACCTTAATTTATATATATAAAAGATATCTATCGTTCTATCGTATTTTTATATCTTGAAAATAAAATTAAAACAATAGCAAAGCTCGGACAAAAATGCTAAAACAGTTAAACATCTCTCTATTTTATAAAAAAACATACAGATTCTGACCAGCAATAAATTGATAAGACATCAGTTTTGTGTAGGCAGTACATTACAAAGCCCCAATCAAGAAAAGGAATTTTTTTACTTAGATAAGGTTATAAGTATAGACCAAATTATTTGGCAGGAAATGACCTATAAGCATACCATAAAAAACAAAAAGAGCTTCAAAAAAGCAAATGGCGCAGTTATAAAAACTGCAGATAAAAAATATTTATTTTAAAATTGTGTACAAAAAAATATACAAAATAAGTGCAGAAAATACTTTACGATTGAATTTGACTGAAGAAGGACGCCAATAACATACTATGAGAAAGAAAAATATAACAATCATACAACGGTTAGAAAAATTTGAAAAATTATACAATTGAACAATTAGGATTGGTCTACCGTTAGACATAGAGGGGATACCCCACACAGGTTTTTATAAAAATACATTCATGATGTATACATTTATTAGGATAAACCATATATTAATAATTGGGAAAAAAGCGAACAATTAACTACTGTATTAATTTTTAAAAATGCTTCAAAACATAATTTGCTAAATTTGAGAAGGGAGAGAGGACATTTATTTCATTCAATGTAAGAAAACTAGCTAACAAAAAAAAAAAAAAGGACAAAAGTTAATTGATATAATTAATTATTGGTTGAATATATCCCCACCCATGTCAACTACATTCTTTCCCTAGGACCAAACTTTTCTGCACCCTCCTCCTCCTTCAAAAAAATTATACCTGACCTATTGACCGACTTAGAATATATCCATAATGACCCCCTCCTCAACCATTCACATGTTCAACCTGATCTTTCACGCGTCTCTGTAGCTAATATCATTTCCAATTTCCTTCAGCACCCCCATTCCACCCCTTCTAATTTCTCCCCGCAATTTTTCAAAGACCTTGCGTCCACACGCTCTTTTCTTCAATCTCATGACGACTTAATTGTCACCAAAGCTGACAAAGGTAACTCTACTGTAATTATGGACCTTTCTGATTATAACCTCAAAATTAATTCCCTTCTTTCTGATACTTCCACCTACAAACCCATACCTCATGATCCTACTACATCTCTCCAAAAACAATTCAACCTCCACCTAAAAAGCCTTGTCAATTCTAAATTAATTACTTATCTTAGCCCCCCGCTTTTATGGTCTTCCCAAAATCCAAAAACCCGACAACCCCCTCCGTCCTATTACAGCTAACGTCAATTCACCATCTACTAAACTTAGCAATTTCTTACTTTCATCCTTACAAGTCCTCAGCCGTAACAACCCATATGATATCCAAAACTCCTTTCATCTACGTGATTTTTTAACATCCCTCACCATTCCTGATCATTACATCCTCACTTCCTTCGATGTCGAAAGTCTTTTTACCAACATACCCTTAGATAAAGCCTTTGTCATTATAGATAACAACTGGTCACTAATAGAATCCCATACCTCTCTCAACCGGTCCTCATATCTCCAATCCCTTAAACTCTGCTGCGAATCTGGCTATCTCACTTTCCATGGACAGTTCTTTAACCAAATTTCTGGACTGGCCATGGGAAATCCCCTCGCTCCTGACCTCTCCAGTATTGTCCTAAATGACCTTCTAGACTCCATCCTATCCCAGTTCCGTGACGATGTCATTTTCATTAAAAAATATGTGGACGACCTCCTCCTTATCCTAAATCCTAACATCATTCCAGGTTTATTATCATCCTTCAATGCATACCATCCCCGCCTACATTTCACTGTTGAACTTGAACATAACAAATCACTACCTTTCCTTGACCTCCGTATCATTAGAAATCCCGATCACACCTTATCCACTGATTGGTATACGAAACCCACCTATTCTGGCAGACTCCTCAATTATTACTCCCAACATCCGCACCACCAAATAATCAATGTCGCCAAAAATATCATCCACCGTGGCCTATCCCTCTCCGACGCTTGCTTCCATAACACCAACACCCAACGCATCAAAGAAATCCTATTAAAAAACTATTTTCCTCCCCATGTTATCAATAAACTCATCTATCACCATTATAACCCACCCACCCGCACCCGATCTCCACATCCGCCTTCTATCCCTATATACAGATCCTTGCCATATATACCCTCCCTCTCTAATAACATTAAAAAATCCCTACGTTCCGCGATCCCCAATTTACGCATCGCCTTTAAATCCCACAACAAAGTCTCCAATATTTATACCCGAGTTAAAGATCCCATTCCTCTAAAACGTCGCTCTCAGGTCGTCTATCGTATTCCTTTCTCTACTCCCAACTGCAACACTTCCTACATCGGCGAAACCAAAAACCTACTTAAAGACCGCATTACCCAACACAAATACTCTATTTTCTCCCACAACGCAACCACTTCTAAACTCTCCGAACACGCCCTATCCTTTAACCACATTTTTGACTTCGAAAATACGTCGATCCTAGCCTCCGTTCCTAATTATAATAAACGCATCCTCTCAGAAACCATTCACATCAATTTAGATTCCTCTACCGTTAATGCCAAGACCGACTCCCATCACCTATCCCTAACCTACTCCCAAATTTTTAATTTACTAAAATAACCTTACATTCTTAATTTATTATGCCATTCTTTTATTAATTACATTTTGACCATTGACTTTTAATTTTTCACGCTATTTACATTATTTACGGTCACTTATATCCACTGCATCTGCATTTCTCCTTTTTAATTTAATTTAATTTTTAATTTTTCACGCAATTTACATTATTTACGGTCACTTATATCCACTGCATCTGCATTTCTCCTTCCCTCTTCTTTGTCATTATTTTTTTGGCCGTCAGAGATCGCCTTTATCGCTTCCGCCCGCCCGGCCTAACGTATTTCTCACTTGTGTCTGAGCTCCCCAAGCTGTAGCGTGTTTTATTCGGTTAGTACATATCTTAGTATTTATCTTATCTCCATCCTTTTCACATTCACCTTTCTTCGCACCTGTTCTCACACCTACTTTTGGCATCCATCAAATGTTAATAGTATAGAGTTCATTATTATTTAGCCTCATATTTTTCATCTACTGTATTTCTTTACCTATATTCTATATGTTTATGTTATATTCACATCTTATTTTGCATTAATGCCACTTCTTTCTAACCATATACAGTTACATATTAACTTCCCTTACTTATATTTTCTTTTTCTTTTCATTCTTCATAGTTCATAGTTATAAATACCACTATTTTCAATGTTTAATTTTTGAAATTTATCAGTCTTTTCTTTCTATATATGCTTGTATTATTACACTTTACCTATGTAACCCCTCATGTCTGGTATCTTATCCATATCTTTAATTAAACTAGTTTTTTCTAAATCCTTCATACTCAACCCCCCTTTTTCTATATTTTTCTTCTTCTCTTTTTGTATCTTTCCGTTTACCTCCTCATTTTTCTTTCCCTTTATATTATTGTTTACATTTTATCCTTTCTTGACATGTATTTTTTCTATTTTATATTCGTATTCTTGTATTATTATATCTGTCACTATTAGAATTTCTGTTCATCATCTACAATTTTATTTTTATCTATCACTATTTTAAGTTTATTATATTCTGTAACCAGTCTTATATTCATTCTTATTTATCATATATCTATTCACTATTTCATCATATCTAGTCACTATTTTAATTTCCACTCCGGTACCACTTTATATATTCTTGTTACTGCTACGTTTTTATATATTTCTGTTTGTTTCTCTCTCTTAGCCCTGAAGATGGCCTACATTGTAGGCCGAAACGTCGGCACATAATAAATAAGTTATGCTTATTTTGGTGTTTTGATTGACTGCACCCCCAACTATTTCTTCCTTAAATTAGAAGATACAGTCGACCAATATTGGTTGAATAATTAATATAATAGAAGAATGGAGATAGTTGGGGGGGGGGTACAGTAAAAAAAAAACACTAAATTAGTACTAGACTTATATTTAGTAAGTGCCAACGTTTCGACCTACAGTGTAGGTTGAAACGTTGGCACTTACTAAATATAAGTCTAGTACTTATTTAGTGTTTTTTTTTACTACACCCCCCCAACTATCTCCGTTCTCCATTTTATCATCCAGTCAACTATTTTCCTCTCATAAATTAATATAATAGTTACTTCAAGTATTTTCAAATGAATGATGAGCATTTTCAAGGTGTAATATACTTTTTTTTAAATAGAAAAAATTAAAATTAACATTCTGCTAATAATGAACAGTATTTTATGTGATATCACAACTATCAATTAAGCCAAATTGAAATAGAACTTTTTTGTTACATTATAAATTGTTAAATTCATTTCAAACAATAAAAAGTTAAAATAATATTGAGCCATTAATCCGAAATGGAAATGATGATACAACTCCAGTATTCATGTATGCAGTACAGCTATCACATTAATAAGAAAATTAATAATAATCCATAAATTTGCATTCAATGGCTTCACAAAACCCAAGGATAACAAAAATAATACTCTAAGGTGTTAGGCGCATTTTATTCTTTGGAACAGATATTCAGAAATAGATATAATACTCATCTATTCATATAAATGTATTAAAAAATCATTATACAAATCTATTTTCAAGTTTTATAACAAATATAAATTCATGAAAAATTATAAAAGAAATAACTATGTATAAATAGTATATTATATAAATAAATTGCACAACCTTTGGTTCATATTTCCTTGAATATTTCAAATATTTGCTTACTTTTATGTAAAAAAATAAAATTAGAATTTTGAGCAGGAAATCATAAACTAATTAAAAAATAAAAAATGGTAGACTTCGGAAAAAGCGCCTATTTCTTTCCATATTTTTCAATCAAAGCTTTGACTTTTTCAATGTAACTTTCCTTTGCTGCATCTTGGCTTGTCCCTTTTTTGGCATTCCAAGCATCCCATTTGGCCTTCCCCTTAAAATCAAACATTCCTGGTTTGGCTATAATAAAAAAAAATAATAGAATCATTTGATAATTGTCAAATTTTAAATAAATTAAAAAAAACTAAGGATGTCTTACAAGTATTACAATCTCCTACAGTCCCTTGTTTGTAAAGCGCATAAATTTCGAGTAATTCTTGGTCATCTGGAGTTCCCTTAAGTGCTTTGACATCTTCAGCAGCAGTGTTGAAGTTCTAAAGATAATTGCATAAAATAAAAATTGTTAATATAAAATCTAAATCTAAATGATTAAAGTTAAATTTAAAAAAAAATTTATTTGCGTAACAGATATAAACATTACAAGTACCTAATCTTTTAACCTCAGAATATCTTATAGAATAATCAAATTTTATTGTTCTATAAGAGACCTTGCAATAAATTCCTTCTTAAAAATGAGGAATTTTAGATATTGGACATTAAGTTGAAGAAAAAAACATTAGGATCTCACTAATTTGCAATATTTTAAAACAGAAATATATTAACAAATTTTGAATAATTAAAATTATGATCTTTAACATAAGTAAACATATCACTTAATAAATGTAAATATCTATTTTGAAAATATTAAAGTCGTTAATAATAGATTTAAATACCAAACATTAAATGTATAACAACTATAAGCATCTAATATATTTAAATATTATATACATGAAATTACATATAATTACACAACTTTCACTTTTCCAAAACTGTCAAAAACATTTTAATGAATTTACTTCAATTCAGTCATAATACAAGTAGCTAATAAGGAATAAAAATAACGGTAATTATGAATCAATAAATTCATGTTATATTAAAAACAATTCAACAATTATCTTCTATAAAAACTCTTTGATATGACCTTACTTTTAGATTTCATCTATTTTAAATTAAATTTTACAAAATTAATGAAAATTAAACCTTATATACTCACCTCGTCTAAAGACATTTTGGTTTCTTGAAATTCTGTAACATAAATAACACTTAATTGAAACAGTTATTCTAGTTATTATTTTTATAAAATAATAATTTTAGATAAGATATAATACTAATAAACTCTTGAATGTTAATATTTAAAATGTGGCCAGAGGAACTGATAAAAGTTTCTGAACCCACCACTGAAATAACTGTACTTTACAGAAGGGTGTACATGATATTAATAAATGATATGCAACAGAATAATAAACAATCAATAATAAAGAAGTATAATAAGTATGCCTGATACTATTGATAAGGTACAATAATAGAATTGGGATAAGACTGAGTCCGATATATTGACTGAGTCCAAGGACTTAACAGAACGGATAACAAAACTAAATTAACTCACTGCAATGGAAGCCGGCGACTGAATGATATGTCAAAGGAATAGCGGCTGGGGCAAACACTACGCATGCGCGTCAGCGCCCTTTGACAACCGCCAAAATCAAATCAACGTCTTTCAACCACTCTAGAATTATGGGTCATTTTCGCTCTATCATCTTTGTTATGAATATTTTTTTTCATTAAAACAAATTTGAATTCGATATTATAAAACAGTTATTACTTTCATAATGATCGTCAGTTTTACAAATATAATGGTTTATTTTATTTTTGTAAATATTCACAAGTACTGAGAAATAACAAGAATTTTCATAAAAATGTTCTACTTTGTAAGAATGTAGAATATCAAAAGTTTGTAATTAAAATAACTTTTTTTTATACATCAATCCTTTGATATTTACTCTGTTATTCCCTTTTAATATTTATTAAAAAAAAAAAATCATTCTCACTACAGCCCATGAAGGGTCAGGGTTCAGTTCATGGTAGCGACCTGTTTCTAATATTTCTAATCCAACTGTTGTGCAGGGATTTAATCGCACCCAATATTAAACTAAACTGCCAGGTATTTCTACTCGTTAAGGATACCTACTTTTTACAGGCACATCGATAGCTGTTGAAAAATTAAGTAATTTAACCATACGTATAATATGTATTATACCAGGACCTTCAGCACAACAATTCAGTGCTCTTCATCTCACATCTAATATATATTCTAAAGCAAGTAATATTGTTTATCTGAAACAAATGAATATTAAAATTAAACTAGATGTGAATAGATATAAAAGAATAAGTGTAACAGAATAATATCTACTTCATTTCTGTCTATTATTTGCCATATTACCATTATCATATGTTTTTTTGTGCCTCTACATAACTCTGAATCATTATTATAGCTGACAAAGAACTGCAATGTGGGCCGAAAAATACGAAAATAAAGGAAAGTTATAAACAATCTTGTTCTTGACCCCCCATCCAGAATATCTCTCCCTTTCTGGGAATAATGCTCTTCATTGTTGGATATTTTGTGAAATATATTCTCTATTTCTAATATGTTCTCTATTGATTATTTTATTGGAGTGGTTAAGAAAGTGAATATAAAGGATTCCTTTGCAATTTAATTTTAGCTTTCATGTTTTGCTAACTATGTGTTATTACAATTAACCACTTTCATCTATTAAAACGTGATTATAAATAATAATAAATTGTAACATTAATTAACATTTTATTAAAATTATGACCTGGACTTTGTCTCATTTTTCAAAGATATATTACTCTTTTTGAATAAATAAATCTTTACCAATGATTAGAACCAAGAATTTAAATGGAAAATGGGTTTTACATAACTCAGAAGTTTTTTAGATTGGGAATGAATGATTAATTTTCCCACTGTGATGATTTTTAATATTTTAATTACAGCTCATTACGTAATAGACTTGAAACTTTCAATTATTTCATTTTTGCTCCTTCATTTGTTATATGTATTATTGTAAACTACGTTATTTTTCAATATCTAATCATTTTAATAAAAAAATCATTAAAAATTAATTTTATGAATTTATCATAGGAACATTTTAAGTTTATTGTTATTTTCTATGTTAATCCCCATCTTAATAAAACAAAGTAAAATGTAATTAAAAGAGTCTTAAAAATATAAATTTATTATTTACTTTGTATTTATGAAATAGTTAGACAGAACATAGTCAGCTAAGTTATGGCAATGCTCGAACCATAGTACCTGAAAGCCTTCCATACTTCTTAGATGGGTGAAAGGTCCAAAAAGCATTTTTTGCTCTGCTGGAAAACTGTTTAAAGAATGATTATAATACAAGGCGTTTCAATAAATGTTTTCATGGTATAAAATGCTAAATAGATATCAATATATCAGAATAACTTTTTAGCTGGTGGCAGGGCCATGCATCCACCCACCATGCAGAAGCCTATGGGCATATCCTTATTTACAAGGTATGGAAAGTCTTCTCCCTCAACATAACTTCAGATTTAAGGGGAGTAAGGTGCATGAGTAAGGATTACTGTGCTCTAGATTTTGAATTTGAGACCCAGGAATCATCTCTGTGGGATCTGAAAGACCCCTTGGTACTCACCATACTTACACTATATTCTATAATGTGAGTATCTTTAATCACAGAAAAAAACCTGGTGTTTGAGTGTGATGATCCTCATGTTACACCAACCCCCAATTAAGGCCAATTAATTAAACCTCTTTTAGTTTTGCGAGATGCGAACTGATGATCGCATTTGTCTACAAATCCCACAACGAAACTAAATTTAGGGTTATGACATGGATTTATGTTTTATATTTGTTATTTATCTTGGTTGAAAATCGTATTAGCTCACTTAATTTGTCTCAAATTGAGCTTTAGATTACTTTTATATTTAAATTAAAAGTAATTAAAATATGTAAGCTTAATTTTACTTCACGTTTTATGAGGCCACTACACGATCGATCGGAATGATAGCATTGACATCCTGATTGATCGTGTAATGATAGTTTGCGAAGATAAGCAAAATGTGAATTATCGGTCTGAATATCATTCCTGTTGGTCGTGAATAGGTAGGTATCCACGCTGACAATCGTCATTAGGGTTTGATTTGATGTTAGCTAATAATACATTATCATCATCCTAGTAATGTTTTGCTCTTTGTTTGCTTTTGAGGACCAAATTTTGTGTATTTCAAGCTCAAATATTGATTTCATAAAGTAAAAATTAAGGAAATCATTTTGAGATAAGCTAAAGTCGACCAACTCCCCAAATATACTTTTATCAATTATTCATGTCGGTAGAATAATATATTTTATTGCGGTTATTCATTTAATATTTCTTTAAAATAAATAATTTTTAACTTGAAAATTATGAAGATATAAAAAAGCGAAAGCTATAGAATAATTGTTATGACACGAGTTAGAAAATTCCAAACAAGAAGCTATAAGTCTCTGAAATAAAAGACGATCGGTATTTCGCCAATTCAAACATCATCTAGAAAAGGAGAGAATAATAAAATAAAAGTTATAAAAAAAGAACGAAATGAAAGAAACCTCAAACTCGAAATGAAGTGACAGAATAGCTTCATTTTGTTTATTTTCCATATCTTAAATTTTATCATGATCTCTCTGTGATGATGGTGGATTTGGTAAAATCTATCGTCAGGTATTTTTGTTGTTGTTTAAAGGAGTGAAACCCTTAGGTCATAACACGCCATATGCCTAACAACTTAGGAAATTTTGTTTACTGTATTATTGAGTTTTAAGGCTTCTTGTTTTGGACTTTCCAACACGTCATTGAAAGTTAAACAGGCTTGTTAAATATTTTCATTAGAGGGTTTGTTGAATAGAAAAGTAATAAATTCACTGAATTCGAGAATAGCAAAAGTACTTATTTTTCCTTCCCCAATGAGATGAAGAACTGAAAATACCATCCAATAGTTTTTCTCAGCCCTTAATAGTTAAATAATCGACAGGATATAAATACAATAATTTAAAACAAATTTTTGATAAATTTAAAATTATTTAAATAAAGTTTATCATCACTTCTATCCTTGACTTGGTTTTCTCTAGCCAAATTGCTGAACCTATCTTCGTAACCTTTTAAGGATACCGTTTTACCCACTCCACCTTTAAGGAAAAGCCTTCGTGTGTATGTAAAACCTAAAGATTTTTTTTCGGATTTCTAGTCGTTTGAAAAGGTCATATCAAGTTACAAAAAACTGCTGAATATCAATGAAATGACATACTTAGAGGTTGAAGGAGGTTACGCAAGGTTGTAACAAGCACATCAAAGTCATTCTGATTTAAAATATGCTTAGCAATGTTTCTACACTTAAGTTAAAAATAAATAAACGAAAAAAACTTATAGGTGCTAACACAAAAATAAAAGGTCTAATAAATTTGCACCAAGTCAAGTAAGGAATATATAAGTTATCACGTTTTATATTATTTTTTTCTGAATAGAATAAGACATTAAATATATCTATATTTTTTGTTAAATAAGAAGCTATCAATTAATAATAATATTCAAGACAATGCACAACCGTAAATAAAATAAAATCACATTTAATCAAATATAGTTTAGTTTGACTAAATTGTATTAAGGTGGATGTAACTATTTTTGCTGTTAAAAACTCATTTCGAGATCGCGGATTTTTCCAAAACTAGAAAATCTCAAATGAAATCTCAGCTTCATTTAAACAAAATTAAAGTTGAAAGTAAAAGTTTGATATATCAGTAGCAAGTGACTGAAAAAAAAATCGCAAGTAAAGTTTGTTAAAAAAAAATAATCATAAAAAAAAGCCACATTATATTCCTTAAAGGAGTCTTTTGTCTTCTATTAGTGAAGTTGTAAGTTAAATTTGGATGCTCATGAGATCTGTTATCGCCTCTTTCAAATTTCCTTGTGTTTTTCGGGAAACTCATAAGTTAAGACGCTAAATAACATTTTTTAAGTTTTTTTATTTAACTTATGAATGATAAAATAAAAGTGATATAAAACAAGTCCTGAATCATTAACTTCATTCTTTTGCAAGAAAAAAAATTATATATATACCCACTTTTCTATGTTAGTGCAAATAATTTTATGATTTTCTGTTCCCCAGTTCGATTCTCCAGGAGGGGTATTTTCCCCCAAAATTCAGGCGAAGATATCAGATATCGATTCGTTCTATTAACATGAAATTATGATGTATTATTAAATATAATGAAAAACAGGTTAAAATGGGTCTAGTCATGGATAAAAATTAATTTAAGGGCACATTTGTGACATTAAAGAAGAGAGGTACATATTCTCTTGCTATCTAATCTATGTCACTTGTCATTTCCTCTAATCTATATTCGGCGCTAAATGAAAATTGCATGTGACAATTCAATGACTATTTCACTTAGTCATGAAATCAAAAGTAAACAATAGAAGTGTAAACAATAGCGAAGGTTATTTTTAGATTCAATACCAATAGATGATTTTTAGCATCATTCTTTTATATTCCTTACAATGTGGCGGGAGGAACAAAGCATTTTAAAATTTCAAGAAAAGTACCATTTCCGATTATTGATCATCCCGACTATTGAATATGTTATTTTTATTGACATAAAACTTTTATACATATTTTAATAAATGTTCTTCGTAAAATCTACAATGTTCTACTTCCGGTAATTATGTTTTGAGCTAAATGGGAGGTTACACCTACTCCTGATTCAAAATTACAACTATAAATTATTTAACATAACTGTTTTTTGAGTTATGTTACCCATACATACATAGATGGCTCTACATCCCACATGGGGACAAGGCCTCCTGCAAATATCAACCACCAGTCACCTCTGTTATTTGCTGCTGCTCTTCTGTTCATTGCTGGTCTTTCATTTCTTTTTGTGCTGTGCAATTGTTCATCTAGGAGTTTCTTTGAAACTTCATTTACTCCTATACGTACAATGTGCCCTGCACTGATTGACTGAGATGGTCTTTGCATTTTATTAGCCTAGTTATGCATTATTTTCTTTAAGCGGGATATTTCTTCGACTTTTAACAAGTTCAGCTATTCTGCTCCAGACTCATTTAATTTTAGTGTTTCTTCTGTATAGATCACTGCTGGTCTGATCAGAGTCTCATAAATCATCATCTTAAATTCTTGACAGGGTGACTTATTTCTGGAGTAGCCAACAGGACTAATGCTATTCTGTGCTAGAAAAAATAGTGATCCTTGCTTTTATTGTCTCCTTTTCAGTTTGAATGTAAAATATTACAGATATTGAAAGCTGGACACTCACTCACAAGAAAGAGTATCTCCTTAATCCAGGACTATGTAGTGGTCTGCTAGGTTCCTTTTTTCTAATCATCATGGCCATGGTCTTCTCTTCATTTGCCCACTGCTCCATCTAAACATTCTCTTCCTTCTATATCTCAAGCCAGTGGTAGAACCTGGGCTGGCAAAGGGACGACCTCCCAAGTCCCTGCGCTCTTGAAATCATTGACAAATGTATAGTTTGAAAGGGTTTCAATGCTAGCCTTTTCTCTTTGGCAGTATACCTCCTGAACCTCAGAGTAGCCCTTTGATCTAACCAAATCTGCTATTGAATTACATTATAATACATTTAGGTATAAGATAACAATATAAGAAATTAAAAATTTACAGGTGGACTGAATTAATAATTTGTATGATAGAGTAAAAATGGGATTGAATTTGTAATCGTTACTTATTAAAAAAATAAAAAAATAATAGTAAAAAATAAAAAATATAAATAAAATAATTATTTTAAGCACAGCGAGAAGGCTTTTACACAACAAATTCAATAACTAAAAACGTTAATGAATAAGTTATAAACATAGAAAATGAAGTTTAAAGATAGTAAATAACAAAATATTATACACAAATAAAAGTAACAATAAATAACCTGAACATTTATGTCACTGGTCAATTGCCCTTCTTTGGTGGCACAGTGGCACGTGAGCATTAATCAAAGTCAATGACTATGAGAAATGCTAGTAAGTTATGAATTTAGGGAAAATTGGGTGTTCTGTCT
Source organism: Arma custos (assembly GCA_037127475.1). NCBI lineage: Eukaryota > Metazoa > Arthropoda > Insecta > Hemiptera > Pentatomidae > Arma > Arma custos. The sequence goes on from CM073764.1 coordinate 41,011,411, forward strand.
CAGGCCAGTATTATATTTTTAATCAATTTAATTCATTAACTGTCTTATCATGAACAGTCATAAAGTAATAATTAAATACACAGTATAACAAGTATTGGAGTCAATTATGGAGAGAAACAACGAACCCCACTTCCCAGTAGGACTTGGTCTCCAGGGAAGTTAGACCATCACTCCCTAAGGGGGAGGCCTACATAAATTAACAAGCAAAAAGAAAAAAGTTCATAATATTATAAAAGTTATAAATATTGTATATAGTATCTGTAGTAAAATTATTTTAATTTTTTATTATTTTAATAATTCCTGTTAATTTTTTGTAATAAAAAGCTTTATTCATTCATAACAAGTATACAACAATGGGAGTTAAAGTGTTGCAATTTATTATAGGATTGGAAAAATGGGGGCTGGTTCACTGTCAGGCAGATGGGGTACTCCCTCCCTTCCAGTTTATATTCTTTTCTCTAATTGCTTTTGCGTTTTTTAAATAACTATATTTATCCAATTTCATTTTCTTTTAATGGTGATAATTACCAATTGCGTCATCTTTAACTCTTCTTTGACAATGTTCTTTGTAGAAAAAAACAACTGTATTAATCCATAAACTTAAAACAATAAGCTTTAAATTGTTATATTCCCATAATTCCATTTCTTTTATCTTTAATACTTATTTATATTTTCCGGCTATAATTTAAAGAAAGTAAAATGAGGCCTGTTTAAGGCTTTAAAAGGGAAGGAATGTTCATAGGAACAACTCTAGTTCTCCTCAATTAATGTTAAGTGATGTCTCTAGTTGAATTTTTGTTCCTTTATATCAACAAATTTATTTATTTTAAGATGAGGCACTGCTTAGGCTAACATACTGGCTTATAGTAACTTGCAGATCATAGTCTTCATTCTTCTGGAAATTTATTGTTTTAAGTAATAAAAATTTGATTTTGTCAATGCAAGGGAAGGAGTTTCATGGTTTGCCCAAAGATCAAAGCTAATCATTAAATCAATGGATATTTGCTTGATCACCCATAAAGCAAATTTCTGAATAGATATTATTTTTTTTTTAAATGGAGTCACGAGAATTGTCTATTTATATTTGATTATGTTTAATTGAGTTAAAAATTGCTAAAATAAAATGGCCTGAAATTTTTTAAGAGGCTATTTAAAAAAAGCATAAGACACTCAGAAAATAAATAGGAAAAACAAGATAAAATTTAAAGTGTTAAACAAAGAATATTCTAGAGTTATTTAACAAAGGTAAATATAGTGTTATGAACATATAACTTCAAAGCATTTCCTCCATTCATAGCCGAAGAAACCTTAGTTATCAAATACAATTGGGGTTCACTTTTAAATTAATATGAAATGATATAATTAAGATATAGAAATCTATTGATTTTTTTTAATTTTTGTTTTATTGTTAAAATTTATTATTTTGATACTATAGTACTTTCTGCCAAACTTTACACAAAAATATAATTTCTATTAAATTTAATATTAAAAAACTCAAAGAGTCGCAATTAACTTGTAAGAAAATAATATTATTTTTCTTAAATGAAATTATGGTGTGTGGATTTATCATAAAAATCTAGTATTTTGTTATCATCATACAAAATTTTGTGGATAAACTTATTAGAAAAATTAGTGAAACATTAAAATTTCAACAATACTATTTTTTTACTTGGGTACATTGTTTATACAATATTATGTTGTTAATTATAATTCGATTTTTAAAACTTTTAGATGTTCCTTATTGAAGTCAAGAAAACCTTCATGACTATATGTTATTTTTTCTAAAATGTTTAGCTCTACAACAGTATATTGTTCATCAAAATCATTTCTTTCATTTCTAATTATCCATCTTTTTTTAAGCTAGCCATTGAAGTACTTCATATTTATCTCTTTTGAGTTATTTACACTGCTAATAATATAAGGCTTTATTATTTCAAATAAACAAAATTAAAGCAATTTCAGAGAATACAATTTTGGTATTTAAGCCCTTTCATACTATTATATTGATGATAAAACCTGAATGATATTTAAACATCATAACCAGTATGAATAAAATTGTTAGAGTGTTTTTTTTTTTTTTTTTTTTTTAGGTATATAATTATAAAAACATAGAAAATCAGATAGAACAGGATCTTCTTGGTATTGATGAGGGATTTTCAACCTGGGGGCGAATCCAGTTGGAAATAAAAAAAAAATCACATTCATTTTTCTTTTACCAGAGGGGGTGAAGGGTAGCTACAAAGCACCCAGGGAGAAAGGCATCTCTCAGTCCGATTGGTCTTGGCTTCTGAGAATTTTTTATTAATACCAGAACCCATGCGAGGTGAAGAGCCTCGCCCTGCACGTGGTACCCCTGCACAGTGGGGAGCTCCTCCTCACTGACGAAATCCATCGGAACTAGACTGGGAAGTCGATAAACATCCCCCAATCCAGGCGGAACTGCATAGGCTATTGGATGAATGGCTGAGGGTGATTCAGTCCTACTATGCGAACTGCGGACACCTGGGCGAACTCCGGTTTCAATAAATGCCTTCATATAGTAACAAGGCTCTGCTATAGGTGACCTTTTATTACCTTTGACACTCGTGGGAACAAAATGAACCCAAATTACATAAACCTTAAAACAAATGAGGACTCCATGGAGTCCAATACGACTGACTCGTCAGTAATTAGCCAATCGGTCTCTGAACTGATGGCTAACTTAGAACAAGAGGTCTCAGACCTCGCAGAGGAAAGGGAACCACCTGCACAGCAGCTGGCAGCCACCTCTGAGATCAATATAAACAAACTTCCAGACGAAGTCTGGAAGAATATGACGCATAACCAAAGGAAGAACTTTCTACGGCAAAAGAAGAAGGCGACTCCCACCGAAACTCAACCCTCAACATCCAAGGATGAGAGGAAGAGAGGTAGGGAGAAGCAGGAGCCTCCTTCACCTTGCAAAACGGTGAAGAAACCAAAAATGGATTATAGTGGAGCAGCCGCAAGCATCAAGGTTGCAGTTGCCCACACAGATTACCCTCATCAGAAACTGAAGGATGAAGATTTTCAGGGCCTTATGTTCAAGCTCCTGAAAAGAATGAGGGAGAGGAAGGTTGAACAAACTCCTGTTGGCTTCAACGGCTACTCCCTGAGAGACGGAGCACTCGTGGTGAACTGCAAGGACGAGTCCACAAGGGAGTGGTTCGTTAGCAATATTGCGGAGCTCTCCCCATGGGAGGGAGCACCGCTGAAAACCTGCGACCCCAAAGAACTTGAGGGTTTCAGGAAGATAGGCACCTTCATACCAAACCCAGTGGAAGGTATTAAGGAATGCCTACAGAATCTGCAGGTACAGAATACGAGCCTGCAGACTGAAAGATGGAAGATTCTTGGTAACAAGACCCATAAACATGGGATGTACTTTGTGGCATCCATTCCTGAATTTGTGGCTAAAGCCATTGAGGAAAAGAATGGAAGAATCTACCATGGGTTCCACAACCTACAGGTAAATTTTTTTCCAGGAAAGGACGCACCCACACCGGAAGCAGCTGTGGATGATATGAAGACTGGTGAAGAGGTGGAAAAAACAACGGGCGGTGAGGGCGCGGCTGTGTCGGCGGCTGGCGTCACCATGCCCGGATCCACTTCGGGCCAAAGTGCATCTGTCACTGCCAAGCTTGGTACCAGGCGACAGCGAACGGAGCACGGAGGCAAGAGGGATTGCGGGGTGGGGCGTCAGGCCGTGGGCGCGGCCGGGCCCGTATACCGCAAACCGTCCCCGGGTAGTGGAAAGGAGGAAACTCCACCACATCCCGGGGGTGATCCCCCCTCATCACTATGATCAAGCTGCTGCAGATAAATCTCCATCACTGCAGAGCAGCCAGTGGAACTCTGCAGCAATATGTGGTAAGTCATGGCATTGATATTATACTTATACAAGAGCCGTGGATTAACAAAAATAGCAGGATTGCGGGACTGGGCCTGAAGGGGTATAGACTTATCCAAGCAAACTGCCCAAGGCCCAAAGCCTGCATCCTTGCAAAAATAGAATTAAATTGTTTTCCAATGTGGTCATTATGTTCCAGAGACTCTGTAGCAGTAATGATCAATTTAGGGGGCCAGGAAGTCATCCTGGCCTCATTGTATCTCCCATTTGAGGAAGAAGTCCCAACGACCTTCCTTGAGAGTATAGTTGACTATCTCAAAAGACAGGAAACGATGGGAATTATTTGGGCGGACGCCAATGCCCATCATAACATCTGGGGCAGTAGCAATACTAACCGTAGAGGTGAGTCCCTTTTGGAATATTTTCTGGTTAATAATCTAGACATAGTTAACAAAGGTAACACACCAACTTTTGAAATTTCTAACAGACAGGAGGTCATAGACCTCACTCTGAGTTTTAAATCAACTAGAATGATAAATATTACAAACTGGCATGTCTCTAAAGACTTTTCCAGTTCTGATAATAAATACATTAGGTGGGAACTTGAGGCCACAATCTCAAGGCCTGAAACCTATAGAAACCCCAGGTATACAAATTGGGAAGGCTTTAGGATAAATCTTAAAGACTTAATTAAAGAATGTCCCCGTTTGGCTTCTAACACCTACCAGCTGGAGTTCTTAAATGAACTACTGACTAAGGCACTTATCACTGCATTCAAGGATAACTGTAGAACAACCACTAAAGGGTCAAACTGCAATGCACCCTGGTGGAATATGCAGTTAGAGAAGTCAAGATCTAGAACCAGAATACTTTTCAATAAAGGACTGGTGAATGGATCGAATACAGACACGCTCTAACTGAATATCATAACCTCATTAGGAAAGCCAAACGGAACTCATGGAGACAGTTCTGTGAGGAAATTAATAATACGAATACATGCGCCCGCTTGAATAAAATACTCTCTAAGAGCAACTACTGTAATACCGTGGGCTCCCTAAAGAAACCAAATGGTGGTCCCATGAACATTACAGAATCTATAACTGCTATGCTGGAATCGCACTTCCCCGGGAGCAAGCTTACAACCTCGGATACGAAGGTCTACCTCCCTGAGAATAGGTGCAAATCGGACTGGACATCAGTCCGTGAAATCTTCAATATCAGCACCATAAATTGGACAGTTAAAAACCTCAAGCCGTACAAAACACCAGGCTTTGACGGAATTTATCCTGCCATGCTAAAAGAGGGTCTTGAAATCATCTTAGGCAGGCTCTCCACTCTATTCCAGGGCTGCTTGGCCTATAATTATATCCCAACAGCTTGGAGAGAAGTTAGGGTCACATTTATTCCCAAAGCAGGGAAAGAAACATATGATGAACCCAAATCATATCGCCCCATTTGTCTTTCCTCATTCTTGCTGAAGACAATGGAGAAAATTCTTGATAGATATACAGGGACAAACATCTCAGTGATGGATTAGTAATGTTGCATCAACATGCATACAGAGAGGGCAAATCTTGCGACACTGCGCTGCATGCAGTGGTGGACCAAATAGAAGATGCTCTGCAGTGGAAACAAATCGCGCTCGGAGCATTTCTAGATATAGAGGGGGCATTTGATAATACCCCTACTCATATATTAACTAATGCCCTACTAAGGCACGGCACTAGACCAAACATTGCTAATTGGGTTATTGCCATGCTAAAGAACAGGGTCATTCAAGCCAATATGGGCAATTATCACCTAAAGGTTATAGCAGCCACAGGCTGCCCCCAAGGAGGTGTCCTTTCCCCACTCCTATGGAACCTGGTAGTGGACGAACTACTACACCTCCTAAATGAGGCGGGTTTCCAAGCGATAGGCTATGCAGATGACATAGCAATTATCATCAAGGGTTTTGACCAACAAACTATTTCAGAGTTCATGACAATGGCACTAAGAATGGTGGTGAGATGGTGCACGAAAGTAGGATTGAACATCAATCCTAATAAAACGGTAATTGTACCTTTTACCAACAAAAGGATATTGAGGGAACTCAACTCCCCTAGGATGAAAGGGATGAGTATTCAATTCAGCAAGAAGGTTAAATACCTCGGTGTTATTATGGACAGTAAATTAAACTGGAATGAACATATCGACTATGTTACCAAGAAAGCCACAAGAATTCTGTGGACTTGTAAGAGCCTTTGTGGTAACAAGTGGGGAATGAGCCCCAAGATGGCTCGTTGGATGTACACAGCAATAGTTAGACCTGTGCTAACCTACGGCTCAATAGCCTGGTGGCACAAAGCTGGTATCCAACAAAATAGATCAAGGTTGGAGAAGGTGCAGCGGCTTGGGTGCATCATGATCACTGCGGCCATGAGAACCACCCCTACCGCTTCACTGGAAACTATACTTGATTTAACTCCTCTTGACATTCTAATTGAATCAGAGGCATTGAAGACAGCCTACAGGCTAGTGAAAATAGGAAGGGTCAAAAAACCCACCAACAATTTTGGACACAGAAGTGTCTTTGATATAATCGAGCAAAATGCAGACCTAAAAAACATTCCGATTCAATGCTGGACAAATATAACTTTGACAAAAGATTTCACGTCAATATACAGGCGATTTGCAAAAGCAAGAATGATTGCTTTAATCCACCCAATGGTCTAAATGTGTATACGGATGGATCCAAAGGGGAGTTTGGTGCCGGCTCGGGATTCTGGTTTAGGGGTTGTCAGGGCATGGGTTATTACTTAGCTCTGGGCACGACACCCACTGTCGTGGGTACTGTATTCCAAGCGGAAATATGGGCAATACTTGCAGGTTCCTTCGCTAAGAAGGACCACAAGAATAAGGTAATTAACTTTCTCACTGATAGTCAGGCAGAATGCAATGCATTAACAAAATGCAGTAACAAACTCCAGACTAGTGGAGGAATGCTGTCTAAGACTAGATGAACTTGCTGTACATAACAGAGTTAACATATTTTGGATCCCTGGGCACAGTAATATTCCAGGAAATGAAAGGGCCGACAAATTGGCGAAGAAAGGAGCAGTTATTGCTCCTATTGGACCAGAACCATGGTGCGGGGTCCCCCTTCCCCTGGCTAAGGATACAATTAACAAACTAGCCAAGAGGAATATAAAAACACGTTGGGATAGAGCCAAGATAAGGCATACAAAACTTTTCATAAAGGATCCCAATGATAATCTTTCTGATAAAATCAAGAAAGAAGCTGCTCACTTGTCGAGAACCGACCTCAAAAGTATGATTGAAACCATCACTGGGCACTGTAAACTCAGGAAACACATGCATCGTCTGGGCATTGAACAAGAACCTAGATGCAGATGGTGCAAAGAGGAGGACTAAGTACTAAGGACTAAGTCGAAAGAGGACATTTGACCTTGGCCCCGGTGGACACAAGGAACTTCAAGAACTGAGGTTTAAAGACTATTTAAAATTTCTCAGAAGTCTAGACCTATGTTAGGGATTTTTAGGACTCAAGCACAATGGGCCTTTTTAGGCCGAAGTGCATCGTAATAAGAGTCACACACAAATAATAATAATTCTTTTACCAGAACTTCTTTGTCTTAAATTTAAGCTACAATACAAAATACAATCTTGTTACAGTAAAAATAAATGGCAATGCAAAGCCTTATGTTTCAAAAAATACACCTACTTACCAGTCGACGTTTCGCCTATTCAAGCATTATCAAGACACCAAAATCAAAAAGGGGGTTATGTGAATCGCATCTCGAAGAAAAAGGTGCAAAACATCCCAACGATCAACAGCCCAAACAGGCTCCAAACATGAGACAGCACCCCGCCACCAAGACGTTCAAAATACAACTGCTAGTAAAATGAACTTGATGGTCATAGTCCATCGAGGACTATATATATATATATATATATATATATATATATATATATATATATATATATATATATATATATATATATATATGTATATTACATAATCTGTTCAGTTGTATGTTGAACGTCTTGGTGGCGGGGTGCTGTCTCATGTTTGGAGCCTGTTTGGGCTGTTGATCGTTGGGATGTTTTGCACCTTTTTCTTCGAGATGCGATTCACATAACCCCCTATTTGATTTTGGTGTCTTGATAATGCCTGAATAGGCGAAACGTCGACTGGTAAGTAGGTGTATTTTTTGAAACATAAGGCTTTGCATTGTGGTTTTTCCCAATTGCATTATAATAAATAATAGTGTTTCTTTTTGAGTTGTTGGCTCTATTTTAGTAAAAATAAATGTTTTGTTTTCAATGTAATACTCATTTTTTTATATACCAATGCAATTTATTGTGTAAGGGGGAATGGGGGCTTTCATTAGTGGCATAACAATGACTTTACTATTGTTTTTATTTTTTAATGATTTTATGATATTTATGGTATATTATGTGGCCTCTGACAGCCAAGTTTTGGTTAAGATAACTCTAACTACAGTAATACAAAATATAATATTTCATCTGGAAATATCTTTAAAAATTTCTATTTTTCTGTTTATATTTTGAAAATTTTTGAAAATAGTCAGAGGGAACAGTCAATACAGTAAAACTTATTATACCAACTATGTAAAACTTATTTTATTCGTTCCAATGTTTTGGCCTAAATTTTAGGCCATCATTATCAATTCCTTACTTATCAAGGATTGATTAAACAGGTAAAATACATATTTAGGGTTAGAACTAGTTCATGAACAAAAATACAAGTAACATCTAAAGCACTAAGGCCTTCTCAAATATGAAACAGAGGGTTTACAGTATCTGTTCTGCAGATTGCCGTTTCGAGTTGTGTTACAAGTTTTAACTGTTTATTTGTTTCCCTTTTTATATTTTCCAAAAATAAAAGTTATCATGAGCTTTAGTGTGAAAAAGAGAATGTAATTATGGGAAATGTGAATACTTCAGTAACCATTTCATCTAGAAATGAATGTTTCCAGTTCGAATTTCATACTTCGAAATGCTAGTTGAAAATTTAATTTCTTGATGAAATGATTACCGAAATCTACTCATTAGCCATAATTACAAACTCTGATTTGGTGTAGATTAGTGACCTGTAGGAATACTCAATCTTATTTATTTTAACAGGAGTAGAAAAGGACGTTACAAGGTAAAAAAAATTAAAATAAAAGAGGCTTACTGCTTGAAAGCAAGCAAATACAGGCCATTTTGAAAGATATAGTTGGTTGTTTATTTATTTAATGTCACTTTATATTGCTATGGCTAATTAGATGATGTTACAGTTGGAGCCTTAAATTTTTCCTATCCAGGTATATTTGGGATAGGGATCTCCAAGAGTATCTGACACCACATAGGCTTGGGATGACCATTTTACGTCCTCTTCGAAATATGACGTCACCAAGAAATTTTTGCTCCCTTTAGAAGATCCTGAGACCATCTGCGGGACTGAAACCCGCGACCTTGGGAGAACGATATGATTGTTTGGTATTCAGATCACATAAAAACCTGTATTTCCGTTCTGTATGCAGTAGATATGTGGAAGTAAAACTAAATACTTTATTGATAAAATTAATAAATAATCGACCATTTTAGTGGAATAACCTCAGTTGCATGGTTATTAATAAAGAAGTCAAGGCTAGGTTATCTCATACCCTTAGTATCTATCTCTAACCTAATCCAATGTCATTTATAGGTGATAATTTTTTCATGAAATAACTTCCTTGACGAAGAATGTCTTATTTAATGAAGATGTTTTAACGTTGATGAGAGACCAACTGGTCACAACATCTGATAAGATAACCTTGGTCAAAGAAAATGGATGGCAGGTGATTTAACATCAGAGATAAAAAAAATATTTTTTTAAAATATATATATTTTTATTTAAATAGATTTAAAATAATATTCAATAGAAACGTTTCTCATGTTAGCACATAATATATCCTCGTCTACTGCCTGAGGAGTGTGAGGAGCTATTTTTCTTTTGATACCTATTAGAAGTGTCGGACGTGCAGGGAATCGGCCAAGCTCAGCCAGGGAATGTTCAGTCTAAAGAGAGACTAAACATCTCCTTTAATATCTGCCCTAGAACAGAAAGGACACCTTAAGGTGTATACTGTTCGTGCCTTTGTCTGTAAGTTCTGAGTGGGTGTGTGCGTGTACCGCAAGAGGTACAAGGAGTAACTTGCAATAAATATTTATATGACTAAATTCAAGATAATACTATCCAGAAATGTATTATATCTGAAAAATCTTATATGAATATATGCAAACATAATTTTAGGTTATAAGATAATCGGAAAACACCTATTTAATCGACAGCATACGACCGATAACCAAAAAGCAGTGTTTAGCTCTTATCTGTAGAATTAGGTTTTTTATAAAACAGATTTATAATCCTCATAATGTTTTAAAAGAAAAATACTAAAACTTTTTCAACTTTTATCAATTGAAGCTAAATTAATACTATCTATGTCGTGAACTACGCAATAATCACATTCATCCTCGAGAATTTTGGATCGCATGTTTAAATAAAAAATGGAAATTATTATCAATTATATCCAAACGTAAAAAAGATAGCCAAACGTAAAATTTGATGCATGGTGCTGTTTTTGAAATCTTGATGAATAATAAAATATTTAAGGAGGTTCGTGGTGATATCGACTCATTGAAATAACAAGGGTCCAATAGGCACTTGATATTTTTCGTGTAAATTGGTATCGATAATAGAGATTATCTCATTTATTCAGATATATCTCAACTTACAGCAGTGTAATACAACATCATCACAATCGCCTTGGATGGTCATCGACGGTTGATTTGCTGACTTCAAGTTTTCTCCCAGTTCTCGAAGAACTGTTCTGGGATTTTCCTCCACCAAAGCTCGGAGAACATCGCCATGGTTCAAGTCTCGTTCTATGGTTCAAGGAATCGTTCTCTCTAGAACTTAAAATGAATTTTGAAGTTGATATCTCTGGCCGTTTTGGCCCCATTCAGACCGAGTTTGAACTCGTAAAACAAAATTATGCGAAAATTGATATCTTACTAGAATTATTTCCAAGTATCAAAATGATACAGGGGTAAATAAATATTTTTGTATGAAAGAGGATTAATAAGTGTTTAAATTTATATAAGTCTAAAATCCCCCCCAAAAATAAATACTTTACGTGGAAGAAAGTGGTCCGGGTAGAGGTAGAGGTAAAATGCATGAGTGCATTTTAACCTGTATGTTTACCTTGCTGTGCAATATTTGTCATTTTTTTTTCAATTACCTGGATTCACCATACTTTTGATTATTTGTATTTCTTTGTTTTAATATATTTGTGCCATTTCTTGATTGTCAGTATTTTGCATGTAGTCCTGAAGAAGACATGCAAGGTGGGTCGAAACGTTGGCTATTCAATAAAGTTTTTTCCCATTATATGAGAAATTCTTTGACCTCTACTCGGACCACTTTCTTCCACATTTAGTATCAAGGTCAACAATTATCATTCAGTATAAATACTTTACATTTGGGTAGGTATTTTAAAGAAAATTTATTTTAAAGAAACATAAAAACCTAAATTATTTTGCGACCGACCCAACAGAATTTCTTTTAGTAAATAATGAATAATAAGTTACATAGTTATACATGGAATACACCAACAAATTAATGATAAGAATAAGATTTCTTTAAGAGAAAAAGTATATATATTACATTTGTAAACCGAATTTTTACCGTACAAGAAATGTTATTGTAAATATATATTTTTTTATTTAACCGTAAAATGTGGATAGGTAACACTCATATTTAAAAAACCAATACCACAACTAGTTTACAAAATATTCAAGAAACATAACCTAAAATGTTTATGTCTATTTGTTTAAATAGTTTCATTAGTATCCATAGAAATATATCTATTTATGGATCAAGGCTAGACGGTAGAAAACACTTTTTTCTTGCTCAACACGTACACTGCAGCCTAGAAGTGAATTGGACAAAGATTGATTTTAGGAATACAATAAAAAATAAAGACGGAAGAATGGATACCGGTTTTCCTTCTTCTCTTTGCCTCCAAGGTTCTTGACTCGATGATTCAACTCACAGAAATAGCCCTGGAAATTAGAGTCATTAATGGCTATTTTTATTGATTTCATGTCTTGTGTATAACTGTTTAAATCTCAGTCTAAGGTCTCAGTGAGTATCAACCAAATTCGAAGAAGCAGTAATTGAGGAGAAAATACACCTCTTAAAATTGATTGAAGTTAGATAAATTAAGTGCCAATGGTTTTATAAATGGTGGAGGTAGTTTTAAAATAATTACTATTACTTGGAAATTTTAGTCATTCATTAATGGTTATTTCTATCAATTTTGTTTTTCATTTATGAGTGTTTATTGAGGGTCTTAGGGAGTATTAGCAAATGGAAAGTACTTTTATAGTTATTGAGAATATGAGTCCGTGTGTTTTTAATTTGTAATAATACATATACGGGTATAGAAAACTGTCATCGTGTATACGAGACAAAAAATTGGATATAAGAACTGTAATTATTTTTTTATTTTTTTTAACACATTCATTCAATCAAAGGTTTTTATAATTATCCAACTGATTTTTATGGCTCATGTGTAGTTATGCTTTAGAAGTACACGTGTTTTTTTTACGTTAAAATAAACAAAATATTTCTTAAAAATTGTCATCTCTTATATTGACCCTATTTTGGGGAAGTAAAATTCATCAAGTACTTCATGACTAATCAACAAGATGCTGACAACGATGGCATAACATTTTTTTTCTCATCTGTAGTGCTAACTACAGACGAAATGAAATTTATAATGTATTCTAGATGACATTGTGGAATACATTATGCAAGATACATACAGAGTATAGATAAGTAGAAATGTAAGATTTTAGATACCTAGAAAAAACAGTTACCATTTTTAGATAGCTTATGGATGTATACAAAATATACAAATTCATTTTTTAAAACAAACTATTACAACTCACGAAAGGTCATGGATTCAGTACATGGAAGACTGCTGTGTTTCTAGGACAACGGTTGTGCAGGGAGGTGAATTATCTAATATCGCGCTCAGTTATAAGTAAAAAACAAATACCCCACCTATAATGGTGACTTTTTGATATGCTAGGGAAGAAAGATACAACAAGGAAATTCAAGAAGACCTATCAATTATACAAAAGCCTTACCACGGCATGCTTAAGGATATTACTTCTTAATACGCTGAGTTCGTAATAATTATAATTTTCAGGTGCTTAAAGTATTCAATATATCCTACATGGTTCTACTACATTGGACTTCCAACATAAAATTTGATTTTTCCGAAAAATAATAGAAAAAAAGAAAGTTATCATTAGGACAGAAGGGATATATATATACTATAAGATAAGATAGGATATAAGAACTGTAAACATTTTTTTCTTTTATTAACACATTCCTTCAATCAAAGGTTTTTATAATCATCCAACTAATTTTTATGACTCATGGATAGTTATGCTTTAGAAGTACGCGTTTTTTTTTTTATATTAAATGAAACAAAATATTTCTTAAAAACTGTCATATCTTATATTGAACCTATTTTAGGGAAGTAAAATTCATTAAGTACATCATGACTAGGGTTCTACCGATATTACCGATATAGGTACAGTATCGATACTTTTCCTTTCGATACAGATATTTTGGTATCGATACTTCTCTTCCGATATTTTATCGATATCGGTATGGAAAACTGAATATCGAAACAGTTGAAACCTTTTTTTTTTTTTGCTCATCCAAACGAAACCTTAATAAAAAGTTGTATATATCCTACGGCACATTCTTTCCATATTCTCAAAAAAATAGAATGATATGTTCCCTTTCCCGTTTAATTGTCAGTAAAAGTAATTAAAAGAAAAATAAATATATATGCATAACCAAGGAGAACTCTTTCGATATTATCAAAATATCGAATGATCATTCTTATATTTCACAGATGTTATGAACCCTATCTGTACATATCCGGTAAATTCATTAAAAGAAAAAAAATAATATATATGCATAGCAAAGAAAAATTGTTTCGATACTAGACAAACAGAGTACTCTTTAGATATTCTCAAAATATCGAATGACCATTCCGATATTTGATAGATGGCTGATATCTAAATTGTTTATTATGTTATTAACTCTATCTGTACATATCCGGGAAATTAATTAAAAGAAAAAAAATATATATGCATAGCAAAGGAAATTCTTTCGATACTAGAAGAACAGGGTACTCTTCCGATATTCTAAAAATATTTTCCGATATTTCACAGATGTCTATTATCTAAATTTATTATTATGTTATGAACACTATCTGCACACATCAGGGAAATAAGTTAAAAGAAAAAAATAATATATATGCATAGCATTGGAAATTCTTTCGATACTAGAAGAACAGAGTTCTCTTTCGGTATTCTAAAAATATTTTCCGATACTTCACAGATGGCTGATATCTAAATATTTTATTATGTTATGAACCCTATCTGTGAATATCAGGGAAATTAATTAAAAGAAAAAAATAATATATATACTTAGTAAAGAAAAATTCTTTCGATACTAGGAGAACAGGGTACTCTTTCGATATTCTAAAACAATTTCCGATATTTCACAGATGGCTGAAGAATAAAATATGAATAAAAAATTTAGATATCAGCCATTTGTGAAATATTGGAATGATCATTCGATATTTTGGGAATATCGAAAGAGTACCCTGTTCTTCTAGAATCGAAAGAATTTTTCTTTACTATGTATATATATTATTTTTTCCTTTTAATTAATTTCCCTGATATGTACAGATATGGTTCATAACATAATAAAAAATTTAGATATCAGCCATCTGTGAAGTATCGGAAAATATTTTGAGAATATCGAAAGAGTACCCTGTTCTTCTAGTATCGAAAGAATTGCCATACAAAAAAATTTAATGCTGATGGAAGCTTAGATCGGTACAAAGCAAGGCTTGTTGTGAAGGGGTTTAAGCAAAAAGAAGGTCATGATTTTGAAGAAACTTTTAGTCCTGTAGCAAGAGTAGCGACAGTTAGAGCACTTATTAGCGTTGCTGCTCACGAAGACATGACACTATATCAATTTGATGTGTCTACAGCTTTTCTCAATGGAGAATTAAAGGAAGAGATATACATTAGTCAACCACCTGGATTTGAAGACAGCAGCGCTAGGTCATGCAGACTAAGGAAAAGTCTTTACGGCCTTAAGCAAGCTCCGAGATGCTGGAATGAGAAGATAAAAGGGTATTTGGTGAAAGCTGGATTCTGTATTAGTACTGCCGACCCCTGTCTGTTTATTAAGAATTCCAATGATAGAAAAATTTTCTTATCTCTTTATGTCGATGATGGACTAATAGCTGCGTCTTGTGAAAAGGATGCTTTATCTTTAATTGAAAATTTAAAGAAGGAATTTAAAATTAAGGCAAAGCCTGCCAATTACTATCTTGGACTGGAAATTAAAAAGAGCAAGGAGGGAATAAAGGTTAGTCAGTCTGCCTATGTGAGGAAAATTCTAAACAAATTTCAAATGACCGAGTGTCGACCTGTGAGTACTCCTATTATTAGCAGTACTGGAGAGGATTCACAATCTGGGAGAGACATCTCTGAGTATCCTTACAGGCAAGCTGTGGGAGCTTTAATGTATCTAATGATCTCAACCAGGCCTGACATAGCATTTGCGGTTGGAGTAGTGTCCAGGTCTTTGGAAAAACCGAGAGGCGAAGATATCATTAAAGTAAAAAGAATATTTAGATATCTCAGAGGGACCCAAGATATTGGAATAATGTACAAGCCCAATGAAGAGAGCTTCCTACAAGGCTACAGTGATGCAGATTTCGGAGGTGACATTAGCACAGGGCGGTCTACAACTGGAGTGGTCTGCAAGTTTGCCGAGGGACCTAATTCATGGATAAGCCAAAGACAGACAAGTGTTGCAATCTCCACTACAGAAGCTGAACTGATGGCTGCTAGTGAGGGAGCTCGGAAGATGGTTTGGCTGAAGCGCTTATTCACCGAATTAATGCCTCATTCTTCAGAGAAGATACCAACTCTTTTTGTGGACAATGAAGCTGCGGTTAAGCTGGCGAAAAATCCTGAGTTTCATCGCCGAACAAAACACATAAGAATTAGACATTTTTTTGTTAGAGAGGTGGTTCAAGAAAAAATTATTAATGTTGAAGGGATTTCTACGGAATACCAACTTGCTGATTTTCTTACGAAGCCACTCCACAAACCTAGACTTAGTGTTCTTATGGCCAATTTAGGTATTGTGTAGTGTTGTAGTGTGTGCAAAATATATTTAATGTGGGAGAGTGTTGAAGGACATATTTAACATTCTCAATATTTTTTTTTTTTTTTTGTTTATTTAATATTAATATAGCTTTGTTTGTGTTAACCACCATTTTAGATATAGAAGGTTACAGTAAGGTTAGAGAGAGTACTATGGACGCTATGCTATGAGCTTACTCTTTTGATTTCTGTTCAAATATAATATGTGTGTTCTTTCAATACAGAATTTTTCATACACGTAGTTCTCAATTTAATAACCTACTTCAACATCATCAAGATAATGATTATTTATTAGCTTCATGTAAAGGAGGTTTTAATGATGCGATTGCTAGAAATAATTATGTCAAATAATGTGTCAAAAGTACACTTTTAATATTATAATTAGAAAAAAAAGAGGTAAGAAGCCTTTGATAAAAGTTTGGCATCTTTCGAAAACCATAACATGGAATATCGATTAATAAAGAAATGTAAATCATTATAAGACAAGATATTAATCCGAAGTTATCTTTCTATTTTTCTATTGAGGAAAAGTCTCATGAAATTTTTCTATACTGACGGAGTCAAATTAGAGCTACGTTGTGGAAATGACAAACAGTTTGATGAGGCACAGGAATCCCACCTGGTGAAATGCTATGACGTAGGAACAAGCGTCCAAGGTGGAAGGCACGATCCACCTGTAGTATCTTCGTCATTAATTCCGCTGGCACAATTCATATATTGGGCTAGTCCCTAAGCTTAATACTAACTCGATTGATTTAACGATGGATTTAATTAATCAACCGATGGACAGCGAGATTAAAGAATTATACTTCTTTATTTATTTAACGTCACTTTATGCTGCTATGGCGAATCGGACGATGATACAGTGGGAGTCTTAAACTTTGCCTATCTAGGTTTATTTAGGACATGGATTTTTAAAGAATACTTGACATCGTACAGGCTCGGTACCCCAATTAACGTCCCTTCCGAAGGACGGCATTATCAATCAAGGATTTTTTACTCCCTTTAAAAAAATCTGGGACCACATGCCGAGCTACGAACTCGCGATCATGGGCTAAGTAGGTTCATATGCAAACCACTAGACCACAGGTAGCCTCTAGAAATATATTTGTTTCAGGTGGGTTAAGGATATCGTTCCTAGTAGGTAACCAGTACCGCAAAAACCCATGAAGACTCTTGCTAACAGTTGTCTAGAGAGGTGATTTATTTGTTTTATTTGTTGTACAATTAAGTACAACTTCCTTCTCGAGTTTGGAAGAGTCCCAGGAGGGTTCATCCATGCTCTTGGTAGATTAAATGATTCATCTACAACAAGCGGATCTGAGCTCGAGACCTTTAGTACAGCAGCTCAGCGGTGTACACACTTAGCTACTCCGCTCTCTGATTTCTTCTAATATTAATCTAGAATTGCGACTGATTAACAGACTTTAATAAATAAAGGTCAGTTATTTACTGGGTCAGATAGGACACTGTTGTTAGCGTTGTCTGTTTTTCTTCTTCGTTCAGTGTTGACCCGTTGTGGGTATTCCCATCCTTTTCCTCCTCCCAACAGGTTTTCAGAGGTACCGCCGGCAGTAACCCTATATTAGCGCCCATCGCAGTTCTTGTCCTTCAGTTCTGCCTGGAATTCCGAGTCTGGAGGCTGGTCATAAGTGAGTTCGTTTCTATCATACTGTCGGTACTAGGTTCCTCATAGTCATAGTTATAAATGTCTCGTAGTCATGTGATCCATGACTCAATATTTAAATTAAAATATGTATTTTGTAAAATTAATAACACAGATATTAATACAAATATTAATGGTCAACCAAGATGAATCGGAAGTAATATCAAAGTCGATAAATCGCTTCAGATGACAATTTAAAATTATGCACTCGTTTTAAATTTATTCATCATATTAAAATCAGATTAAAACTTCAATAATGACACAGTTGCCTTGTTAGGGTTACTTGATCTCTTGCGTCCGAAAATTATGAAAAATATCGTTTTTCTTCTCCTTTTCTCAATATTTTTATATCTATTTACTATATTTAAGACAATTAGAGCCAAACTAAAAACATTTACCGGGATCTAACATTAAAATTGAGTTTATAAACGTAAAAAAAGTGGTTCTACATTCTATTTAAAATATATCAATATATGAATATAGATAATAGATATTGACCATAGAAAAGTAAATGGAAGTATAATTTTTTTGTTTCAATTTCATCTGAGGATATTAAAAACTCATTACCTTCCTAAACTTTAGGATACATTTAGTCTTGAAAAGTACCTTGAAGTCTTGTCGCCAAAAATAATGAAAAATAAATTATTTTTTTATTTATTTGAGCTAAATCTGTAGCATACTTTTATATCTATTTAATATATAATATATATGACGATAAAAAAAAATTAAAAGAGATATACCATCCCTACATGCGAGGGACAAACTTGAAATATGAAAACATTAAAATTCTGTTTTGTAAACTTGAAAGTAAAGATCTATCATTAAATATAAATATATAGTTATAGATTTTTTTTATCAATTTCACTACAAATCATTTATTTAAACTTTAGATAAACTTCATCGAAACCTTAAAAAGTGGGCAGAAATCTTATGAGTTCCTTTTATTAGACCATTGTCCATTTAAACGGACTGTTTTTATTCAAACAGTAGACAGAATTTTCGTGATCAATTTTCTAAACCGCCGATGAATCTCCAATTATCGTCCTACAAAAGTTAAAAAATCGCAAACAGTAAAAATTCTAAAACTTCTATAAGACAAATCAGTGGCAATCTCGAAACAAATTAAATAAATTTGGACAGCATCAAGTAGATTTATATTTTAGCTTATTATATCACAAAGTATATTAGAAAGTATTACTTAGTAGTATCATTATTATAAAGAAACTAATAAATGGGTTCATATGTGGTAAAAACTAATTCATTCCTTGAAATCTAAAATATAGAATTTCGCTATTAAAATACAATATTGAGCAATGCCTACAACTCACTTAACCTTGTTAGGAAGTATAAATAATTTAGAATTTTATTTGAATTATCATTTCCGGTTTGGTAACTATAATTAAAATTTTATTTTGAATTATATAAAACGGTTAAACATAACAAAAATCATTTTGTGATTAGATATTTTTGTTATAAAAATCCATTAAGATCTTCTATCTACTAATGTACTATTTTCGGTGATCAGTAAGTAACCGAAAAGATACACTTCTTGATGATATTACACCAATATATATGAAATTTCTACTGGAAGTTACAATTTTTGAGTTTAAAGGGATATCTTCGGATAAGAAGAGTCAAATCGTCAAATAGTTTTAATGGTGGTCAAAATTCAAGAATATATCCGTTGAAAATTAAAACTCGAAATTTGACGATAGTATAATACTTCTTTTACTGCGTACAAGGAAATAAAGATGAAAAAATAAAGATTTTTTTTTTTTAGTCATTATTTATAGTCCAATAGGGGTATAAGGAAATCGCGTGTTGTCCTCGTCAGATATTTAATAGTGTTTTTGTTATTTTCTGAATACGCGATCTTCAATGAATCCTCTTACAACTAATAATGCCATCTAATCCTGCAGCCTAAGTTGGAAAAGGATTCACATATGTGTGTGTATGTATATGTAAATGAACAGAGATCCAGACCAGGGAGGGAAACTGTTTAAAGACTTCAGAGATGGTTCAACACTAAGTCAGTAATGCATATTTTCTGAAATTTATTTTAGAAATTAGCCTTATTCGAAAGTCAAATATGCATAATAGATATCTTTGAAAGTTTTATTTACATAAAGCAAACAAATAAGAGAATTTGAACAGAGAATTCTATTTCGTGTGGACGTGACAAAATAAAGCAAAAAAAAAACAACTAATTTCTGAAGCTTTCTGTGCCTATGACATTAAATCATTAGTTGAAATTCCTTGAGCTTTATAATTAGAGTATGTTCCATATTAGCTTAAATGTTGACAAAGGTTATATTGACGACCCCTTTATATATATATAAAGATTAGGATATAATCTATGGAGGTGCGCTACAAATAATTTGAGAGTAATATGAAACCATTGGCAGAGTTGATTTTATCATAATTAAAAATGATCTTGGAAACAAAAAAAAACAACCTTATTTTTAGATATTTTAAATGTATTATTATAGAATTTATAGACCTCAGTTTCGAATTATTTATCGAGTTATATCGATTCCTAAATTAGTTACAATCTGTTCCTAGAACTATCAACAATTGTTAAGATTATGAATAAATAAATTGAATTTATTTTTTTCCAGATTATCAGCAATATATTGAAATGTTGGCACTACTCCTCTTCTTATGTATTAACGTATACACAATAAATGTAAGTATTGGTATACAATTATGAAACGTATTATATTTACGTGAGTGGGTGAAATTTGATTTTTTTTTTATTTTATAACTTTTGGGATTTTTATTTTAAAATATTGCACAATCTTTACATTATTGATTAATTTATGGCAAATATGTCGGTTTCTTACTGCACGAAAATCTAGCCTCCATAAACCATAAATTTTCGGTATTTTTTTGAACATGAAATATAATATATATGTAATATGCAGTATGTAGTATATGTAGTCAAAATTTAATGTACATAAAACAAGATCAAAGTTAGCTTCAACTGCATAAGCATTTACAATAAAAACAGGTACGTGAAATAGCAAGGTTCTTTTAACGGAATTTGTCACGGAATTTTTTCTTTTTAATCACCCTGGAAAAGTCGTGGGTTCTTCAAAGCATATTCGTTGTAGATATATTAACATTATTAGGTATACAAATATTTGCATACAATAATTACAAACTTATGTTTTTTTCTTATTGTAATGTTATTTTAAATAATTAATTTCTTCTTTTTTAGGCACATGAAACAGATACAATAACGTTAGCACCAAATAGCAGCCAGGAACATGAAGGCGCTCATGGTCCGGAAGATTTCTACACAGGATTAGAAAAGTATATAGCGAAAAAAATTCAAGCTGTTATGGAAAAAATGTCTCAACAAAAACGAAATCAAATCGGTAATTCACTGTCTAACCTTGACGGGAAAGAATATTCATTCATACAGATACTCCTTTCATTAACTACAAAAGACTATGCTTTCTCAAGAGTACTCATTGATTTGATTACTTCTAAGATGGAGTCAGATTCCGAACTGAGTGGGTTTGACGGTTCCAAGATAGAGCTGTCAGTCCAGCAAATGTACACAGTGGCAGACTCTGTAGCGAACGCTGAGAGGTATGGACTTGGAAAGATTCCGACGAAATTAGAAGAAGGAATATTTTCAGCTATAAATCAATCTGCGGTATCGAACGAAGCTTGTAAGAACGGAGATGCAGAAATAATCAATTGGTTGTTAAAATCGAACCCGGATATCCCCTATACTGTAGCCTTAGGGATCGCTTGGAAACATGAGCGCTGGGACATAGTCAGAGAACTGCTCGGCAAAGGGAGGGATACGCACCTCAGGAACAGAAGGGATTTGAATGAGCTACGCAACGCTGAGAACGAAACACTTCTTCATTTTGCCGCCGAATCAAAAAATCCTAAAGTCATAAACACATTATTGAAATCCGGAGCTGAAGTGAATAGTATCGACACTAATGGAGAGACTCCGTTGTTCAAAGCTGCCAAAACCGACGATATTCACACTGTCAATACTCTCTTGGCTAAAGGCGCCGATCCAAACTTAACAACGTCTCATGGTGATACTCCTCTGCACGCCGCGGTAGAAAATGGAAACTTGAACCTAATTAAGCTTTTGATGGAGCTAGGATCTGATGCGGATCAAGTGAACGATCATAGCCTTTCTCCCAAGGCACTAGCGGAGGAACTTTGCATCGATGGAATTCTGAGTTATATAATCGCTAATAATTACAGCTTTCCTGAAGGTTTGAACCACAAACTGGTGCAGAGATACTGGCACAACTATCATGAGAGAAGTTGCGAAGCGCCTCGGAGCAAGCTAAAGTTAATTCAAAATTATTCAGATATTGTCCAGTATTTTTCTAGTAAGAGGTCGGCTAATTCATTCGATATGCAGACGAAATTAGTTCTGTTAAAGTCGATCGTCGAGAATGGAATTGAAGAACTCCTGCCAGTTGTAATGAATCTTAGAGGCGATCTCAGTAAATTGAGCTATCACGATCCAGAAATATTGTTCAGTGCCGTGAAAAGAGGAAACAGTAACATCGTTGGTTTCTTGGTCAAACACGGCGTAGAAGTCAACGCAAAGGACCAAAGAGGAAAAACCGCTATGCACCTTGCAGCTTGTGAAGGTGACTTAGATATGGTGAAGCTGTTGATGCATAATTCTGGGGATTTAATGGCGCGTACTAAAACTGGAGATTCTGTACTGCACTCTGCAGCGAAGCACGGTAAGGAAAATGTAGCAAGTTTCTTACTCGACAATGGCTTCAATATCAATACTCTCAACAACTTTGAAGAGACTCCGTTGTTCTTGGCGTCTAAAAACGGCCACTTGGATTTTGTAAAACATTTAGTTGAAAAAGGAGCTTATGTAGATGCACATGATCACAAGATGAATACGCCTTTAGGAGCAGCAGCTTTTGAAGGTCACACTGAAATAGTCGACTACCTTATCGATAACGGTGCTAGTGTTTGCGCCGTTAACAAGCGCAACGAGACAGCTTTATATCTGGCATCTCTAAAGGGACATTACGACACCGTGAAAGTTTTATTGAACGCGAATTCAAGCATCTTCACCAAGAATATCGACGGATGGAAGCCTCTACATGTTGCCGCTAGGGAGGGTCATCTTTCCGTTGTCAAGCTCCTGACCGAAGATCCAAATAAAATCGATGTCAAGAACAGTCGCGGAGAAACTCCTTTATACTTAGCTGCAAGAGATGGCCACGAAGAAATCGTAGCGTACCTCCTTGAGAAAAAAGCTGGTCCGTGCATAATGAACATCGATGGAATGTCTCCTCTCCACGCCGCTTCAAAGGAAGGACATTACACCATTGTGAAAATGATGCTTGACAAAGATGCCGACATTGAGATAAGAAACAACAGGTTCGAAACTCCTTTGTATTTAGCTTCTCTGAGTGGTCAAGAACCTGTGATAAAACTGCTCTTAGAAAGAAAGGCTGATAAGAATGCCCTAAACAAAGATGACTGGTTGCCAATCCACACAGCGGCTTTCGAAGGTCACGATTCTGTTGTGAAGACATTACTGGACCACGGAGTAGAAGTGGACATTACGAATCGTAGGAAGGAGAGTCCTTTATATTTGGCTTCCTGGTCTGGACATATCGAAGTAATGAAATTACTTATAAGCAGAGGAGCTGATAAGAGTGCGAAAAATATCGATAGTTGGATGCCGATACATGTCGCTGCAAGAGAAGGACGATTATTGGCTGTGTTCCTTTTGCTTTCCAATGGCGTCGACGTCGATTCGAAGAACGACAGGCACGAGACTCCATTGTATCTTGCATCGATGGACGGTCATGACTCGATCGTCCAAGCGCTTCTGAAATTAGGGGCAGACAAAAAGGCGGAAAATGTGGAAGGGAAGACTGCACTCCATATTGCGTCTAAGAACGGCCACTCCCGCGTCGTCCGAACTCTTGTCGATTATGGACTGGACGTGGACGAGGAGGACGATTACGGCCATTCGCCTCTTTACCTTGCGCTTGAAGGAGCCCATTGCGCAGCCGTGAAGGAACTTATCGCAAAAGGTGCCGCGTTGAACCACGGCCATAAAAATGTGGTTCCTGATATCCAAGAGCACAGGGAAGAGAACCTGAATTATAAGACATCGCTTGCCACTACTCCCCTAGAACTCCTAAATGCCAATGACGGCCAACTCTTTAAGAACACTCTCACGTGCTTTGGATATCATTGAACATATCTGCAAACTATAACATCACAGCAAAGTGTCAATGCCCATATTAAAAAAAAGGATAGTTCAACTGATATATCTAATTCAAATAGCGAAAAGAAAGGAGAAAATTGAATCCATATTGATAATCTAATCAATTAAAATTATTGATGATAGGTATCGATATTTTTAATTATTCCATATAGCTCTAAAATAAAAATATAATTACTAGCAGGATTTTTTCTTAATCTGTCCTTAAAAAGCATAAATAAAAGAATAAATAAAAATTAAATGTTTCAATTTCTTTACCTACTACTCTTGCATCATAAGCCAGTTATTAACTAGCAATGTTATATCTTTTAAGGAATGGAAATCTAAACAATTTCTTCAGACATTCCGAAAATAAACTTTGAAGGGTATTTTCAACAAGTTTCACAAAATTTATTAAAGTCACATAACATTTTTTATTAACAATTTACATTATTGATGTAAAAAATAATATCATCAGAAACTGATATCTGCTTGTGTATGTATATATATATCATGATATGATATATACATACATTGATGTGTATATATATATACATGATATATATATATACACATCAATATATACACACACATATATATATGTGCGTGAGTGCAATTATATTCATATCTAGAAAGAAGATTTAATTGGTTTGGATCAGCAATAAACAAAGGATATTGCTGGACTGTAGGAAAATAAATTTAGGATAAAGAGTAAAGTTTATTTGAAGATGAATTACTCTTAATTCTCTTCTTCTATTTTATTTTTATTTTATATAATCAAAGAGTTTAGGGTACAATAAAAGTGTTCTCCAGAAGTTTGTATTTTATTTTACTTTTTTGTACATTCCTTGATCTCCTTCAT
This sequence comes from Arma custos, assembly GCA_037127475.1. Lineage (NCBI taxonomy): Eukaryota > Metazoa > Arthropoda > Insecta > Hemiptera > Pentatomidae > Arma > Arma custos. Next base: position 41,036,369 of record CM073764.1, read on the forward strand.
TCTCCCTTGAAACCAATTCAACGAAGACATAATTTTCGACTGGATCTTCTGCTTTTCCTGCTCTAAAGTAGCACTTTCAAGTTCAGTTGTTGTTTTAGTCCCATATTCGTACCTAATTCCGTTCATCGCTGAACTGATACCTTCGTTGAGCTCTTTGTAGGTGTTGGACAGGTGGCTATTGACGCAAGCTGTCTGGTCAGGTGATATAGCCCATTCAAGAGCTTCCTTGGTCGTTGACTTTATTTGGGAAGTATGTTCCTGCCTGGCTTCATTTAAAATATCATGGATAAGACGGAAAATTTCCCCTTTAGTTGCTGCTTCAACCTGTGACAATAAATTATTAAAATATTGTAATGAATACAATAAACAGATGTTCATTTAAGAAACATAAAATGTAGAGAATTTTTTTAGGGTAAGAGAAATAAAACCGTTTTCCAGTTGTTGTTTATTCTTAATTTTTACTCTATTAGAGACGTTTCGACACTATGGTGTCATTCTCAATCTTTTCTTCTCCTGCATCTTTTAACTTTAATAAATAAATTTACAATAATTACATTATTATAAATAATAAATAATTTAAAAAAAGAAAAAAAAAATATAAGAATGAATGTAGAGAATTTAAAAACCGGGACTGTACATTATGTTTATACCTCTAAAATGGTTCAATGTCAGTTGATTCATACCTGATTATTCATACGTTACCATATATATACCAGCTGATTATTTAAACGTTTGATGTCAGAAATATTCGTGATGGCCAACCTTACAGTTTACAAACGGTGGATGACTTGAAAGAAATATATACATTTATTGTAATACTGAATAGATATACTATGGATATACAAGAGGCTATTCATATAGTTTGTTTGTTTGTTCATTTAACGTCACTTTTTGCTGCTATGGCTAATCGGACGATGCTGCATTTGGAGCTCTAAATTTTGCCTATCCAGGTTTTATTAGGATAGGAATTTTTTAACGAGTACCTGGCATCGTACAGGCTCGGGACCCCCGTTTAACGTCCCTTCCGAAGGACGGCGTAACTAAGGATTTTTTACTCCCTTTAAAAAATCCTAGGGTCACCTGCCGGGCTACGAACCCGAGATCTTGGGCTTAGTAGTTTGTTACGCTAACCACTAGACCACAGGTGACCTTGGCTATTCATATATGAACTAATTAGTTGAAATATTTACTATTGCTTAACATTAGGGATTGCTCTAAATCAAACTTCTCTCTACTGACTACTCTCTTTACATACTATAGCCTAGCCACACCATTTCCACTTTACTTTCCAATCTCTCTGTTTCTCTTGTCTTTTACTCTTAGTGCTGCTATATATGCATTTAAAATGTATGCCCTTACAAGGCTTCATATGTAACTATTAACAAAGTTTTACATTTTTATTGTCTTCTTTTGCACTAATATTTATGAACAAGCTCTAGAATAAATTTCGTTCTAGGGAAAAGTCCTTTATTATTATAAAAACCAGTAAAAGTGTTTGGATATTATATCTGCAGTTGATTTACAAAACAGGAGGATCCTTGTATAATTACTAAGCAACTATAATTGTTATCATTAAAATAAACATATTTTAGATCAGTGCAGTGTTTTGATTAAGGAATAGACAAAGAAGATTTAAAAGTAAGTTAAACAGATACAATATCATTATAAATAATTAAATTTCATAAAATAACTTATTTATTATTGCATATAAGTTCAAATTAAAATATTACAAAACAAAATGGAGAATTCAGGCCAATGGTCCATATATTTCAGTCTTGGCTATCTCTATGAAAATTTTTATTAAAAGGTTTGAAGGATAACTTCTTTAGCTTTTTGTACTGTTTTTATGCGTTTAACTTCATTTAAAACAATAAATTTTGATTTGTTTTAAACAATAAAATAATTTGATTGAAATACGAATCCATAAAATCCACTCAGGGCAAACAAAGGCAGGAAACAGTATTATTAGAAATTACTTAATAATGTCCCTCAGCTTCTGGAACTAGGTAACAAAAGTTTCGTCTCAGTACCTATACCAAAAAAGTCTCACTAAAATTGGTTATCCCACACTTCAAGCATCTTCCTGTGAGTAAATTATACTGAATATAAATAATTGAAAAATTTCAATTTTTAGCAATACTTATGGAAAATTTTGAAGGTGTCAATTTGACATAGGTAAAGAAAGATGTTCTATTGTTTTGGTGTTCTCAGTTCAAGTTTCCTTAGAATCGTACTCATTGTTTTCCGAATGTTCATACTTATTTTTCTGAGAAAAAAATATTATATCAATATCTTAAATGTTGAAACTCGCAACAAAAATACCTGTTTTTAGTCCATTGTTTCCATGGCTTTATGGTAAAGCAGAAAAATGTTTCATATGCATACTGATTATTTAAAAAATTGTGAAAAATCACAGTATTACAAGAAACAATGAATCAATCCCAAATACTTTTTAAATATGATTAAAATTTTTAAATGTCTTAAATTTAACTGGAATCATGGATCCTAATTTGGTAAAAACTTTTGTTGGAAATTATGTCCTTTGTATTTCCTATTATGACCCTTTGTATTTCCACAAAAATGTTTCATTATGGTTATTTAAAAAGAACTCAATTCAGACCAATGTTTTATATTCTATATCCATGGCATCTTTTTTACAAGTTTCTATCTTCAGCAATATTGGATTGGAAAACATGGAGAATCAAATACATTTATAAAAATTCTTGACGTAAAACTTTGTTTTTTCTTCCTATGCTTTTTATTACATAGTAAAGGAAGCATTGTAATGCTGAAAGATTTCAATAGAATTAACTATTTTTACCACTCCTAATTCATTTTGATTAACATTGTAACCAAAACAGTACATTCAATCATATATGTTTTTTTTTTATATCATATTACTAAAAAACAATTTAATGTAGAAGATAGATATCTTGTATTTCGAATTATTCTTAACAAGTTGTCCACCTTCGAATATGATTACTGTATTATCATCTGTCCTTACTTTACTTTTTTTATTACTTGAAAGTCATAGTTAATTTTAATATTACTATATTCAGATATAATGTAAAAATTAACACAGTTGAAATATGGAACTAATAACATAATATCTAATAAACCAATTACTTGAATCAACATGGTAGTAAGTTGAGTATAAGATGTTTTTAAATATTAAACTTCCAAGTTGTTTGTGATATTTTCCAAGTCAGATATAACTTTTTTTCAACATAATTTGTGAACACCCTCTCCCATCCCGAATTGGATTATATCATAAATATTATTTAAAAATATAAAGTCAGTTATGATATTCAATTAAAGAAATTAAGGCTTGTTCTTAGGCCATTATTCTTCGTTTATTAGGTAATCGATGTTAAGTATTGAGCCAACTGGTTTACATTTTTGAAAAAGTAATTTTGTTAATTTTAATAATATTTTTTAATATATATATATGTATTATATACATAAAATATGTTATGTGATAAACTGTTCTTTGAAATAGGGATCGTTAATTAAATTTTCGATGATTCAATTTTCCATTGTTTAAATTGAATTTTTGTTTCGCATTGCGTAATACTATCAAATATTCCTTATGTATTTGACTACTGCAAAAGTAACGAAAAAATGAAATACGAAAACGCGGTCGAAGATCCGATAGTAAATATGAAAATAACGTTTTGGAAAATATAATAAATAATAACTATACCTAAGGATTTTTAAAGTAATAATTAATAAAAAATGCTGTGAAAAAAAAATCGGTAGCAAATTCAACATTAGCGACTTTGAAATTCAATCATCCATCTCAAAATTAATAAAATACACACCCCCCTCCTAAAAATAATAAAACTTAATAAATATATTAACATAAATTAACAAATATTTTTTCAAAAACGATAATTAATTCATTCGAAAACTTAATATTAATTATATAGTTAACAAAAATTATTGTCGACAGTACAATCTTATTTTTGTCAAGATCCAATATCATTAACAAAATAATTATTTTTTTAATTTACTTTAAATTAAAATTAGTAGAAAAATTATAAATAAATTCAGAATAGGAAGGTCTTATTTTAATATGGAGAGATTACAATTGACTTTGAAGGGCTATATTAAAAACCATACGATGCTTATGTCACGAAACTTATAATAAAAAATATACTAGAGTATATACTTACGAAGTAAACAAGCCCAACGAAGTAAAATAAGACTAACAACTTGTTCATGGCTGTTATTCTTCGATTTATTCCAACTATGAGGCAATATTCTCGGTCGTATTTATACCCAACTGTTGCAGATAATGCTCAATGAGAGAAGTATGAGCTGATCTGAAAAGCTGACTCAAACACTACTTGTTTACTGTCTGTAAAGTGGGTTAAAAAAAAAAGAAAAAAAAATGCAGTTATCAACTCGGATTATAGAACCATGATTGAGGACATCTTTGCATGGAGAAATAATAGGTCAATATTTAAAAAGGTCACCTGATAATGACCAGGGTAATCTTTATGGGTAATTTTTGAATTTATTAAACATTTTTGCTGTAAAAATCCTTACTTTTAACACCACTGTCTGTGTGGTTTGGTTCTCACAAAAGCAACCTAGACAAAATATGGAAGATTTTTGAGGATAACTATCAGCCCAAGCTCCCTCACTACACCAATTTACTTTATTATAGCTTTATATGAGGTTGGGGTGGCTCAGTGTGTAGAGCACTGAGTTTCTGAGTAGAAATTTATTAGTTATATTAATAATAGGAGTTATTGAACGCCAAAATGAATATTGAGATTAATTCACTCAAATCGTCTTCAGAGAAATATGGTGAAGTCAGCTTCGAGCTCAACGATCGGCTATCCAAAATCGAGAGCCACCTCGAAGGGCAGGCCAAATTCATTGAGGAACTCACCTCATAAATCAAGGCCCTTGAATCTAAAGTGGGTGATTTGGAAGCCCGCCTTAAAAAGGTGAAACAAGGGCTATTACCTAGATCTGTAGAGATTCGGGGCATACCAGTCTACGGATCTAGATGTATTCGGCTGACTTTGACTTCTGTTGGGTCATTGGCTTCATTTTCTTAGCTATATCACAATCGTCTAACCTTATGGCTTATATTTTAATTTTCACCTTAATTCACCCAGCAATTCATCCTTTTTTTACAGCATCTTTCCATCTGATATTGAGAATTTCTCGACTACCACTCCCCTATATCTAGGCTCCTCATCTCCTGTCACGTTAATTTCCAATCCTCGCCTGCCCATTTCGATGAATTCCAGCAATATTTCACCAATAACTTTTACCATATTATAGCAGTCTCTGAAACATTGCCCAAACCACATATTGTTACTAAATCCTTGAATCCTCACACCCATCTAGTGTCCCTCAAATTGAATTCATTTTCACTGAAATATGATTCAGTGGACGCCCGTTCCTATACATAGTGGTATAACGTCTTCCTCTGGTGCCTTTTGACGCTACCTTTGAATCTATCCTTTATAATTACTTTCCTTTCACTAACCATATCATTATTTCTGGTGATTTCAATAAAAATCCTCCTTGCTAAATCCAATACCTAGAAAATCTCTTCCCCTGCCTAAATCTCTCCATTCTTCCATTTTCACCTACCCATCATACTCATCAATCAGATACATGGTTGGATCTATCCGTGATCGATTCTCCTCAGAAACTACTCTCGTCTTCCCCATTGCTAGTCCCGTTTCTTTCCTTCCTTGGCCTAATTTCATATAATATCCAAACTCCGAATTTACTGTCTAATACCTTTACCTATCGCAACCTAGATGCTATCAGTCGTGAAAGCATCTTGCCTTCCCTCGAATCCCTGAACTGGAGGGATGTATTATATATATCCTTATCCTATAGATATAGATATATATTCTTGTCCTACTATTGACTCCATGGTTGATACACTCACTTCCTATCTTATTAGCATCTTAGACACCCATGCACCTCTTAAAACTTCAACCCTCCGTCGATTACATGCTTCCTGGATTTGTCAAAACATAAAAGAACTGCAAAGGAAGCGAGAAGCAGCCCGCAGACACTATAGACGGACTAGACTGGCTGACTATTTTCAAGTGGTCAGGACTCTCTGCAACTTACCAAAATCTACAATAAGGCAGGCGAAATCCAAATACTTATACGAAGCTCTTTCCGCTGCGCCCGATCCTAAATCCAAATGGCAAATCCTTCGGAAATTCTCACTTTGTAAACCCCCTTCCCCTGCAGTCTTTCCGATTTCTGCTGATGAACTGAACGTACATTTTTTGTCTTTCTCTAGTAACAACACACTATCTACTTCTCCTAATTTCTCAATAGTACCATCATTCAACTACAACAACTTTTATTTCTCCGACATATCACCAGCTGTCCTTCTTTCCTCCCTAATGAAATCCCACTCTAATTCCATAGGCTCTGACGGTATTCCCTTCAAATTGTTAAACGTATGCCTTCACGAAATTCTACCCACTCTACATAATTCTACATTTACAATTTTTCCCTGCAAAATTCAGTCCATCCCATAAACAAATCACCCAAATAACGTCCGCCTCTACACTCTCTAACCTTTCCAAACCTCTCGAACGAATAGTTCAATCCAAAAAGTCAAATTTTCTGGAACAGTCCAAACTCCTCAATCCACTTCAATCAGGGTTCCGTCCTGGCCTCTCTACGCAATCTGCCCTCGTTAAAATCACCACTGACATACATACCACCACGGACGAAAAAAACTAACAGTAGTAATTCTACTCGACTTTTCAAAAAATTTCAATTCGCTGAACCATTCCATCCTTTTTTCTAAATTAAAATTTCTTCCCTTTTCCAACAGTTCCATACTCTGGGTCCAAACTTTCCTCTCGGATAGGACTCAAGCAGTCTCCGTCCCAAATCAACCCCTATCCTCTTTCCTTCCTCTGAAAACAGGGGTGCCACAGGGTTTTATTATTTCCCCAATCCTTTTCAACTGTTACATTACATACATACATAATGACCTACCGAAATCAATCCACCACTGTTCCAAACATCAATACGCGGACGACTCCCAAATCTATTTCATCTTTCCTCCATCAGAGATAATAACTGCAATTATCCCAGATATTGAACCTAGATAGGATCAGTGCCTGAATGAATTGATGTTAAAGGCTGCTAAAACTCAGGCCATTCTAATTGGTTCCAACACCCTCCTTAAATCCATCAACTCTCTTCCCCAACTAATCTCTATAATGAGTTAAAGTGGGTCTTCCCTTCCTTCCGTAGAATCTATTTCCTAGGTTCTTTCTTATACTAAACCATCAACTCACAACATCCATCTTATATCTATAGTCTCCTACAGTTCAAATCCTCTATCCAATCCCAGAGCACAAGATCCCGCCTTTACAACCTATATTCCCGTTCCCATAGAACCAAAACTTTTGAGCGTTCCTTTCTCGCCCGTTCTACCTTTCTTTGGAACTCACTATTATCTGATATCCGTCATGCATATTCTTTATCCACATTCAAATCCAAACTATTCCTGCATCTCCGAAATTCTCAAGCAGATGCTTTCTAATCAATAAAAAATAATAGCTATAATCAACATAATTGATTGATGAATTACTGTAAATATTCCTTCCTCATAATGATATCAATTTTTATATTATTAGATGTTCTTATCTACTTTTTCCATTTGCCAATTTCTTTTCATAGTAAATTTGTAATATTTTTTTTTTTTTTACCTTTTTTTATTCACTGTCAGAACAAACCCTCTATTTCATATTTAATTTCATGTTATTATGTAAATATTATAGTATTCTAATAATGTAGCCGTTAGGCCAGATATATTTTTATTAATTTCTGTACACTTCTGTTATTCTTAAGGGACCTGGTCCCAGAATAAAATTATTTTTCTATTCTATTCTAATTAATTTTTAAATTAAAAGTAAAATCAAATATTATATCAGTTTGTCGAGGACTATATTACTCATTAATGATGATATTAGTAGTATCAGCATGGTTGAAAAACATTGTCTTTCTTATCTGAACAATTACTGATTTCACCTGTTAAATTGATCTTGTTTTTATTCTTCGATCTTAATTCGAAATATAATAATGGAAGAAAATAGACCAATCACAGTTTATTTATTATATAAACATTCATTTATTTTGTTAATTATTGTTTTATAATACACATTCTCTGATTTGTTCCAGCCTCACGTTGAATGCTGCAGTCGCTTCTTGAACAGATTTCTCTATGAGATCCTCTACCTTTCCCTGCGGTATCAACATCAACACAGGGTTGTTGCTCCCCAGCTCGGCTCTCAGGTCATCAAGGACCATGTTGAGGCTAGTGTGGAGTTCCCTGTAACTGGCCGAAATCTGGGAGTAAACACAGGACCATTGTTTTGGGTTTCTTCCTGCTAACAAGGTTTCTTGGATGGTTTGACTCAGGTTTGCCGCATTCGTTTGGCGAGCATATTCCCCTATGTGGTTTATTGCTTCGAACATTTCATCTTCAAATGATGCGTTTGTCTACAACAAAAATGTGATTGAATGCAATGTAAACTCATGGCAAGGAGGTAGAGCCATAAAAGTGGATAATAACACAAAGCTTACATATATTACTTTATCAAATATCAAAAAAATTTGAAATTTCGAAGTTTAAGACTAAAGATAAAAGAGGTAGGTGAAAATATAATATAACAGAGATACATAGTACAAGATAAATCAATATATATTATGAATATATTGAGTGTACAATGTGCGTGCCGCTAAAACTCAGAAATGAGTCCTGGTACGATGAAGGGAGTTATATGTTGTGGTAGGTAGCTCTCTATCTCCCGTCCATAAAGAAGGTTCCCCTTTTTACCTGAAGGGCGTGCTTCAGATATAAGATAAGAAGATATAAGAGCTGGAAGTTTCACCCTCTAGAAATTTCTAGGACAGTCCAGAACATTCGAGAGTGGAATGCACAATATTCTGGAATGTTCGGGAACATCCCAGATCATTGTGGAATATTCCAGAACACTCTCGAATGTTGTGGAATATTCTGGAACATTGTGGACCATTCGAAGACTTTTTGGTATATGTGGAGCTACCTACTGAGGGGTATATAAAGCGAGATCCGTCGTGGGTTCGAACGTTCGGGAAAATCTCCGAACATTCCAATCATTGTGGAACATTCGAATTCTTTTTTGTATGGGTGGGCGTACCCATTGGTAGGGGTACATAACGCATGATGGGTCATGGGTTTGAACGTCAGTTTCTCTCCAGTGAAGTGCAGCGAATGAATAAAAACAGTGAAGTGTGAGTAATCAAAGTGATACAATGACTTAATATAAATCGAAAACGAATCAACTGTGCAACATCTAGACGATTACCTATGCCCGGCGTACAGAGAAGCATGCCAATGCTTAGGACTACTGGAAACTGACAGTCACTAAGTATTAACACTACAAGAAGCCTCACTCACAGCATCAGGTGAGCAATCTTATCGAATCCAAAATAGCTATGGGACTCCTTCAAAGACAGTATGAGTGATGACATACAAATCCGACAAGCTAATCCAGAACTGGCCATCAAATTTAACGACGATATCTTCGATCAAACACTCGTTCGTCTGGAATATAAAAGTTTAGCGATAAAAAACGAAAACTTAGTACAACTTGGGATGCCAGCACCACGACAAGATGTTTCAGTGTGCTAAACTTCGAAATTACAAAGGAAAAAAGCTAGGACCCCAACGAACTACTTCAATACATTTCTCACAACAAACCACTTCTGAATGACAATCAAAAACAAATTACAATGTTATCATGGACCGGATTAACAACACTGGCGAAATTATTTTCTTGGACGCACCAGGCGGCACCGGGAATGCGTTTCTAATAAATCTTTTGCTGGCAGAAATATGTGCTTAACAACAAATCGCACTTGCACAGGCATTGCAGCCATACTTACGGTAAGAGGACGAACTGCCCTTTCTGCCAAACAACTACCAATGAATATAGCCGAAGAACAATTCCCGGTACGCAAAATCTCAAGAGCATATGGACGAGGTGAACTTCTAAAACAAGCTAAAGTTATCTTCTGGAACGAATGCACGATGGCACATAAGAAATCACTCAAAGCCATGGACAGAACTTTTAGCAGAATATTCTGGGAAGAATAAATAACTCAAAGTGGGTAAGAAAGAACGGATTATATTGGATAACTTTGAACACAACTTACAACGGTTACTCGCATATGGCATCACTTGCTAGTTCGACACACACACAACTGCCACCATAATTAAGACAGGCTTGACTTAATTGATATATATATATATATATATATATATATATATATATATATATATATATATAATTTAATAAATACAATTATTATTGATGCGTAATTACATCAATACTCCCTCTTAATTGCGCATTAGGTACAAACAAGATTTAATCTTTTACAAAAGTCATTAAACTTAGTTGCGGATAAGGACTTAGTCATAATGTCCCCTAGTTGTTCAGAAGATTCAATATAATTTATTTTAATTGTACCATTAGCTACCAAATCTTTTACAAAATAGTATTTTATATCAAAATTTTTTGACCTTTTGGTTTCCATTGTCCCTGAAATTTTAATTGCACCTTGATTATCCTCATAAATTTGTATTACATCATCAAACCCCCCCCCCCATCAAAACCCAGAAATTGAAATGAATTATTATTATTACTTAAATCCTTACATTCAATATCAGACATAAACAAATTCTTTACAAAATTCAAATCAGATTTGGAACTGGTCACAATAAGGAAATCATCTACCCAGATAAGTACATAAACATTATTATTATTAAAATAAAGACATGGATCTACTTTAGATCTATTAAACCAAATTTTATAAAAATTTCATTTAAGTGGTCGTTCCAAGCCTTAGGGCTTTGTTTCAAACCATACAATGCTTTCCTTAATCTAAGCACTTTTCCACTGACACTTTTATAGCCTTCCGGTGGCTTAATAAAAACAGGTACTTTAAGATAGCACTTCTCACATCGAGTTGGTCGATAATCATATTTTTCTCTGCTACAGCAGCTAGGAGCACCCGAAGGGTTGTGAGGCGGGCAACTGGAGCATAGAGGTCATCGGGCTGATTGTCGGTTTGTTGATACCCTCGCGCCACAAGCCTGGCCTTCTTCTTCTGAAGACTTCACAGTGAAGATCCATTTGCAGTCAATTATCGTCTTGTCATGTGGTGTGTCGACTTCTTCCCATGTTTCATTAGCTTCAAGTGAATTTAATTCATCGTTGATAGCTTCATGCCAACCGGGATCACTAACTGCTTCAGAATAAGTTTTAGGGACGTCACAATCATAATTAGCAGACAAGGCTAGCTCATCAAAAGCAAATGTTACAAAATCATCGAGATAGTTGGGTTTAACTCTAGTTCTTATAGGCTTTGATTTTTCTTCTTCAACATCAGGGATGGATTTCATGTATGGTAATTTGGTTTGTTTACCTTTCAAACAAATGTCGCAAAGTCCGACCGGGAAGAGCGAGATGTGTGCCATCTTCTGATGCATCAATTTATTACTTGCTGAAACCAAATTAGCATGCTCTTGAATCAGATGTAGTTTCACAATATAAAGTTTTCCAACAAGTTCTCCCCTTAACACTTTATTCCCAGAGATAATTTTAACACTTGAATTTTCAAATAACACCTTACATCCTTTTTCTTCCAATTTCATCACAGATAGGAGATTCATTGATAAATTGTCACAAACCAAAACATCACAAATATTTACCTTGTCACCACTCTCAGACAAGCAAACCAGGTTACCCTTATTCTCAGCACTGACACTCTCTCCCTTTTTGGCAACACTAATATTCAAATTAACTTTAGTGGAATTTCTTAAATAGTCGATATAATCAACTTTCAAAAGATGACTTGTAGCCCCTGAATCCACCACAAAGTACGTCAAATCGGAGGTATGTTTACAGATATGAGAAGTTTCATCACTGTTACCTATGAAGGTAAATTCGTTATCAGTCTTATCACAAGCGTTATCACCAGATGTAGCGCCAAAAGTTTTATTTTTCAACTTAGGACAAAAATTCTTCATGTGCCCCCGTTTTCTACAATAATAACAAATTACACTGGACTTGTTATTGGATGGTCCACTACTGTTTGGCTTATAATTCCTAAAAGTGTTGGACCACTTACCTCTATTTTTGTAGGCAGCAAATACATTTTGGGATTGGTCCTCTTTCTTCTTGAATCTCTCATACTCAGCCAAAAGGGTATTCTTTACATACTCCAAACTGACGGAAGATTCATTTTGGTTGAAAAGAATATCCATTGCTGACACCACTGCATCAAAGTCAGGTGGCATTGCGACCAACAACTGACTGACGACTTCGTCTTCTTCTAATTTCCCTCCAGCAATTTTTACTTCTGATGACAATGTCTCGAACTCTTGGAAAAATTCTTGAAGCGGTCGCTCGTTTCTGTATTCCAGCTTCCTCCACACCTTTTGTGCATTTACAAGCGATTTCATACCGCGCTTCTCGTACGTTTTCTCGAGAGCTTCCATAATCAGTTTAGCTGTTTTCTTGTCCTTTATCGTAGGCAGAATGTTGTCGGCAAGTCCTTGAACTATGATATTTGGAGCCTTAACATCATCTACGTTGAAAACCTTAAGCTCGGCTTCCGTTGTTGGAGGTTCCTGTGATAGTACACCAAGAACTCCATTCTGCTCCAAAAGTAACTTCATTCGGAAATTCCAATTGGTGAAATTTATTCCATCGAACGGTTTAATACCGTAGACAACGTTTCCAAAACTTGTAGTAGCCATAATTAACAAAAAAAGAATTTCACTCAATGACAAACACGTGGCCTCACTTCAAAATACCGAAATCCGACTTTACTATCAAAATCCCAAGTACATAACTCAAAATGGGTACACTGGGCCCATAACCTTTTAGCAGAATATTCTGGGAAGAATAAATAACTGAAAGTGGGTAAGAAAGAACGGATTATATTGGATAACTTTGAACACAACTTACAACGGTTACTCGCATATGGCATCACTTGCTAGTTCGACACACACACAACTCCCACCATAATTAAGACAGGCTTGACTTAATTGATATATATATATATATATATATATATATATATATATATATATATATATATAATTTAATAAATACAATTATTATTGATGCGTAATTACATCAATAAGAACATTACAAGACTTGCGAGGAAGTGATGAGATGGGCTCTACTCATACTCGCAGGAGATTTTTGACACAGTCAACACTAACAGACGAAATCAATGCATGCTTAAAAAAATCATATCTCTGGCAACACATACAAATACTGCGACAAACAAAAAATATAAGAGATGAACTATCGAAAGACGAAATAACAGCACATTTTGCTCAACAACTTTGAGGACGACCGGCCTCATTGAACTCAACAGTGATTTCTGCAATATAGCCACTACTGAAAACGAACTCATTGACCAAATTTATCCAAACATTGTTCATAACTATACCAATCCGGAGTGGCTATTTCAGAGGGAAATTTTAGCAACTAAAAATAATATTGTCGACGATATCAACTTTAATATTCAAAAGAAATTTTCCGGTGAAGAGAGAATATACAAATCGATCGACAAGATGGTATACATTGAAGAAAGTGTCAACTTCCCAACAGAATTTTTAAATTCTTTGCTAATACCAGGAATGCCATTACATTGCCTTCGACTGAAAATTGGATCTCCGATAATTCTACTCAGAAATCTCTATTCACCGAAACTGTGTAATGGAACAAGGATGATCGTCAAAAGCTATCGAATAACATCATCGAAGTTATGACTGGGAAGGACAAGGGACACAGTATTTATCACCAGAATACCACTGATATCTACTGAATTGTCATTCCAATTTAAAAGACTGCAATTTCCAATCATATTAGCCTATAGTTTTACAAAAAACCTCAAAGACTCCTGCTTTTCTCATGGTCAACTATTATACGTAGCTTGCTCTCGAGTAGGAAATTTGAAAAATGTATAGGTACATTTATATTCAGGATAATAAAATGAAAAATTTTGTTTATTAGCAAGTATTGTAAATAGAAGTAGTATAGTTAGAATATTGTCCCTACCATTTCCAACTAACGAATGTGAAAATCGGTACTTTTGAGGAGAATTAAAAAAAAACGGTTTCAAGGTTCAATAAAAATTATATATTCAAACCAATGACATTCGTTTTACATTGTTTTTGTGACTGATAGGTGCCTCTATATGATTTGTACATCAATTATCTATCCTAAAGCAACTGCTTTAAGTCGAAAGCGAAAACTGTGCTTTTTTCATACTTTGCGATGGCAGGGATAATATGTTTTCTATAAAAAAATTTTATCTCATATATTTTAAAGTTTATTCTTTTAATCTAACTACCACACAATCTCATATCAATTCCCCGAGCAAAGCCGTGTACCCCAGCTAGTAGGTAAACAATAAAAGCTCCTTTTAATAGAATGATAATGTATGAAAATAAAAACAATCTAAGTATATATATATATATATATATATATATATATATATATATATATATATATATATATATCAAATGAGGCGTGGAGAGGCAAAAAGGGTAAATCCATATTTTATAATTTTTTTGTTTTTTTTAAGTTTTTCACAAATTTAGCAACCTTTATGCGGTGGTACATGGTTCACCATTCAAAACATGTCAAAGCCAATCTAATTTTTCTAAAAATAATTGTCTCAAATAAATAATCATTTCATAATAACCTAAATTATGCATATGTATGTGATTCCTGAAAAAATTTTAAATTTGGATTTATCCCCTTTTGCATCTCAAACCCTCAAATAATAGTTGCAGCAACTAGTGTTTGGAGAATTAGGATTAATCTTATGCTTAAAGGGAGATTTCAACCAAAATGATTGAAATTTTATGATTATTAGATATAACAATAAATTCTTTAAAATAAAATTTTTATTTTGGACATTAATGATGAACTTAGCTCTTTTCTGAAGTGAAAAGTATATTTTCTGTTTATAATTTACAAAAACTTTGTTTTACATTTTAAACCATTAATATTTATTGCTCTAAAATATATTTTATTATTAAATTTGTTTGCAGGAATTTTTCTTTTGTTCAACTCACATCTTTTGTTTTCTTTATTATGATCAGAATATATAACTTTCACAAAGCACCAAAAAAAAAAAAAATTAAAAATATTTTTTTTATTAAGTTCAATGAAATTATAAATATGTAGAACAATTGATTTTATCCGGCAATTATTCAGTGTTTCGCATAATAATTAAGAATTTGGAAAATCCCATCAAATGTAGATTTATTTGTTTAAAAATTGTTTGAAATAGCTATAAAATGCAAAAAAACAATTAATTTAAATTGACGTGTTGACTTCTCAAGCCCAAAATAATTAGAAGATTGAATTAATAAGGAAGAGCCAAAACTCTGATTTCAAAATATTTAGACAATATTCTTCTTATGTAAATCAATTCATTGGAATTAATGATAGAAGAAAAAAAAAACTGCATGAAGGCCTGTCAGTTATATTTATCTTATCTGATTGTATCTATATTACATGTGGCAATAAAATACACATAAGCTTTATCTATTTATTCCGTCTAGTTATTTAACGAAAATGTTATATTTTATCTTGGATCAACAGATTGTACTGAAATGAAAGAATAAGGAGACATTGTATATTTATTAATTTAAACTTCATGCAATAGCTTGACTTCTTAAGATCAATATTTTATTAAATTTTCTTGTTATTGAGATCTTAGTAAACAAAAACTTTAATAAATAAAAAAGAAATCTCCCTTTTTATCAAGCTTAGTGCTTTTTCACTAGGTCCATAGTTTATTGATATTGTTCATCCTATTTATTTTATAATCTGAGAGAATAAATAAATAAGGCATAAAATAAGAAATTGTTTTAGATATTGATTCTATCTATGTTGTAGATAGCGATCAGTGTAGTAGGGGTCAGCCCACATTCAATTTTTTTTTTTACTTTTAAATTATAATAATATTCATACAAAAATAAATTACATTGCATATATGAGATGAAAATGGTTGACTGGATGATCTTATGTAAAGGAGATGGTTGGGGGGTGCAGTCAATAAGAACACCGAATAAGTGAAGTACTTATATTATGTGCCGACGTTTCGACCTACAGTGTAGGTCATCTTCAGGGCTAACAGAGAAACAAACAGAACAAAAATGTAAAAACATCAAAGTTGTACAGTAACAATACTAGTGACAAATAATGTAGAAAAATACAAAGTGGCAGATATGAAAATAGAAGATAAAGAATATTAAAAAGGAGTCAGATTATAATAAAATAAGGATATAGACAGATTTAAAAATTACTGATAATGAAAAGGCATTAAACTAGTGGTAGATATAATAAAAATCAGATAAAGACAAATATAACAAAATTATTGAAATAGTGACAGATATAATTATAGAAAATGTGATAGAATATAATAAAATTAAGATAAAGACAGATATAACAAAGATATTGATCATAAAGTAAGACAGATTTTATAAAATTAAAGAAAATGAGCAGAAATGATAAATAATAAATAACGCATATAAAATAAAAATAGAAAATAAATGTACAGAATGGATAGTACAGTACAATATAATAATATAAAGAAAAATCAAAAGGAGGAGTTAAACAAAAGAAACAAAATGAGGATATTTACATATAAAGAAAGGTTGGAATATGAATAATACAGAAAAACTAGTAAAATAAAGGTGTAAAATGTATGATAACGGACTTAATGATGTTACCAAATTACAGAAAAGTATGGAACTATATGTACAATAACAAATGTGAATAATAGAAAAACTATTGTACAATAACACCAGTGTACAATGACTGTTTTGAAAATATAGTAGATAGGAATAGAATATGAAAAGATAAAATAGGTGAAAACGCTAGTACAGTAACAATAGTTTACAATGTATGTATGAAAAAAATTAGATGGGATTAATGAATTAGAAAAATAAAATAGGTGTTTAAAAATATGAACACATGATTACCAACATATGATGGATGCCAAAAGGGGAAAAAATAAGAAAATTAAAATTGGAGAAAGGATAAAGAGAAGAGTTTAAAATAAATAAAAAGAAGAAATGAAGAGGAGACATACCGAATGATGGGAAGCGTGGCCGTTACAGATCGCGGCTAGAGTGTACTGGGCCAATTTGACCGTTGAGAACGAGGGAAGAGATGGGGGCGGAATCTAGTGGCCGGAAAGTTAACTATAGAAGGAAACTATACTGGAGTATAGGAAAAAGGATAAAAAATATAAATACAATTAAAACAATGAAAGAAATGTCGATAGAGTGATAAAAAAGAAAACATCAAAGTCGGAGTAACGGGAATTTATCGGATTCCAGCAAAAGAACGTTAAGACCGGGGGAAGAGATAGAGGCGAAATCTAGTGGCCAAAAGTTAACTATAGAAGGTAACCATGCTGGAGAATAGGAAAAGATGGGGAAAGGGAGTAGATGGATAAAAATAATATGAATACATATTTTTATGTATTATGAATACAATAAAAAAAAAAAAATTGAAACAATGAAAGAGATGTAAACCGAGTGATAACAAAAGAAACGTAAATGACGAAGAAACGGAATTTAAGGTCTTTTGAGTAAATTAAAAATTTGGGAGTAGGTAGAGGAAAGGTGATGAGAGTCAGACTTAAGATTGATAGAGGAGGAATCTAAATTTATGTGGATGGTTTCAGAGAGGATGCGTTTGTCATGGTTATGCGCTGTAGCTAGGATAGACGTATTTTCAAAATCAAAGGTGTGGTTTAAAGAAATGGCATGTTCGGAAAGTTTAGAGGAGGTGAGGTTATGGGAGGAAATGGCATATTTGTGTTGAGAAATACGGTCTTTAAGGAAGTTTTTGGTTTCACCTATATAGGAAGAGTTGCAATTAGTAGAAGAACAAGGTATCCGATAAACGACATGGGAACGAAGCTTGAAGGGAATAGGATCTTTGATACGGGTATAGATATGGGAAAGTTTGTTATGGGATTTGAAGGCAATACGTAAATTGGGGATAACGGAACGTAAGTATTTTTGAATGCAATTAGAGAGGGTGGGTATATATGGCAAGGATCTGTATATAGGGATAGATGGTGGATGTGGTGATCGGGTGAGGGTGGGGGGGGTTATAGTAGTCATGGATGAGTTTATTAACAATATAGGGAGGGAAATTGTTTTTAAAAAGGATTTCTTTGATACGAAGGGTGTTGGTTGTATGGAAGCAGGAGTCAGAGAGGGATAGGCCACGGTGAATAATATTTTTAGCGACGTTAATTTTAAGGTGGTGTGGATGTTGGGAGTAATAATTAAGAAGTCGGCCAGAGTAAGTGGGTTTTGTATACCAATCGGTGGATAAGGTGTGGTCAGAATTTTTAATGATAAGGAGGTCAAGGAAAGGTAGTGACTTATTGGATTCGACTTCAACGGTGAAATGGAGGCGGGGATGGTATGAATTGAAGGAAGATAATAAGTCAGTAATGATGTTGGGATTGATGATAAGGAGGAGGTCGTCTACATATTTTTTGATGAAACAAATATCGTCGCGGAACTGTGGAAGAATGGAGTCTAGAAGGTCATTAAGAACAATATTAGAGAGGTCAGGAGCAAGGGGATTTCCCATGGCAAGTCCAGAAATTTGGGAATAGAACTGTCCATGGAAGGTAAGGTAGCCGGATTCACAGCAAAGTTTTAATGATTGAAGGAATGAGGACCGGTTAAGAGATGTATGGGGTTCTATTAGTGGCCAGTGGTTATCTATTATGTCAAGAGCTTTGTCTAAGGGAATGTTGGTGCAAGACTTTCGACATCGAAGGAAGTGAGGATGTAATGATCAGGGATGGTGAGGGATGTTAAAAGATCACGTAGGTGAAAGGAGTTATGGATATCGTATGGGTTATTACGGCTGAGGACTTGTAAGGATGAAAGTAAGAATTTGCTAAGTTTTGTAGATGGTGAATTGACGTTGTCTGTAATCGGACGGAGGGGGTTGTTGGGTTTGTGGATTTTGGGAAGACCATAAAAACGTGGGGCTAAGGAGTTATAGGAAATGAGGTTTCTGTAAACGGGATAAGTAATAAATTTAGAATTGACAAGGCTTTTTAAGTGGAGGTTGAATTGTTTTTGGAGAGATGTAGTAGGATCACGAGGTATGGGTTTATAGGTGGAAGTATCAGAAAGAAGGGAATTAATTTTGAGGTTATAATCAGAAAGGTCCATAATTACAGTAGAGTTACCTTTGTCAGCTTTGGTTATAATTAAGTCAGCATGAGATTGAAGAAAAGAACGAGTGGAAGCAAGGTCTTTGAAAAATTGCGGGGAGAAATTAGAAGGGGTGGAATGAGGGTGTTGAAGGAAGTTGGAAATAATATTAGCTACAGAGACGCGTGAAAGATCTGGTTTAACATGTGAATGGTTGAGGAGGGGGTCATTATGGATGTATTCTAAGTCAGTCAATAAGTCGGGTATAATTTTTTTGAAGGAGGAGGAGGGTGCAGAAAAATTTGGTTCACATGTTAAACCAGATCTTTCACGCGTCTCTGTAGCTAATATTATTTCCAACTTCCTTCAACACCCTCATTCCACCCCTTCTAATTTCTCCCCGCAATTTTTCAAAGACCTTGCTTCCACTCGTTCTTTTCTTCAATCTCATGCTGACTTAATTATAACCAAAGCTGACAAAGGTAACTCTACTGTAATTATGGACCTTTCTGATTATAACCTCAAAATTAATTCCCTTCTTTCTGATACTTCCACCTATAAACCCATACCTCGTGATCCTACTACATCTCTCCAAAAACAATTCAACCTCCACTTAAAAAGCCTTGTCAATTCTAAATTTATTACTTATCCCGTTTACAGAAACCTCATTTCCTATAACTCCTTAGCCCCACGTTTTTATGGTCTTCCCAAAATCCACAAACCCAACAACCCCCTCCGTCCGATTACAGACAACGTCAATTCACCATCTACAAAACTTAGCAAATTCTTACTTTCATCCTTACAAGTCCTCAGCCGTAATAACCCATACGATATCCATAACTCCTTTCACCTACGTGATCTTTTAACATCCCTCACCATCCCTGATCATTACATCCTCACTTCCTTCGATGTCGAAAGTCTTGCACCAACATTCCCTTAGACAAAGCTCTTGACATAATAGATAACCACTGGCCACTAATAGAACCCCATACATCTCTTAACCGGTCCTCATTCCTTCAATCATTAAAACTTTGCTGTGAATCCGGCTACCTTACCTTCCATGGACAGTTCTATTCCCAAATTTCTGGACTTGCCATGGGAAATCCCCTTGCTCCTGACCTCTCTAATATTGTTCTTAATGACCTTCTAGACTCCATTCTTCCACAGTTCCGCGACGATATTTGTTTCATCAAAAAATATGTAGACGACCTCCTCCTTATCATCAATCCCAACATCATTACTGACTTATTATCTTCCTTCAATTCATACCATCCCCGCCTCCATTTCACCGTTGAAGTCGAATCCAATAAGTCACTACCTTTCCTTGACCTCCTTATCATTAAAAATTCTGACCACACCTTATCCACCGATTGGTATACAAAACCCACTTACTCTGGCCGACTTCTTAATTATTACTCCCAACATCCACACCACCTTAAAATTAACGTCGCTAAAAATATTATTCACCGTGGCCTATCCCTCTCTGACTCCTGCTTCCATACAACCAACACCCTTCGTATCAAAGAAATCCTTTTTAAAAACAATTTCCCTCCCTATATTGTTAATAAACTCATCCATGACTACTATAACCCCCCCCACCCTCACCCGATCACCACATCCACCATCTATCCCTATATACAGATCCTTGCCATATATACCCACCCTCTCTAATTGCATTCAAAAATACTTACGTTCCGTTATCCCCAATTTACGTATTGCCTTCAAATCCCATAACAAACTTTCCCATATCTATACCCGTATCAAAGATCCTATTCCCTTCAAGCTTCGTTCCCATGTCGTTTATCGGATACCTTGTTCTTCTACTAATTGCAACTCTTCCTATATAGGTGAAACCAAAAACTTCCTTAAAGACCGTATTTCTCAACACAAATATGCCATTTCCTCCCATAACCTCACCTCCTCTAAACTTTCCGAACATGCCATTTCTTTAAACCACACCTTTGATTTTGAAAATACGTCTATCCTAGCTACAGCGCATAACCATGACAAACGCATCCTCTCTGAAACCATCCACATAAATTTAGATTCCTCCTCTATCAATCTTAAGTCTGACTCTCATCACCTTTCCTCTACCTACTCCCAAATTTTTAATTTACTCAAAAGACCTTAAATTCCGTTTCTTCGTCATTTACGTTTCTTTTGTTATCACTCGGTTTACATCTCTTTCATTGTTTCAATTTTTTTTTTTTTATTGTATTCATAATACATAAAAATATGTATTCATATTATTTTTATCCATCTACTCCCTTTCCCCATCTTTTCCTATTCTCCAGCATGGTTACCTTCTATAGTTAACTTTTGGCCACTAGATTTCGCCTCTATCTCTTCCCCCGGTCTTAACGTTCTTTTGCTGGAATCCGATAAATTCCCGTTACTCCGACTTTGATGTTTTCTTTTTTATCACTCTATCGACATTTCTTTCATTGTTTTAATTGTATTTATATTTTTTATCCTTTTTCCTATACTCCAGTATAGTTTCCTTCTATAGTTAACTTTCCGGCCACTAGATTCCGCCCCCATCTCTTCCCTCGTTCTCAACGGTCAAATTGGCCCAGTACACTCTAGCCGCGATCTGTAACGGCCACGCTTCCCATCATTCGGTATGTCTCCTCTTCATTTCTTCTTTTTATTTATTTTAAACTCTTCTCTTTATCCTTTCTCCAATTTTAATTTTCTTATTTTTTCCCCTTTTGGCATCCATCATATGTTGGTAATCATGTGTTCATATTTTTAAACACCTATTTTATTTTTCTAATTCATTAATCCCATCTAATTTTTTTCATACATACATTGTAAACTATTGTTACTGTACTAGCGTTTTCACCTATTTTATCTTTTCATATTCTATTCCTATCTACTATATTTTCAAAACAGTCATTGTACACTGGTGTTATTGTACAATAGTTTTTCTATTATTCACATTTGTTATTGTACATATAGTTCCATACTTTTCTGTAATTTGGTAACATCATTAAGTCCGTTATCATACATTTTACACCTTTATTTTACTAGTTTTTCTGTATTATTCATATTCCAACCTTTCTTTATATGTAAATATCCTCATTTTGTTTCTTTTGTTTAACTCCTCCTTTTGATTTTTCTTTATATTATTATATTGTACTGTACTATCCATTCTGTACATTTATTTTCTATTTTTATTTTATATGCGTTATTTATTATTTATCATTTCTGCTCATTTTCTTTAATTTTATAAAATCTGTCTTACTTTATGATCAATATCTTTGTTATATCTGTCTTTATCTTAATTTTATTATATTCTATCACATTTTCTATAATTATATCTGTCACTATTTCAATAATTTTGTTATATTTGTCTTTATCTGATTTTTATTATATCTACCACTAGTTTAATGCCTTTTCATTATCAGTAATTTTTAAATCTGTCTATATCCTTATTTTATTATAATCTGACTCCTTTTTAATATTCTTTATCTTCTATTTTCATATCTGCCACTTTGTATTTTTCTACATTATTTGTCACTAGTATTGTTACTGTACAACTTTGATGTTTTTACATTTTTGTTCTGTTTGTTTCTCTGTTAGCCCTGAAGATGACCTACACTGTAGGTCGAAACGTCGGCACATAATATAAGTACTTCACTTATTCGGTGTTCTTATTGACTGCACCCCCCAACCATCTCCTTTACATACATTGCATAACATTTTGCAAAATTCAAAATATAAGATTGCTCCAGATGTCATTTAAAGGTAGATGCCAAATGACAACAAATAATTGTTAAATGTTAATAGTAGAACATGTATTTAAATTGTTTAAATTATAGATCAAGAAAGGACATAAAAAATAATTTATTTACAATAATACGAGGTAATTATTTTAATCAAATAACAGGTACTTGCAAAAGTAAACACATTTATGCACTTTGTAAATTTTGAGGCCCTGGTTACTCTAGTGTAACACCGATTAAGATGAAAAGGCAATTGAAAAGTTTATTTAATTAATAAATTAATTATAATAAAGAGTAACATTTATGAAATGTATTATATGTATCACCTATAGTTTTGTTTGAAATCTGAGATCATCTTGGTTTCATTATAAGTTGATATTTTATATATCAACCTGCAAATGGAAAAATGAATTAAAGGAAATTTTTGGTTGAAGGAAACCTCAATCTGAAGAAGCCCTTAGAGAAAAAAAAATATATATATCAACTTGTTGTGAAATAAACTATTTTAACTAATGAAAAAACAATACCTATCGGATCGATTTTTGATTCTAAATCATCCTCGAGCCCTCTTGAATGTTTACAAAAAAATTCATTAAAATAGGCCCTGTCATTTAAGAGGAGTGCAGTAACATACACACAAACAGAAGAATTTTATATATAAAGATATTTATTCATTGCTATCTGTTATCGAATTCTTTATTTCAGAAATTTGATGTTCTCCTTTATTTGATTTACTGGAACTAGTAATCATATGAGAATGATGGTCTCTTTATACAAATTAATGGAATTTAAGAATAAAATTGTGCTAGGTATATAAACAAAACAGATTAAGGAATATTTTAAGACTGAAATATCCATAATTTTTTTAATGTTTTAAAACTTAGAGAACAAAGAAATTTTAAAACGTTTATTTTTTAAAAGCCGATTGATGAAAAGCAGTTTATATCGAAGTAGATGCCTATTGTTTTATGTATTTTTACTAACATAACTTAAGACTATGTATAGGTATAGTACTGAAATAGTGTTATAATAATAGGTAAAGTTTATGTTGTGAAATAGGTATTGTGATGTCCGATGTTTAAAATGAGAAGTTAATACTTACAAAGTTGACTAGAATAGATGCAATCAAAAAATATTTAACCAGAAAATTCATCTTCCTACCTTGGTAGTCCTCACAGTGAATGCTAATCTGATAAACCAGTGTGATGGTTTGATTCACTTTGTACAAACATATTATGCTGCCAGTTTTATAGCTGTTTGCATTTAACAGCTATTTGAAATTGCATAATATGAGGTATTTTGTGTCTAAAACTCTAGATTCAGAAAAATTAAAGAAAGTACATCATGGGAGGTTATCCAAGGGTTTTACTATTAGTGATTTTTGTATTTAAGGGTTTTAAAGCAGGCCAAGAACTAATATGATTTGTTTGTTTTTTAAATTTCATTTTTGGCTTACTTAACTGGAAGTTATCTATGCTTTTTGTAATTACTTTTCATATTTAAATTAATTTATTTAAAAAAAAAAAACCTTTACCATTAGTAACAAAGAAATTCTTCGATTCAGTATATGAACTTGTATTACTAAAGTGACACAACACAAAAATCAGTGTTATTTTCGGTGGTGAGTTGACCCTGAAATATCTCTTTATCGCTCATCAAAACTGTACCAACCTACCTTCTATACAAGGAACTTGTGTCATTTTTAATGTCTAATTCTATTAGGACATGCTGCTCACTAATAGTTATCCCGTTTTTCCAAAAATATAGGTTTTGACTTATATCTTTTTTTAAATACTAGCGCAATAAGTTAAGATCTGTACTATTTCTAAGTCAACTGTTGTGCAAGGAAGGTGATTTTGCTATTATCATAATTTTCCATCACTTAATAAAGGCTAGATTAGCCCTAGAAGGGTCAGCAACTTCCAAAGACTCAATCCATGGCTGATAACCGAAACATTTATCTACTACAGCCATCTTGAGCCTGAGATCTACAGATTTGTAGATCAGTGCTCTTTTACACTGAGCTACCCTGCTTTACATTTAAGGCAGTCAGTATAATTTTTTCTTAATTCACACAAACACTTCAATTAGTTGTTTTATAAGAACTATGAAATGTATGCAAAGTAAAGCTATCTTTCAGCTTTTGTTTTGTGACACCTTTCACTATGTGAATGAATGTCTTAGAGGAATGTACTATCTATGGTTGATGCCTCGTTTTAGATGGGTATACTAGCATGTAATTTTATTTAACAAGCATGTTTCTAGTATATAAATAAATCTAAATACAGGATGAAAATAGTTGGGGGGGGGGTGCAGTTATAAATTAACACCAAATAAGTGAAGACTTATTTGGTGTTAATTTATGACTGCACCCCCCAACTATTTTCATCCTCCATTAGATCTTCTAGTCAACTATTTTCCTCTCTAACATAAATCTAACTAATTTGAATAATCACAGTTTTCATATTTATTAGTTTAATGGGATGACAATGGGAGAAAGTTGGAAACAAATATTGAATTGTGTGTATAAATGAATATATTTTTATATAGAAATTCATACATACATTTTATCTTATATTATATATATTACTATAAATGTTGTATTACTGTTAGTTACTTTAATTTACTTTACTTTAGTTAGTTTTTTTCTGATACATTACTTTTTATTTGAAATTTCCAACTTGGAATTGGAATTAGTGCGTCTACTTTATATTAATTTATAGTTATAATAAACCAAAAGAGGTACATAAAGAAAATGGTAGAAAACATAAAAAAGAAATAATAAAATAATTATTATACACATAAAATACAAACATTCTCTTTAGAACATAATGCATGGTGACGGAGAACTGTAGAATCTATACATATTAATACTAATTAAAATCCTTATATTAAACTATAAATAATTAAAATAAACTTTAAACAGATTCTATAATAATTTAAAAAATATGAAGAAATATTTGGTGCATTATAATTAATAAAACAATTATTCATAAGGGAAAAAATAAAATTTATAAAAACATTATTTTAATAGTACACCAGCTCAAAATCTTCAGTAAATAATTTTTAAAGTAATTTTTTAACTTAAAAAGATATTTCGATACTTGAGACCTATAACAAATATAGGAATTGAAATTTTTATCAATGCTTGGTACTGAGAATGATGGCATGGTCCTAAAATTGTGTATTGTTACATTAACTAACAGTATGATTCGTGACAAGACAAAGGTCCAAATTTAATTTGAGAAAATTCTTCTAAACATAAATAAATATTGTCAATGAAAAGATAACCAGTTAAACTAAATACTATGCCAACTACTTTAAAAAGTATAAATTAATGATTAAATATGGTGATAACACAAAAATTCTTGCTAAGTGTAACTCACATTAGCGGTTATATATAATAATGATTCTAAGAATTTCAAATCAATCATTTAATTTGAGTTTTTCTTCGATCTTGGAGCTGAGAAATCAGATTTTGAATAAGAAAGATCAGAGGCAATTAGGCAGTGTGATCTATCAAAAGTTAATGTTTTTTATAATAGTTTATAATAGACATTAATTTGTTTATTGTTTTTCCTAAAATAAAAATATCAAGTAATCTCTGGAATGAATAATGTGTCCTTTTCAAACAACCAATACAATTATAAATTTTGTAGCAAAATTCGCACTTATAAGGTTTCTCGGCTGTATGAGTTCTCAAGTGCATTGTCAATGAACCATACTTAGTAAAAGTTTATTCACATAATCCACACTTTTTCTTCCACTGTGCACTTCTAGGCTCTTTAAAGCAAATATGACACTTATGAATACTATTTTCATGAACAGTTGCATGCTTTAACAATCCTCGATTTGTTCTGAAACTTTGAGAACAGATTTCACACTTATATACTCCTTCTCTGGAATGAATCCTTTCATGTTTTTTACGATTTCCAGCACTAATAAATTTTTTTGGACATAAACGGCATTTATAACGTCTGTCATTAAAGTGCAATCTTTCATGCAACGTCAAATTACTCTTGTGGCGGAAATTTCTACCACAATGAGTGCACTTGAATGGTCGTTCTCCAGTATGAATTCTGTAGTGAACTCTCCTCGCTCCATATTCTACAAACATCTTCTCACATACAGAACATTGATAACGTCGCTCTCCTGTGTGTGTTCTCAAATGCCTTGATAAACAGTTTTGATTTCGAAAAGCCTTATTGCAGTGCTGACACTTGTATGATTTATTTGTAGCATCATTTAACTGCAAATCATTATTACCTTTTGTTTCCATTTCTGACTCACAATTAGTCTAAAAAATATTTTCTGTGTTTGCCTCTATATTCTTTTATTTCATTAATTTTCGTGTGTGTGAGTATTCTAATGTTTCAATAAATAACGTCATCTTGTGAAAACCTTTGGGTATAATTCACACTCGAGTTTTTTCTTCCCCTGATTCTAAATCATTACCAATAATTGTCTCATCATAAAACCCTGCTCTTTTGAAATTGTCAACAACTGAAGCACTCCTAAAATTACCTTTATATTCTGATACCTTAGTTTTTAAATTTATACCAGATTTAGATGCACATGTTTCATAATTATTTAAGAGACGTCCAGTTTCTTCAGAATAGTTACTTTATTTAGTCGAAGGAGCCTTTCTTATTGTTCTGTCTAAAAAAAAAAAATAATAATTAATAAATAAATGAGACTATGTTAAACTAATAATAATTAAGCCTAGGTTACCCAAGATTCAAAGCTGATACTACCTACAGCTAATGCCTACTTACTTCTGTTCGCCATCAATGCCCGAATTCGTCAAGTTTCGGACAAGAAAGTCAATATTGACCCAACCCTTCAACTTATTTTTTGTTTGTGGTGTCCTTATAAATTCTTCAAGGAATTTATCTTTCTTGAGATCAAATATTCTCAAAACATCGCTCTTCAACTTAAACTTTGTTTTTGGAGGACCTATTTGTTTATTATCTAAAGTTCTAACTTGTGTTTTGGCTATATTAAATTCATTAATGCCCATAGATGGATTCTCAAAGTTTACTTTCCTTTTCTGTTTCTGGAACTCTCACTCTCTTTCATGCTACAAAGTTGCATTGGGATGTACTCATTACTATTTTCAGGCATAAATCTTTGAAATATGAGTAGTTTTTTTGGCTCAATATCTAAGGAAAATCTTCCTTTATAGAAATGATATTCTGATGATTATTATCATGATGGCCCTTTTGTAGCAACATGAATCTTGGCCCAGAAAATCTTATCTCTTGAAGAGTAAAGGTACCTAATAGTCTCGGAGGACCAATGTTGTGTGTAGTCCTTATTTTAAAGTGGGAAAGTATTTTCTTGGGTTATCACATATTTTCTTTTACATTATTCAATTGTATCCTCCCCAATTACTTTCATTATTTGGTTCTATTTGATTGACTTTTCTATAAAAACTTAATTCTTACATATTCAAATATTTTCTCTGTAACACCTACTCTGTTTGAGGGGAGTTTAATAATACAATTAGAAAATTAGTAAAATATAAATATTTTTAAAAAAATACCAAATAAAGGTACTAGCTAAGCCATCATTTCTTATATGAGCCAATGAGAAGAAAAGGAGAGTTAAAACATTTTCAATGATTTTGACTTATGGCGTTATAGTTGAAAGACCGTGCAAACTAATTCTTGAAATAATTCATTGATTTCTTGACTATTTTTTAAAAAAAATATTTTCCTTGGATTTATATTATTTATCCAAAGAAATCTTATTGACTTTCCCAATATTATACATCATTTTCTAATATTTAAAACAAAAAAATGTATTGTTGACACTTTTATTTCACAATTAATTGGAATTAGCTTCATAAAAATATTTGATTACTTTAACTTTACTACTTAGGAATTTATAAAAATAATTTAAAAAAAGAAAAGTATCTGTTTCTCAAAATAAGCATTTATTGATATACACAACTTTTGTTCTAAACAACTCATTTACGAATGTTTTGCCACCATTTTTTTTTTATTTCATAAATTAACATGATAAGTATGATTCCACATTTTTAGTAACTCCTTGAACAGTACTACTGAATAAGATTGCTTAAGAAGAGCGAGAAATGTACAACATTTTATAGAAATACAAATTAGTTATTTTTTATAACAGAAGTAAACTAGGCTTTGATAGCTTTAACAAAAAATTATAATTTCTGGCGTGTTATCAAGGCCTATAAAGTAGATAAGTTTGCCTCATAACTTTCAACCAAAACAGGAACAACATTAACCAAATCGCTTTACTTTTAATTTCTATTACTACTTCACTACAATTGTTATAAATGAAGTCATTGGCCATTTGAAATGAGCCAAAAATGTATTATATATAGTTGCTCAAGTAACAAAGAAACTTCATAATCACACTGCGCATCATCAATCTACAAAACTGACGCATTTGAGACACTTGTGGTATGTATGTAACACTACTTTTCATGTTCTATTTTAGGATATCAATAATCCTATATCAATAACATTGTTTGGATATAGGTTTTTTGTTTTTACTATTGCTTTTTTCACTCATAAATGACTATTTCCATCATTTCTAAAAAAATGATAACTTTGTAGATACATTTTTGTGTCACTAATTCAGCGATATATACTTAATTCTTAAGATATTAAATGTTCTTAAGATCTGTAAGTTAGGTAAAATCAATAACATTTTTTAAAGCTATTAAGAAAATTTCGAATCTTGTTGTGAGACAGTCTCTCATTTTGAATTTAATATGTTAGTGAATTTTAGAAATTTCAACAAATAGAATTATCAATTATCACCAATACATTAATGACTTTTAATAAATATTAATTAAGTAATATGAATAACGTAATTAAGCAATTAATAACATAAAAAATAAGGGTAAAGTTATAATGATATAATGACTTGATCACATTAAGAAAGCAAAATCAATCAAAAAAAGCAAATATAAAAAAATATATTTATAGGCTAGATTTCGTTTAGCAAAAAGAAATAACAACTTTTATACATCTATTCTAATAAGGATTGTAACAATTATTTTTAGTTGAATATATTTATTAGAATAAATCTGTTAATCCATCAATATGACATTCTGAATTAAAAACTGGAAGCATTAATAATCTCATGTAACTCAACCCCTAAGACATGCATGGTGGCGGTTCTCGCAATTATATTTTAGTAAGAAGGCTTCACAACGTCATAGACCTTGTTCTTGTTCTGACAAAGGAGAAGTCTGTTTAGACGACAATTGGCTATTCAATAAATGAGCCTCTAATAAATAGAAGGTATTTTGTTTATCATAACTTGAATTTTTTCCTTAATTTCTACTAATAATAAACCAAACTGTAGCTCGGGAGTGCCAAAAAGTTTATATTACTTCATTTTCATAGAATTTTTTTAAATCAAAATATTAATAACTGTTTAATTGAGTATAATCATTCATTATGAAAATGATTGGCTATAAATGTAATAAATATAAAAATATTGATCGGGGTGTGGTCAATAAACAGTAACATTTTAGTAAGTAAAACATATTTTATTGTGCTCTGATAATTCTGCTAGATTCTTAGGCTATCATTTTAAGCCAAAGATAGCCAATGCCATAAGTTTCATAAGGAGTCTGATCCATTAAGTTCAACAGAATATATCTTTTTTATTAAAGTAAAAATTTTCATTTACCACACCCTGACCAATGTTTATACATATATATAACTAGTCAAATAGCTATGAAATCATCTTATTTTGAAGAGAAAGGGATTGTCCTGGCAGGGATTCGAACCCTGCTTACTATTACTCTACCAACTAAGATACCAAGCTCATAACCAGGCCAGACAAATCAATTCTCTTCACCGATCCTTTATCCCCAGTACTTGCAATTTTTGCGATGTATATGGGGGAGAATGTTCATTGAACATTACTTTAATTTGGATCTGGTTGACATCAATATTATATTTATAATTTTATTTTATTTTATTGTGATCATCTATATATTATTATTATATTGTGATGATATACATCACAAAAAATGCAAGTACTGCTGAGATAGGATTGATGAATGGATTTGTCTGGTCTGGTTAGGAGCCTGGTAGCTTGGTAGAGTACCGCGCTAGGGATGCGGAAGACCGGGGTTCGAATCCCGGCCAGGCCAAATCTTTTCTCTTAAAAAGAAAATGTTTAAATAATGAAGTATTCCTTTACTTTACTAGGACTACTTACTACTCCTTTGTTTGTTTTTTCTTTATCTCAACAACTGTTAAATTTTCAGTCTCAGCCACTTTGATATCAGATAATGATAGATGCTCTTGGAAAATTATCTTTTTTCAATAATTAACAATTCTCTTTTCTCACTAATTAGTACACACCAATATTTAAGAGAAATGAATCAACATGCCTCTAGTTTTTAATCGAACAACCTGAAAAATAAACAATTTGAAAATAAAAGTTACCATATTTATTCATTATGGAGTGCGTCTGACTAGAACAAAATATCTGAGCATAAAAACCAAAGAAAGAAAACCACAATTTTATAAGAAATCCACTTAAGATAAAATAAAAGTCATTATATTTAATCCCAATATATGCTTGATACTGGCAGGATTCGGAGTTGACAGTTTTGGAAAGCAAAAGTAAGATATCTAGGAAATAGTAGTTATTAAGAATAGTCAATGTAATGAAAAAAAATTATACTAGATAACTTTCAGCTAGTGCATTTTTGAGGACATATAATTTGTTTTCTAAAATTTCATACTCAAAGGTGTATATGTATTTTACGACTGTCTAAAACAATCAGATAAAGTGAAGTGGTCCTAATAATTAAATTTATATTTTAGTTTTAAGTTGTTATAAATGACAGTCTTTTTCATATCTTACATTTACACATTACTCTAACTAGGATTAAAAATACTTTTAGATATAAATAAGTTGACAAAATAAACATATGTTCCTTACCTTAATCAAGGCGATAATAATAACTTAACAATGGAAAAGTATATCCAAGCCCTACTAGCTTCGTGATCCACGATGAAAGAGCATGAACAATGGAGGACCCTGTATGAAGTCTGACGTGGCACTACTTTATTTTTTAGTAGTTTTATTTTGTTTTATATGTATATTTTTTTTATAGATGTTGGTTTATATAATAAATAAGAAATAATTTTAAAAAATAATAATAATGATTTGTGTATTTAATATAATGTAGGAGATAAAAGATCTTAAGTTTATAAATTGATATTTAAGATTTGGTTCGCCTAGGTCTCCATCGAGGAATAAATTTTAGATATTTGCTTTTTTATTTTAATTAAGTTTGATACTTTGGTATATTTATTTTATTTGTGTCGCTTTAAATAAAAAAGGTTTAGTAAACATGTTTTTTGTTTTTATATTTGAATATAAATATTCTTACTTATCTACAATAATATTTACATTAGTAGATGTAAAAATGTTTAAAAGTCATTTTTTTTTTTTTAATTTTGTTACGACAAATAATTTAATTTTATAAATGATTATATTATAAATATTATTTTATTTAACCCAGTCCTGTTTTATTTTATCAAAGTTTATTCATGATAAAACCCTAATAAAAAGTTATAAAATTAATCAATCAGACACGCAATAGCCCGTGCAGAGTCCAGGATCTAAATATTCTCTTAATTTATCTAGTTCCCATATTTTATTGATTAAATAGATCTCAATGTTTGTCTTTACCTGTTTTATACTAGTGAATTTTATAACCTGTTCCTTTAATTTCCTTTAAGAAATTAGTTACCTTAAAATAATTCAGGAAACTGATCTGAACTAAGTATGAAAGTGATTGCCACCAATGCCTACTTTTTTATCTTTGGCAGTATTTAACAAAATCTTTTTGGATCTGCACACATCCATAATTGCTTAATTACTTGAATTCAAATGGAAATTCTTCCATTTTCTTAAGATCTTATCACTGTATTTCACTAGTTTATTTAATCTATTTATTGTTTGTACAATATTACTCACATTCCCTAAATAAGTCTTCATGATGGAGTTTCGTAGAAAATACATTCACTTCAATGTAATTAATATAAGTTTTTAAAAATATAGAATTCTCAATATTAATCTTCTAGGGTACTGGACTTTACAGATTATATTTTTTCTTAGGGTGTACAATAATACAAAGAAACCTTTATTGTATTTTTCTCCCTATGTAATATTTTGGGTCTGTCGAAATTAAATGTATGTAGTTCTTTTTTACTATGGTTTGATAATGAGGTGTTATTTTTAGATGTAGGTTTTAGGCTGTTTTTGTGATAATAGAATCTATTTTTGAGGTGTGTATTTGTATGTCCAATATAGTTTTTGTTACAATATTCACAATTTAGGTTGTAAATTACATTTGTGTTTTCCAGTAGTGGTGTTTTGTCTTTTTGACTATTGATTATGTTCAAACATTAATTTCGACAGACCCAAAATATTGCATAGGGAAAAAAATACAATAAAACGCAAATGCTTAGAGGCACTTTATATTAATGATAATATAAATAACATAGTAAACGACAAAAAGGAAGGAGGAGATCTGGCAAAATACTACTCTTCCATTTTTTTAAATTAAAAGAAGAAAAAAATAAATATTATAAAAATTAATTTGTACAAATCATCAGCTCCCTAATATGCATTAAAATATTGATAAAATTTAAATAAAACTTTTTTAACCTTTTAACACACCATACACTTCTCCCTTAATCTATTTATTAAATACAATAATTTTAAACAAATAATTTTTTTTTCCGGTTATATATAAAATAGAACTATAAGATAATCCTCAATATTTTTAATAAAAAGAATTTTTATAAAATATTACCTCTAATGTTTAGTTTCCTTAAAGGTAAGAATTAATACGTAATAAATAAAATACAATAATCTATTATTATCATCTACTAATCTAGACTGGACCAAGTACCAACTCCACTCATTTAGTATAGCAACTGACTATGGGATACAACACACCCAGCCAATTTTTATTAATGATTAATCTACAGAAAAAGATATCTCCTATGTACTATTGTAAGGACAATAACAATGTAGAAATTGTAATAATTGTGGAATGCATATGGACGATACCATGTATAGTTATGTAACTAATTTAATGAGTTAAGAAAATTGTTGTTTTATAAAAAGAATTTTTCATAATGTTAAATTCTATGATTTTTGATTTTTTGCAGACAGAGTTTTTATACTGTTGATCATGAAACCTATATATTGAAAGTGACCATTTAGGTCGAAACGTTTATATAGAAAATAGATGTAACAAATAATTTTGGACTAAAGGTTTTTTTTGTATTATTATACACCCTAAGAAAAAATAACTAAAAAATAACTGCGCCTGTGGAGTTAGCTCGCTAGACTCTACTGCCGGTCCCAAGCCCGGATAAAGCAGGAGGGTTAGCAGGGGGGTTGACAGCCCACCTGTTGTAAAAAAACTATCTTGTTATGAACGCTCATTCATCAAGCCTCAGAAACCGGACGGAATCACGGAAACAACAAGGATCTCGGAAACGGACTATAAAAATTGGAACATGGAACGTACGTACACTCTACAGAGCATGAGCGTTGGAGGAACTCAGAATACAGGCCAAGAAAAGTAACCTGGATATAGTAGCAGTGCAGGAAGTAAGGTGGACTGGCCATGGAAATGTACAGGGAAAGGAGTTCACATTTTTATACAGTGGAGCAAAGGACAGACATGAGTTTGGGACAGGATTCCTTGTATCTAACAAGATAAAGAACTCAATACTGGACTTCATGCCGAATGATGAACGGATATGCAAACTTAGGGTGAGAGGACGCTTTCACAATATCAGCATTGTGAATGTCCACGCTGTGAAAGAAGAAAAAGATGAAGAACACAAAGAGGAATTCTTCGAAAAGTTAAAACGGGTGTATGACTCCTGCCCAGCATATGACCTTAAAATAGTTCTGGGAGACTTTAACGCTCAGGTAGGAAAAGAAACAGAATTTAGACCCACCATTGGAAAATATAGTCTACATAATATAACGAACGATAATGGTGAACGCATGATAAACTTTGCAGCCTCCAAGTCACTCGTGGTTATGAGCACTATGTTCCCACATAAACCCCAACATAAACAAACCTGGCTGTCACCAAATGGCAATACCGCGAATCAGATCGATCACGTACTAGTGTCAAGCAGATTTTTTAACAGTATCAACGATGTGAGATCGTATAGAGGTCCTGACATAAGTTCAGACCATTACCTCGTTGTAACGAAGCTTAAACAACGAATAAAATGCCTACCGAAAAATCAAGCAAGGAAAACAAAGGCATGGAATCTAGACCTTTTTAGAGATGAAGAGAAGACAAAAAAGTTTCAAACGGTAGTAACAACGAGTATAAACAATTTGCCAGCAGCAGAAGGTATGAACAAAAACGCGACTCAGAGATGGCTCGAAATTAAAGGCTGCCTAAAAGATGCTGCTGAGAGAGAATGTGGGCAGGCAGAAAAACCTCCCAGAAACACATGGTTTGATAAAGACTGCGCACAGGCCATAAATGACAGAAATGAGAAAAGGCAAAGATGGTTAGCCAGGAATACACGGAGCACATTTAGAGAATACTCAAATGCCAGAAAACGGGTAAAAAAACTGCTTACGGAAAAAAAGAAAATTGCACTTAGGAATGAGATCCGAGAACTGGAGGATGCGAGACGGAATAATGACCCGGAAGTTCTTCCAGAAAGTGCAAGGAATACAAAGAAAAGGGAAGAATCCGGCTTTAGGGATAAGGGATGAAGAAGGAAACCTACATATCCTTCCTGACGAGGTGCTGGACAGATGGAAAACCTATTTCTGCAATCTGCTGAATGCAGAAACGGAAAGAGTTCCTCTATCCGGAATAGAAGGAAGAGCAAGCCAGAAACCTGGTGACGAACACATCCCGCCAGATGTGGAGGATGTTGAGGAAATAGTGGAAAAATTGAAGAACAGGAAAGCATCCGGAATAGATGGTCTCCCCGCGGAGCTGTTCAAAAAAGCTGGAAGGGAGCTAGAAAAAGAACTCCACGAGCTCATAGCACAGATCTGGGAAGAAGAAGCTATACCCAAGGAGTGGTGCGAAGGCATCATAGTGCCAGTGTATAAGAGTAAGGGCGACCCCTCGATATGCTCTAACCATAGAGGAATAATGCTCCTCTGCACGGCATACAAGGTGTTTTCAATAGCAGTATATAATCGACTTCTGCCATATGTGGAGAGGAAGCTGGGGGATTACCAAGGAGGCTTCAGAAGTAACAGGTCGACAACTGATCAGATATGGACCTTAAAAAATATCTGTCATCAACGACAAACTAGATGAAACAGAAGAAATCAGAAGAAGAGTACTGGCTGGGAATCGGGCCTACTTTGCTATTACCAGTTTGCTGAAAAGCAAAAATGTCGACCTCAAAACCAAGATCACTCTCTATAAATCGCTGATTCGGCCAATAGTGACATATGCTTGCGAGACATGGACCCTAAACAAGAAGGATGCACATCTGGTGGATAGATTCGAGAGGCGTATCCTCAGATGCATCGTAGGGCCCGTCCAGAAAAACAGTGTATGGAGCTTAAGGAAAAACAGAGAGTTATATGAAAGGTATGATGACATGACGATCTCCTCTTTCGCCCGGTTACAGAGGATGAAGTGGCTGGGTCACCTGCTGAGAATGGGAGGAGAAAGAACTGCTAGAAGAGTGTTCGAGAACTGCCCTGATGGAGTGAGGCGTAGAGGGAGACCCAGGGGCAGGTGGAAGGATAGCGTCCTGGGAGATCTAAAAAAACTGAGAATAAGTTCCATACATGCGCAGGACCGAAGCAGATGGAGCTTGGAGATTGAGCAGGCCAAGGATCGCTTTAAGCATCTGTCGCGCCATTAAAAGAAGAAGAAGAAAAAATATAGAATTATAAAAACATTTAAAGCTATCACATTTTTAGAAACCGTTAATGTTATAGCCCTGCCCATCTCAGTTGTTAGCATTTTATAATGTTAGCAATGTTTATATTTAAAAAACACTTTATAGTAATGGAATACACAGAGCAATAAAACAGTGGGTTATATTTCTTGAAATACGAATTACTATAAGATTTATATTTGAAGTAATAATTTTGTAATCAAATAATGAATATTGAAAACAAAATTCTTCTCATTACCAAAAAAAAAAATCTTTCAACTCTATGCCTTGGTATTTCTGCTTAGAACTTTCAGATTCTTTAACATTTTTAGTCAATGTATATTACCCACACTGTTGTAGTAATGGGCACACAATCATTCTGAATAGACCTATTGTTATATTTCTTAAAATATATTTTCTGTTGAAAATTTTGATTGAACTGTAATTTCATTTTCTATGGTTATTTCTTTGTATAATGTTTTTAAAATTCTTCTATGGGTAAGCCAATGAATAAATACGGTAACTTGCTCTTTACTGTTTAATTTGTGTAGGTGTCTTCTTGGTTACAATATAATTATTTGGTGACCCAATGTTTTTTTTGTTTTTTTTTAAATCTCCATTTATTCATATTAAAAAATAAAATAAAATAGGTGACCCAACTTATTGATTTTTTTTAATTTAATGGTTTATATTTCATTCAATGAGAGCTTGATACTTATCTGTGATTGATGGAATCTGGCCTTAGCACTTTGTTCACTTTCTCATAAATCCATCCAAGTGTATGTAATTTATATAGCCCATGTAAAATTTATAAACTGAAATATATATTTATTTATGAATACATTGTGCAGTTTAACTGATGGGATCATGATGTAATTTATTTTTGTAGATGTTTACATCTACTCTAGTCTCCTTAAAATATATTCTACATTTAATTAGTGAGAAATATTAATTTAAAAAAAAAATTTAGTCATCATAGAAGCAGTAGCTTTTTTCATCTTTATTGTTTACCTTTCTTAAGAGCTTAGTATTACTTAAAAGATTTTGACAGGAAAATACAGTAATAAGTGCCTGAGAATACACTTTTGATCCTGAGCCATTAGTAACATTAACCAGCTGCGGCTTAACTAACTGATATGGTAGGAGTTTGGGGAAGTGGGGATACTTGGTTGGTTTTGATTTTTATTATCAGATCCTGGACATCGGGCTAATTTATCAGCGATTCCCAAGTTCTGACCATTTGCCTTTAATTTTTAATTTAGTATAATCATCCCAGTCCAAATTATATCTTTGCCTGTTATTTTATATGTAAAATACTTGAGTGATTGTAATGACAAGTAGGCTTCGTGTGTATATCAGTTATTTTTTTCTTTTGATATCAATTTTTAAAACCATTATTAAAAGTTTCTATTCTATAATTCCTAGTATTCCCACTGTGAATAGGTAGGTGTATTATTTCATTTTTTTAGATAAGCATACCAAATATATATTTTAATGATTTCTTATTCATAAGATAGTCAAACATATTTAATTGTTCTTTTTGTAAAAATAAATTTAAACCTAGACCTAGGTTGAGCAATAAAAAAATAATAATGAACTTTTCTGTTGAAAATAGCTGCTTCTTTAATGCTCTTTCAGTTTCGGATATAATCCAGTTTCAGATTGTTGATGTCAACTTCAGCTTCTCTCTGAGAGTAGCAACTAGAGAAGTATTCATTTATATTAATATTATAAAATTAATACAAATTTAATTATGAGCCAGCACAAAGCAATTATTAGTTTTATGCTAAAACCAATAATTTATAGTTTTAATTATTTTATGTAAACCATGTATAATAAAAATAATAATAATAACTTAGGATTTATTTCTTATTAAAATTTAGTACATTGAGTTTTAGTGTCTATTGTATCATCCTTCAATCCATTTTTGTCTTGTTCTTTTATATTATTTTAATCTCGTGTAAATGTTGTTACCACAAAAAGAAAAAAGGAAGTGTCTCACAGATGGTGAATGTGGGGATGTTTCTTCCAGCTAAAACAAATGGACTTGCTGACCGACGATGAAAGCAGCTCCCAAAGCTTCTTGGGGGGTGCGGCCTGGGTTTGAATGCTCTACTAAAACATTTTTTAATTCATAAAGTGCCGCAATCATATTATTTTACAGGAATTTAATTAGAGTTTCATCACTCAGTATCAATTGCAACTTTTTTATCATGTCTGTAGCTCTTCTGTAGTCATGGTGATCTAGTTGGTGTCTTATTGACCGTAATATTGATTCAGTATTCATGTTCAAAGTTACTGATGATTTGTTTTTTAAAAGGTGTTCATGAATACAGTTAACTCAAACTGTCTGCATCCAAAAACAGTTTAATAACCAAGATAAAGGAAACAAATGAAAAATATTACTAAACAATTATATATTTATTAAAATATATATAAAACCAATAATAGGTAATTTAAATAACAAATTTACTTTAAAAGTCTTAAAAATTCAGTTCAAGCATATTTGGCAACGAGATCCTCGACCAAGGCAATATATTTCTCCATCGCCTCTTCCTTGGACATTCCCTTCCTCTTCTCCCAGGATTCCCACTTGTACTTACCCTTCAAGTCAAGTGCTCCTGGCTTAGCTAAAACAGGCAACAAAGTATCTTAGTAAAATTAATTTCATTCAGTTTTATTTATTTTATAAATTATGAAAAATGCTAACAATTATTGAGAGAATGTGTGAGAGATAAGAGAAGTCTCACCCCCGACTTCCCATCTCCAATTAACGGCTATGGAATTATAAGATTTTATAATACATTCATTTGATATATACGAATTAGATACAAAGCTGATGAACAACCATGCTTTATCCCAAATTTTTCTTAAGAAAAATATTTGGTTGGTTTTGACCCATACATACAAAGTAATAAGGGTTTTCAAATAAAGTTGGGAGGTTTTGGGATAAACTTGAGTAGATAGGAGGATCCAATGATAATGTCTAATGAAGTAATAATTAATCTATTATTCGATCAGTGAACAAAGTTTATACAGTGACCAGTAGTACGCACCAGTGTTGACGTCACCAACGGAAGCTTGCTTGAAGAGACCATAGAGGTCCAAGAGTTCGGCGTCTGAAGGCCTCTTTGAAAGACCGTTCTTCACCTTTTCAGCGGCTTGTTCGAACCTCTACAACAGAAAAAATTGCTTAGTATCGTGGCGCCCAAACAGGGGGCAGGGAGGGACAATAGCTCACCTAAACTTGAACTTTTACAGAAATGTATTTAAAATAATAAAAGAAATATTTGACACGTGATTAATAATGCATACAATAATTATACAAACTATAACTGCATATAATTAATTAAAAGAATAAAAATTAGTTAACGTTTTTGAGTTTTTTATTGAATGTCTTGAAGTAAGGTTACTGTAGCTGAATATGTTTGGATATAAGATATATATATGTATATTTTTCGTTTCAGTGTATGTCCTAATGATGAAACGTTGATTGTAATTATTTTACAGTATTTTGGAGATTTAAGTCTTTGTTTTTTTTTTTTTTTCCAATTGCATCCTGAATACGAACTTTAATATAATTTTATTTACCATACCGTTATTTTTTAACTTAT
Organism: Arma custos; assembly: GCA_037127475.1. Taxonomy (NCBI): domain Eukaryota; kingdom Metazoa; phylum Arthropoda; class Insecta; order Hemiptera; family Pentatomidae; genus Arma; species Arma custos. The sequence goes on from CM073764.1 coordinate 41,076,924, forward strand.
TTTTATTTTCAATAGAAAATAGAGATGCATATCGAAAAAGTACATTCATACAATTTTATTTATTTATTTATTTTTTTTTATTTTTAAAGAGAAAAGATAGGTCCACGGCTGGGATTCGAACCCAGATCCTCTGTCTTTCCGTGGCAGAGGATCCGGGTTCGAATCCCGGCCGAGGGCCTATCTTGTCTCTTTAAAAATAAAAATATTTGAAAATAAAAAAAAAAGACCAATAATTATAAAAAAAATTATTTTTCCTTAATGTTTCTTCAGGTTCCAACTTCACTTCACTGATTAATATTATATTACTCATATTAAAAAAATATATTTGCTTTAATTTTGTTTTCTGAAAGTGAATTGATTTATTTTATAGACGATACAATTATTACATCATAAAAATACCATTACGAATACGAAATGTAGTATTTAGGTCTTGAACTCAATTTTGAAATTATTTATTACCTAAAAACGAAAGATTTGGTGTTATTAAACCATTGTCCTAAAATTGTTTAATAAAATAATTAAAATAGATATAATGCATTATATTTATTAATGCATGAGGCTAAAAAGTTTGCTTTTCTTAACGGTTTATTTTCATAAAGAAACACTTGAAAAAACATTTTTTTCGTCAGATGGATTTACCTTGATTTAATCTTTAGAACATCATACGACAAATCTTATGCAACAATGGCTATAAATAATTTGAAGGGAGAGATGGCCTGAACGACTTTTGGAATGGAGAGAAAACGAATGAAAGGTCGACCAAAGAGAAACTGGTATGGTGGTGTTAGGGAAGGAACGATGAACCGAGGAATGCGTGAATGAGACTGGCATCCGAGAAGAAGATATGACTAGAATGTTGTAAAAGTAAAAAAAAAAAAATAAGTGCCGTGAAAATCTAATTATTTTCCCGAATCCTTTGCGTACAAAAATAAATATTTACAACACCAGAAAAAAAAATATGAACTATTAATGTTTAAAAAACTTTTTAACATTTAATACCTGTACCACTAAAACTAATGAAGGAATCTTTCGGTTGAGTACATAGGCGTAACGAGGGAGGTTATTGGGGATGTACCCCTCCCCCTATTGCTCAGAAGAAATTTTAATAAAAATTGTAATTATCAATTTTAAAAAAATAAAACTTTGAAGGATTTTACTTTTTCAAAGTTATTATTGTGGGATTACAGAAGTAAGGGTCAATAATGCCAAAAACACAACAAAGAAAGTGCAAACGCAGTTATTTAAATGAATACAAGGTAAGCTAAAATGGCAAACCAAAACTTAATACTGTTTATTTACAATTAATTATATTATTATAGAGGCAGTAGTGGCATCTAGCGGCAACAAAAAGATCGCAAATATGAGAAGAACAGTTTAGAAAATTCTTAGAATCTAGAAGTAAAGTCTGGATAGGTCTAGAAAGTTCCCTATGCAATTAAGTGTAGTAAGTTATTGTAACCAATAAATAGGGTTACTTGTATTTAAAAGGTACTTCTTGATTGCCCTTCCAAAAAAATAAAAACTATTCTTGGTATAACTTCTAAAATAACATTTATAAAAAAATATAATCTATTTATTTAATGATTATACTTAGTATAACGCATATTATACCTATATTACGATACATATTTTTTGAAGGGAGTAATATGTTGGAGAGGTTGACTGGTGGGGGTTAACCCCCCATGAGTCAACTCTAGTTACGCCAATGGTTGAGTATAATAAGGAACGTACAGTTTCTAATATAATAGTTTTGCTGGAAGGTGATTTGGCCGAGATCACACCAAACCTTCGAGAGAGCCTCAGGGTTTATATATTACTTATAAACTCGTGGCTTTTAACTGATGGAATAATTTTACTATTATGACGGGATTTTAATTCGTTACCTTCAGCACAACAGCTCATCTTAATAGTTGCTGAGTTGCTCTGTACCCATTATATTTAATATAAGAAAAACATTTTATTTCAGGAACACAGGTGTATTTCGCCTGCGATCTGTAACATTATTATTTCTATGACAACGGGAGGGGGGAGGGTGATATCGAAGGAAGAAACCACAAAAAGCAATTTGTTTCTTACGCCTTCTTTTTTTTTTTAGTCCGTGCCCTCGACCCTGAATCTGTCCTTGAAATATGGACAATTTTCCTGAAATACTCTATACTAGAATACATATTCTATGCTTGTCTGTCGTATACCAATGAGCATTACTATAATAGTATATCCTCTCCATCTCTATAAAAAAATAACAACATTGGGTTGTATTGCAGTGCTCAAGGATTGGTCTGCATCATTATGCACTCAAAATGTTGAATAAATTGATCACAAATATTAAATTTCAAGAGAATACCCCTCATAAAACAAGATTATTTTATAGAAGAAGTATATTTTATTCCATTATGCGATTTTTCAACGATCTAGAAAAAACTAATTTTACTGCTTTAAACAAATTTATTAAATATAATTTTTCTTTTTATTATTTACTTTCAAACAGTAAAGAAATAATAAAAATCCTTAAATTTTATCTTCAGGAAGCAAGAGAAATATAAATTATGACCGTTTGCTAGTTTCGTCATGGCGTTTGTATGTATATTCGCTCTGTATTGTATTATATACACGGTGTTTCAGGGTTAAATGGCCAAACTGAAAACTTGAACTAAGGACCTCAAAACAAGAAAAAAATTTCCTATGAAGGTATGTTCGCAAACGCTTTGTTTAGGAGACATTCACATCTAAAGATTTTTACGAATTATTTAGGCATAGTAAATAAATAAAACTTATTTTATTTGTTCCAACTACTTTATTTATTAAATGTAAACCATTAACATTCATATTAAAAGTGATTTCCTTGAGCATTCAGACAGGCTCGGCATCTTTCTTCAACAGCAGCAGTGACCAAACTGAAAATATGAACTAAGGACCTTAAAACAGTAAAAAAATATTTCGTACGAAGGTATGTTTGCAAACGCTTTGTTCAGAAGATAAATTTAGATAGAATACTAATATGACCTTGTCTCCCTAACTGTACATAAACTATGGACTTTGGGATTAATACTGTTTGGAATAGAACATCAATAACAAATAATAATAAGAATAGAACTATCAATAACATTTATCAGTTTGTTTGAGGCTTTCGCAGAGCACTCATTATGCCTTCCATTTCTTACCACCCAATGCGGACACACTTTTGGAATTTCTTAATAATTATTACCACGATTTAGTTGAAGATATTCCACTACAACTGAGAAGGAACATGTGTTTTCAATTAGATGGTCCTGCACATTACGGAAGAGTTATACAATGGCTAAATGCTAATTATCCTAATCAATGGATTGGCCGTGCAGGACCAGTGGCTTGGCCTGCTTGCTCTCCAGACCTGACACCACTGGATTTTTTTGTTTGAGGTGACATTAAAGAAAAAGTCTATGCAAGGCCAGTGAATGACCTTAATTCTTTACGAAGAAGGATAATTGAGTCTTCTGAAACAATAACACATATCCAGTGCCGTTCTGCTACTGCTGCTGTTGAAGAAAGATGCCGAGCCTGTCTGAATGCTCAAGGAAATCACTTTGAACATTTAATATGAATGTTAATGGTTTACATTTAATAAATAAAGTAGTTCATTCTTATAATTTTTTCCTTTTTTCAACTGGATTTATTTAATTTTATCTTCAAGAAAATAATAAAAAAAATCAGCTTCCAGTCATAATTCTTTTATTGTTTTATATAAAAACGTTTCGACATCATTGTGTCATTTTCAATTATTTGTTCCTATGCATTCTGGAAAGTCAGTCTTTTTATTTTTAAAAATTATTTTTAAGGAGGTCTTTTATTCTCCATAGTCAAACTTATACTCATTAAGTTTGATAAGTTTGACTATGGAGAATAAAAGACCTTGTATAATTTCAACTGTCGTGTATAATAGATTTAATTGTTTAATCTTCTCAAGGTCGACCAGAATGTTGATCATCTTTCAATGCCGAATCTCTAGAATGATATTTTTTAAACAATTGTAGTTTTAAAAAATAAGAAGAAAAAACGCATAAACACTTGGGTTCTTATAAAAAATCAACACTGGGGCTCACAAAGAGATATGTGAAGTATATCTCTTTGTTGTGAGTCCTTGCCGCTTTCTGCCTAGATGGAATAAATAGAATATGTCAAAAATGCATATTTTTACACTTTACGTTAAACTTGTGACGTATAATATATAAATATGTAAATATCTCAATATATCTCAAAAGAAAGAAAGTCTGACATTACAAAAAGAATAACGAAACAAGGATAACTCTATCTACTGGAGCAAAGCGAAAGAACTTTTTTGCCAACGCTATATAAAACTCATCTGGCCGACTTGTTGATGCAATGGTATCATGGTAGGGGTAGTGCTATAAAGATCCTACATTGTCATGATTGCCGACATCCTCATTAATATAACTGGGCTGCAATTGTTTTGTTAACACTGCTTCACAATAAAACCCTCTTAGTTTAATGTTTAGCTATGACAAAAAACTAAACAATAAGAATAAATATGAAAGATGTATATACAGTAATAGTTCGATCAATTATAAGGTCTCTAGACCATTTTCATTTCAATTACCTAATAGATATACCGAGTAAGAGAGGGGAAAGCCAAAAAAAACTAGGAGATTATGATGATGTAGTGGTGAGTGAAAAGTGTTGTATTTGTCGTAAATGTCAAATTTTGTATGTGCGATTCGAAATAAAGCGGGAAGCATTTACAATTTCTCTTAGAATTTTGGATTAGATATTTATCCAATATCCATATTTGTATCAAGTATATATGAAGGTGTTTTGATGTTCCCCAATGACCTGCTGAATACGTCCAAATAGGCCTCACTATAATTGTAGATGATGGTATATGTTATACCACAGGAGTAGATTACAGTACTAAAGGTCAGTCATATTCTTTATAAGTCAAGTTATCTGTAGCTCAGTGATGGTTGTTTAAAAAAATAAGGAAGAGAAAATAGTAGAATTTTTGTTCCTTCTTAAATCAGAAAAGAAAGAGATTGTAGAAGCTTCATTTCTAGAAATTGAGTTCCATGACATAATAAATCAACAACCAAAACCGGTTTTTGGAGAAGACATTCGAGTGCCTACATTGCGTCTTCAAGTAGCCTAAGAAGCCAAACTTTCCAAATTTCTCTTCAAATAAAACAAGTGAAGAAATTTGCTATTTGAAATTTTATAGTGATGTCAGAAAGTTTTCACATAGACTTTCCAAATAGAAAATTCCGTAAGGTTTTAATAGTTTTGTGATAATTCATTTTTTTTGTTATAGTCGTACCTTTAACAGTTTAATCTAATCTTTTTTTTTCGATACTGAAATACTTATTGCATCTTTATATTTATTTTAAAAAGATAATGGAAAAAGATAATTTTGAAAGAAGTGTGTTCTTTATTATCTTTATTAAACCGTCTTCGGCAAACAGTTTTAATAGATAAGATAAAAAAGTGGTCACGCCTTTAAACACTTATACAAATAAAAAAAGTGATAAGGATTGCTTATTGAAAACCCTTCTAAAGAGTTTGAAGGAAAAGATTTATAAATAATCAAGTTTACCTTTTCATTTCTATCAGATATATCGCAGAGATAAAATAATTTTATTTCTGATATTTATTTATCACATTTAAAATGAAATTTAGGCAATGAGGCAAAAAGTGTAAAGAAAGAACGAACATATCGTGACGGGAAAAATGAACTAAGAATTTGCCGAAAGCGGCCAAGCTTAATTCTGCCACCTTTCCTTAACCCTCTTTATAAGTAAATATAATCATTTGATAACAGCAACTCACTTTCTTCACTAAACTAATATTTAAAAAAAAATGAAAAATTTAAATGCAGAAACAAATTATAAAATTTATTCGCTCTTCCACACCTTGTATTTATACAGTCCGGGTAAATAAGTGGTAAAGTCGATTAGTGTCCAGGGTTAGTTGCCTGTGCTTAGGGAGGTGGGACCGTGTTATTCTCTTAGTTTTGGGCTTGAAATAGAGTTATAATACAAGCAATAACTCCTTTTCAAACCAATGACTGACTTATAACTTTATTCACAACGAAAATAACACGATTCGGCTCCCGAGTAAAGAAGAAACTCATTTTCATAGGAGAGAACTCGACTTAAACACTTTTCAAATAAAAATATTTAATAATAGACAATAGCAGATATATCTGTCGCGGTAATTACAAAGGACTAACATGTAATATGTGATTTATTTTTAATGCGGTCTCTGACAATCGCTCCAAATGGAACAATGTAACACTGATATGGAACGATTGGAGATCTTGGAGTGAAGACGACTTTAAGACAACTCAGGCGGTCACTTCACACCATCATTCCATTGTGTATCGACGTATTAGGCATGCGTATGCACTGCAAGACATTTATTTATAAATTTATAAATTTTATAAATATTTATAAATTTTACAATTCCAAGTAGTATAGAAGACAATTCTGAAAAACGTGTTTTGTTTTCTTCAAATTTCATCTGTTGTAGACTATTTACCAGTAGAAGAGAAAAAAAAAATAAATGGAGCCATCGGCATACAAAATGGCTGCGAACTGGCGAAGTGAGTAAAGCTGTAAACTGCTTTGCAAAAGGTCACCTATTCAAAAATCCGGCTGTGTCAGCTAAGCTATTCAATCTGTTAACATTCTTAGATTGATCCTATGGGATCTGTAGCCCTTCCTTGGGCATACATAGGCTAATAGAGGGAAACCTTACGTTTGACTGTAAACTCATGTAAAGGCCCTAGTCATGTAATATATAAAAATAAATAAATATAAGAAATTCTGCAGGAAACGATTTCGGGTGAGGAGATATAAAGATTAGTAGGTTGGGCCCTTGTATTCTACGAGTGGAATGAAGTAACTGTAAGGAAAGGGAACTTATATAACAGCCATTTTATAAAATAGGCAGAACAGTTACTTTTCTGTATGTTCAGTGATAACATATATTTATAATTTAACATTAAGATTTTATAAAAAAATATTAATCTACAATGTTTAAATTTTTTATAATTCTGACAAATATTTAAATTTACTAACAATAACTAACAGTAAATATACCATAATTATTAATATCCATATTAATTATAATATGTCTCGTAAACATAAAACTACCAATTATATTGACAAAAGACAGGTAAATATGTAAATAAGTTATTATTTTTTGGGCTTCTATAAAATTTAAACACCGTTGACCTGTGAATGTTTAAAAATATTTTGAGCTAAAATTACTAAAGAAATATCCACCAAAATGTGTCTGTTTGTGAATGTATAAAGATTTTAAAAAAATATATAGATCAATCGATTTTTAATTTTTAAAAGACTTAAATTATTCCTTGAGATTTTTTTTTTAATGTTTCGAAATATTTTTGAATAAAGGGATAGTGAAAAAATGTGTTTAAACTATCCGTTCGAAAATATATAACGGTATATTTTTTAGTGAGCTGAATTGTTCATGAATCTTTTGAAACTTTTATGAATAATTTAGATTTGACTTTTCTTTCATCAAAATAAATATTTTTATAGTCAGTCTATTATCGTCCATTCTATAAATATTTTATTTTTTCTTGCAATATATCTAAATGCTTATAAATCTCTTCGGTGCTTCTAAGCCTAGGTTCTGTATACCTCCTTAAGGATTTTCTGTTCCCATTGAAACAACTCTATACTAAGAGTGAGGTAGAATTAGTGTTTTCTAAAGCCCAACTTTTAGATTTTTAGGCAAGCATTATTCGTCATAAAGGAAATTAATTTTTCAGCAGGTTGTCGCTTCGAGTTGAGTCACAACAGGCTTTAACTTTTCATTCGTTTCCCTTTTAATATTTTCCAAAAATAAAAGTTGTCATGAGATTTAGAATGGAAAGGAGAATGTAATTCTGGGTAATGAGTAGATTTCGGTAATTATTTCAACAAACAGATAACATCTATATTTGAGTGGAAAATAGTTGACTGGACAATTCTACTGATGGATTGAATTGGTCAGGGGTGCAGTCAAAGATAACACAAAATAAGTGAAAATTATTTTTAATAGTGCCAACGTTTCGGCCTACGATGTAGGCCATCTTCAGGGCTGATGTGAGTGCCTGTTCGTGGTGACTCGTCAAACACACAACCCTTGAAGTTGAAATATTTAAACTTATTGACTCAGTTAAAGCCAATATTTTATTATTTATTAAATTAAATTTTTATAATGTAAAATATGTTTTTTTAAATTATAATTAATCGATATATGCCTAACGAATACTAAAATAATCTCACCTGAATAAATACATAACCAATTCAAGTCATATCTAAGCAATTAGGACTGTCATTACTTTACATTCAGATCAAGGTGGCAACGACTAAAGCTAATCAGATACATCTCCCGATACAGTACTCACATATCGATTATGCTAGTTTCATTAACTATCGATACTAGATCAGTTTCGATAAGGGCCCCTAGAGATTCCTACACACCTCCTGCCAACGGAATACAAAGTGGTTGGGTGTACAACCTTGCCCTCTCCGTAAACACCAAACTAGCGGTCATCGCCTTTTCTTACGCAAGGATGATATTGGATAATTGTAGAGCCAAAACACCTTCGTCGATGTTTTTTTTTGTCCTTATTTACCTCCGGTTCAAGGATGAACTAAAAGGCCAGAATGGACGTAATCAAGGTTTAAAAACACAGAACAAACCTTCCATCGATAATATAAAAAACACTGATCAATTAGCATTTATTAAATTATAAAACACCATAAAATATGTTTTCACTATTTTTTTATTAACAAATTATCTTCATATTTATTAAAGGAAGCAAATAAAGCATTAAAAATTTTTTTTGTTGGTAATCTATAAAGTTTTATACATTTTGAATTGATTGCCTAGAAAAATGATTCCGACAAAATACGCTTTTAATACCTTAAGAAAAGATAAGTGCAAAAATAACTTTTTAATATTATTCAAATTATAAAAGAACATTATATCAGTTTACAGGCTGTAAAAATATCTGGTGTATCAACACATACAACTTATAATACTGTTTTTTTTTTAATGCTCCCTTGTAAGTGTAATCTTAATTCAGACTTCGGGAAAGCTACAGAAAATGTATATTTATCAAATTATTAAAACAACAATGAAATTATAAATATGTATTTTATTAAAAAAGAAAAAATACCCGGATCCTCTGTCTCTCCGTGACAGTGCTCTAACCAATTGAGCCACCGAAGTCGCCTACCGGCAAGGGACAAATCTATTCTCTTATCAGATCCCAAGTCCCTAAAAATACAATCTAATGCTTTCTTATAACAAAAACATGCAACTACAACCCATAAACCTTGGATAGCCTAGGCAAAATAGCCTTGGGTTCAATGCTTGGCATATACTGTACTGTTTCTAACCCAACGATTTCGCAGGAAAGTCATTGGGCTGAGATACGCTTCTGCGCCACGTTCTCCCCCTGATTAAGTGCTCCAACTTTATATTGCCTGAGTAAGCCCAAGGAGTTTATACAGATCCGAGATGAATCATATAGAGCTATGAATATATAATTTATGTACCACATCAGTGCCGTTTCTCACTGGCCATACTATTTCTAAGATTGTATATAAGATATAAAATTTAAACAATTTATTTCTGGCTGTGTGAACTAAACCAGTTCCACTCACATAGGGGAAAAAACAATTGTGAATTAACATAACTTGAAATCATCATGACATTATTTACATATTTCTAAATAATTTATTATATATAATTTAGTAAGAATCCATTGTAAGTAATCGCCTGTTATTACTGTTTTAAGTGCATCTGAAGATGATTTCCCATGGCATCAACATATTAGGGCATATTAAATGTTACTACTCATTGTATTCACTAATGACTATTACGTTTTACGTCAATGTGACGTCATTCTACCAACTTTGAGAGATCTGACCTTGAGAGCTTTGAGGTGCTTAGAGACCAGTCAAGGAAATTTGAGAAACTTAAATCTCAAGTTTAACATTGCAATAACTAAATTAAAATTTAAAAAAAATGTAATACCTTCTATTGACATCTAGGAAAACATAATCGCACTTAAATAAGTATATTGAATTATAAGAATATGTATATATTCAAATTAAAAAAATAACTATACCACCGCGATCCTATGAAGGGTCTTGAGTTAAGTACCTAGTTTGGACTGCATTGTATCTTGAACTATGGTTTCTGCCAGGAGGTAATTTGGACTAGATTTTTATATTGTATGATTGAGCCCCAGGAGGGTCTTCAGATCCCACACAGTCACGGCTGTTAACTGAAGTAATAATGTATCTGCCACAGCCGGCTTCGATCTTATCTCCAACCCATCTACTAGCTACCCATCAGCTACCTCGTTACATATATAATGTACATGGAAGTGTATAGAGTATACATTAATAAGTATACATAAGAATAAGACATAATATAACAGTGAATATGACAAATATAAGGAAAAAATAAACTTTATTTTCGGCATATTGTTTTCACTGCTCATGCAATTTCTAGTATTATATTAGCGATAATGCGTAGTGAAAAAAAATGCTGAAATATTATACCAAATTGAATTTCTATTCAGTTGTGATAAAATATTAAAAAATAGTTAGTAGGAAAACTGAAAAAAAAATTAATTGCGCTACCTGAAACTAGGGACTTAGTCCGTTTCAGACGTTCTTTTTCCTTGTAATCTACATTTTAGTGGATTTTAACGTTTAGAACGTGAATTCCTGCTTTTACTTATGTCTTTATGTTATTAATATTTAAATTAATTATAGATATTTATAAAAGGAAATCAATATGGCCACAGCTCGTTAAAGCATTTAAAATAAGCAAACATTAATTCCAGATGAAACCTAGGACAGAATAAAGCATGCATCGATGGCTTACGTACCGTTGGCAGACATGGAAGCCTTCCGTATATAACAGCATTCCAACATATCCTTCCTCTCGATTCTCTCAAAAATATGCCGGAATCAGAGAAAAAAGTATAATTGTATTAAAAAAGTTTTAGGAAAGTTCATTACATAAGATAAAGCAATATTAGAGAACGATGTAGCTCAGTGTGTAGGGTGCTGGGTTACTCATCTTAAAGTCCCGACTACGAAGCCGGCTGTGACAGGTAAATTATATATTCTTTTAATATCAATGATTCGACTCTATAGTAACGGCAGGACTTCCTGGGACTTGCCCAGCCTCTATGAATAACCTTAATTAGGGGAAAACCAGGCGGTTGTGTGTGATCTCGGTCAACTCCTTGAATAACGATTGGCTTGGAAACAGGCAAGTTACTGACATTTACTGAATTTATTACTCTTGATGGGGTGCAGTAGTACAGATATATATTTTTTTAAGTATTACAAATGTGACACCAAATGATGAGAGCTATTTATACAGTTTCAATAACTAACATATTGACACATTATTTGTTTTATCTTACATCAATATATTTTTGTAAGACGTTAATAATAATAATAATAATAAGCTTTATTTTTTTCCTCTTTCTTCTATGTACAGTTTTTACATGTTTTTTTATATTTACAAGGTTTTTTAAAAAGAAAAAAGGCCCTTCTTCGGGTATCAATAAACTTAATAAAATTAATAATAAACAAGAGTTTATTATTTTACATTTGCATAAAAGACATTAAAGAATGAGGATAAGACAATACTATCCCATGGCTCTACATATCATTTTTGTTATATTTTCTAATTAATATGCATAGAAAATATTTTCAATCCTGGAGTATAAATGGTTAAGTCAGTCCTTATCTTGAAATAGGGTTATTGCTTTTATTAAAACTGCATTTCAGCCAAAAACTACGTTAATGACCCCTACCGCATCACTCACAAGAATAACATATTCTGGACAAAATTGGACTTAAACAAAATCCAGGTTACACCCCAAGTATCATTAAATAATATAATATGTAGTAGTTTATTACAAACGGTAATTCTATCTGATGCAAAACATAAGTGACTAATAAATCCATAAATTAATATCTAACACCATGAGACAATCTTTTTACGCTAAAAATATACATATATTATGATAATGACAATGCTAATTTATTAATGAATGCTAAAATATTTAGCAGGAAACTCGTACCAACTCGTTCCATAAAGGAATTATTGACTTCATTTGCAACAAAAATTTTTCAAATATCAAAAAATCACTTAAATGTCCTGAGTAAAGGATTCTTGTAGGAAAAACAAGAAAAATGTGATGTAAAACAGTTCAATTCAAGATTTGTCATCTTGGTAATTATCAAATATATTGGTAATTAGCCAAATATTACTTTTAAGGCTTCCAATACAAAACTACAGTGGAGTAATAGATACAAATTCTTGCGGTTTTTGTCTTTATTAAAAACTATAGAAAATAATTTTAAATCAAAAAATATTATTAGGAAAAGAAATAATAAAAATATATTGCATTTGCATCATTACTAAATATGTTTATTATTTTCAATAAAGACCCTTTTTAATCGATCAAAAATAAAAATTTTGACTCCTCTTATTCAAACTTCAAGGTTTAAGGGTACCTAAAATACAAATATAAAATAAAAATTAAATTTTAAAGTATTTGTACAAGCTATACTTATTTAAGATTACATAATATAATCTGCGTGTGATACAAGATTGATTAATAAGGAAATATTAATTTTTTAGTAAGCACATAAATTTTTAATTTTATAAGTACAATAAAAAAAATTAGTAATACAAAATATAAAAGTAATATCATTAAGTTATGCACAACGTTTTAGGATTCAAGGTTTCAACGTTCATGTTCATTGCCAAGGGCAATCAGGGATATTAATTCTGTCTATCCAAACAGGCAAAGCAGCTTCTATAAAATTATCGCGCATAGCATATATATTTATATAAAAATATCCCATATGTAAATATAAATAATATATTATAAAAGAAACATATTATAATTATAATTTTATATATTAGATTTACCTGTTTTGATTTTTATAGTTTGCTAAAATATATAGGTTTCTATTTTTTTGCAGAAATAGCTAATTTATAATAAAGAAAATTAATATTTGCTAGCTATATTAAATAGATTTTCGAAAAGTAAATATTTACAGTTAATTGAAGTGCAAGAAAGTGATAAATTGTATATTAATTTTCGAAATGCCTAGAAATACGAATCAAATGACTCAACGAAAGATTTTTTTTGAAAATATTTTTCGATACTGTTTATATTTTTTAGAAATCCAACAAAATTTTAAATTTACAAAATAATTCTTAATTTCAATAGTAATTCCAATATAACGATTGAGCATTAAATTATCGAATATATTTATGACACATAGGTACTATTTTAAATATTTTTTTCCTTTTAATAATTTTCTAATTATTTAATTTTTTTTTAAATGTATGCAACTGCAAGTTGAACGTCTTGGTAGTGGGGTGCTGTCTCAGGTATTGAGCCTGTTTGGGCTGTTGATTGTGGGTTGTAGTGCACCTTCTTCGGGATGTGATTTATATAACCTTTTTTTTTGTCTTGAAGGTAAGTATGTGTTTTACTGGAGAATTTTGAAACATAAGGCTTTGCATTAGGGTTTTTCCAATTGCATTATAATAAATATTATTGTTTCTTTTTGTTTTTGGCTCTATTTTATAGGTAAGAATTTTATATTTTCTATATCACAAAACCAATTTTTTTCTGAGTTGTCTACTACATTATCATTTGTAGAACATAACTTTTAACATCAATTTGTTGAACGTATTTTAAAATTTAGTCAATTTAATTATAAGCCATTAGTTTAACAATATATTTTTAAGATATCTTATATACTGTTTAATTTTTTATTATAAATCTATATATATATATATATATATATATATATATATATATAACTTGAAAATATTATAAACCACTGTTTTCTTATTTTTATTTATTTTTTCTATGAAAAATGCTGATAATTAATAAAAATGAATATTCTGCATCCAGATAATTAAACATTATGTATTTAGAAGACTTTTAATAGGCATGCTGTTTCAATAATATGTTTAGTTATCTGGATGGAGAATATTCATTTTTATTAATTATCAGCATTTTCATAGAAAAATAAATAAAAATAAGAAAACACTGGTTTCTAATTTTTTCAAGTATTTAAAACTAAGAGGAAAAGAACTATAATAAATCAAAATAAATATTAAAATGGTTAGATTTTTTTAATATATAATATTTATTATAATAAAATATATTCTTCTGATAAACTATAAAATATATGTGTATTTTATGTATATATAATACGACTTTATGTATTATATATACATAAAATAACAAGAAAAGCATGAGCTCACCTGTTCTAGAGACATGATGATTAAACTGTAATGTGACTGAACGGCCTAAGAAGACTGACTAAACCACAACCAGTGCGGCATATATCAACAGTCCCCCCTCCGTTCACGAATTTAGTTGGCAACCCTGATATAGTTTGCTATGTGTATATATCCAGGTACATAGTATATATGTGTATTTGTGTGATCATAAATTTTGGTTCCATTTACAAAAAGATTTTTTTTTTAAATCACTACTAGGAAGGTACACCCTGCCCGCCTTACGATGGACCAATACAAATTATACAACTGGTTAATTTATTGTACTCGTTGATGAAACTGTAAAATTATAATTTACATGTATTCTAAAGTTCAGATTGTATTTTTTTCATATATAGTGTAAGAAAGTAAAAAAAAAAAAAAATCAAGCCTATATCCCAGCATTTCTATTTACAGCCACTTCTTCGCAATTACATTACATATAAATAATATAAAATGTTCATCAGTTAAACACAATATTTCACCCCATTATTATTATTACATATTATATTAAAAATAATATTACACGGTGATCACAAAATGCTTGTTTATATAATAAACAGAAAATGTGATAATTACAAAAATTTAAACAATAAGACCTTAAAATATGATTATTTTGATAAGAATTGGAAAGAAGACGATCGGTCTCCGAGATTCAGCGATATTTTGATTCTCGGTCCTAGTTTTTGGAAAGTAAGAAGAGGGCTACGAAAATCGTAGGTTGTTATAAGGAAAAGCAAGAGTGAATTTACACAGATAAATTAATCTCAAAACAATCCAAGGGAGAAACAATTCTGGGAGCGTGGGAAGTGAGGGTGTCTCCGTTACGGTCCGTCCTGCTTTATATTCCAAAATAAAATCATACACGGTCATAATAAATCTTTGTGATAACAAGACCCTCCCCATTTGAATTGTATAGAGTCAGTGGCATTGCCGGTTCGAGTATAAACCGTCATTAGCGGGCTCAGTCCATTTGTAATGCCTTAAAATACCGAAAGGTAAGAAAAGGCTTTTGTTTATATAGAAGCATTATAATTATGATAGTAATTGTAATTGTAAGATAATTGAAAATAAATCTTGGGGAAGGGAAAAAACAAATCTTTTACGTCTAGATAATAGAGAGATAATCTTATAATTTTGTATTATAATAGAATAAATTAGTTTTAATAAATATCATCTAAATATTTTTTTAATTACATATTAACATTTAATGGAAAATTATATATTATATAAATAAAATAAATTTAATAAATAAAAATAAATTATATAGTAAATAATTAAAACTTCTAATTATAAAATTATATTATCCTAATCATAGTTAATAATTTATCCGCTACAAGTCGTTCTCGAGCTGAATATATACTTCCTTACTCCATTTTTATTATGTTATGAAAAACCATTTAATGGTAATATAAGGTAAGGTAATAAATATGAGGCACGTTAAAAAGAATATCTATTGTAATATTTCATTAATAAGTTAGCGAATGTAAATCTAATGTAATCTAATAAAAATGAAGTAAAATTGATGACGAATTTAGAGGCTATTTTAATTTTAAGAATTCTTTTGAACCCTATGAATCGAAGAATTGGTGATTTCTTTCCATAACGTATCTCATTATTTCAACGATTACTTCAACAATCTATAATATTACTACTGTAATATGGATTAGGCCCAGTACTTATAACTGGATTCTATAATTTATAAATTAAATATGTTAATAAATCGTAACTTCTTTTAAGAACTTTTTCGTTTTACTAATGCTTAATGTCCTTTTTGGAAGAAGTGTAGCTTAGTGTTTGGAACGGTGAGTTCCTGAAGCAAATAAATCATACAATCTGCTTTCAGCTACGGCTGGATCCGCAGGTCCTCTTGGGGTTCACCAAGCCTCTATTTAAGTGGGCAATCTTAATGGGGGGAAACTCCTGGTTGTTCAGCGGGATCTCGAACAAATCTCTGCATAACCGTCGTCTTAGAAACAGTATAGTCTCTTCCTTGTACTTACTTAGCTCTATAGCACAAGGTAAGAACACAACCGAACTCTCATTCAATCGCCATGTTTTCCCTTAATTAATTAATTTACATCATTTATAGAAGCTGGGTGATCCAAAATCTTGCGTATTCCGAAAGCCTCGGATAGGTTATTAGATATCTGTTCATGGGTTATTGATATATCACTTCGTGGGTTTTACAGCTTTTATTTTTCTAGCACCGTTTCTTCTTACAAGTACTACATTTTTAAAAATCATATTCTAGAGATAATGCTTATTATTAATATTTCAAACTCGATTACAGAAGAACAATTATTATCTGTTCCTGGACACATTTGAGAAATATTTAACGAAATAAAGCATTTAAAATTATAATTGTTATGTTTAATGTCACTCACTAGTCCTCGACCTTTATTCAAGTTAAGAACAAACGTGACACGGGGATTTCAAATATTATAAATGTAATCTCTTTTTACAAATTTTCTTATCAAAATGTAAACTTCTTTCTATAGATTGATTTCTTCTGCCGAAACACTTATGATAAAAGTGGTTAGAGAATTTAAAACTCTTCAAAATACCAACAGTGTGTTCTAAACGAGAAAAAATGTTCGGTTGTAAATTGAAATTCTAATTTGTTATATTTATATATAAATGGAAGTGTCAATTGGAGGCTAGTCATGAAAAATGTTTCTTCTCTGCTAAGAAAATATGCCGAACAGCAAATGATATAATGTTATGTTGCTAACATTTATTGCTTGAAAAGCCAACCTCACGTTGCTACGAACTTTGGGTTGAACAGTGCAGCAGCAGTAATCCCATAACCATTTCCATAACCAGTTCTTTTGAGGACGATTCACCAAGATCGTAGGGTCAGCAAGATATAATTCTTTCCCCCAAGCAGGCTACACTTCCTGAAGTTTCCTGTTTGTAGTGTCTGATCCACTTATGACCTCAGTCCTCTACCAGCTGACTCTTCTTGATCCGATCTTAGCCTCTTCTTTCGAAGATGTCTTCTACTTCTCACGTGCTCTTGGACCTTCCTTCCTCTTGTCTCTCCTTTCACCCTCGCGTATTAGACTACTCTCAATCTATATCAGTCACTTCACTCAGCATTCTTTTTACATGATTAAATCAGTGTAACCTGTTTTCTTCTGTAATACTTACCAGGCTTTATTTCCACATTTTAAATAAAAATATTTAAATAATATAATATAATAGCAGTAGGTATCATAAATATTAATCTAGGCCAGAATTTATTGAACTACTTTCAATCGAATGGTTGAAAAGGTTTTTTACCCTTCAAGACCGCATCCAACTCACATCCCTCTTATACCAAAGGTCGAAGAATCACTACCACCTACATATTTGTCTATTTATTTACTGTCAAATGTGGAATTTGGAGATAGCAGTTGTTGGAATAGATAATCTTCACCAATGAGGTAATTGGTATTTTTGCAGTTACAACTTAAACGCAAAACAATCCAAGGAAAAATAATTCTGGAAACAATAAATGTGAAGTCTCCGTTAGGGTCCGTCCCTCTTTATTTTATAAATTAAAATTATATATTATACGATTTTTTATTTTCAACAAGAGAAGACCCCTCACCTTCAGATCATATTTGACCTGAAATAAGGATATTTTTAATACTGTATATAAATAAGTACACCTTCTAATACTAATTAAGTAGAATAAGGATTATACTAACTCATAAATTTACTAATCACCTTCTTTTCTTATGTTTCATGTTTCCTAAGGGATTAGAAAAAAAAAATTATACAATTTTTTTATTTCATATTGGTCTGAGGAAACGGGGCAGAACTTACTCTAGAACTCCAAATCACAGAAACTATGCACTGGAATAAAACTTCAAAAACGGATAACAAAGGCCAGAAAGAAAGAGACAAAATCAAAACAAATTCTAAACGGACAATCTAATTCTCTGATGAAGGAAGCAAGATCAGAAAGAATGAGACAAGCTAAAAGAAAGGCAGAGGACAGACTTGAATGGTTAGACCTACTCCAAGACCAATGAATCTAAAAAATAGTTCAATATATAGATAAAGTTTCAGTGTAAAAAAAAGTAATTTTTCAAAAATTACATCATTGTACAAAACTACTCTCATTTGTATTTTAACACTCTAATACGACCATTCTAAATTCAAAACGAAATATTTTTAAAAAGATAGCTTGAATTTTGAAAAAATATAAGATAAAAGTGTTAATATAAATTATTTGCTCCGTAAACAGCCGTCAATCGACTTTAAAAGACCTGGACATGCTCCTGGGGCTTACCCAGTCTCTTTAGGCACTCATGCAGAAATCAGAAGGATATTTGTTTATTATTGTGGCAAAATTGGTAGTTTGTAAGCTACTGATATTATATATGACCATGGTTGTTTATTCGGCCTTTATAGTGCCTATTGTATCCAACAGTGATTCTTCTGCTGAAAACCATTTTTTTTTTAATTGTGTGAATTAGCAAAGAAACAAAAGACAAAAGAAATAAATAAATACTAAAATATTGGGAAATTACATAAGTAATTATAAGTACTGCCAATTTAGAGGGGATATTTTTTCCTCTCTTAAAGTATCTTATGTCAATTACTGATAAGAGTTTTCAATATTTCTTTAAACACTTTTTCTGTAACTTATATTTTAAAAAAATATTAGTACTAATTGGGCCAATATTTGCTAGAAATAGATTGCACTATCGGGTTTTTTTTATTCAGTACATTTGATAATGTTCTAGATAATGTTAATGACAGATTAACAGCATATTAATATCTCACCCATCCCACCATTACTCATATATTAATTGAAGATATTAGTCAATCAATTGAGTGGCTATAGTATGATAAGGAAATAAGCATTGATATATTTATTTATTGGTTTAGATTGAGGGGGGTGAGGAGATATTGCTATGTAATGCGTTTCAATAAAATACTAAAATATTGTTTCTAAATTCATACAAATACAATTTAACTGAGACATATATAATATATATACAGGGTGTCCCGAATTTAAATGGCAAAACTTCAGGAACTTATAGGGGACCGAAAAACTAAGATAAAAAGTCCTTTAGAGATTTGCTCGTTTTTGCATAGTTTTAGAGAAAATCGCAAAAAAAGAAACAAAACAAAAATGTTACAGGTAGCGATTATCACCTTTCAAAGTTCGTCAGGCTAGGCAGTGAGATATGTAAACACTTAATGTTATCCTCTACATTCTTTTATTTGTTTACATTTTGGCTTCCTTCTAGGATTATAATTCCTAAATCAGTCTTCAGTCAGTTAATCAGATATTTTTGTGTGAATAGCATCAGCCACAATGCCGCATACATATTCTAATGTTGAATACGCTGATATGATTTTTGTGTATGGTTTCAGTAACGTTAATGCTTTAGAAGTGATGCGGGAGTATGCGCGCCGATTTCCAAATAGAAGAGTGCCTAATCGACGAGTCTTTTCGTTAACTTTTAATAGACTATGAGAGACTGGGTCATTCTTAATACGTAGTGAAGGCGACCAATTCCAGGCAGCAGTAAGAGCAGATTATCGGAGAAGAAATTGTGTCCAACGCCACTTCGATAACAATCCTGAGACTAGCATCCGAAGAGCATTTGCTGCATTAGCAATATCGCGGCAAGCAATATGGCGAACTTTTAAAGGTGATAATCGCTACCCATACCATCTTCAAAAAGTTCAGAATTTATTATCTCGAAATTATGTCAAGAGATTGAATTTTAGTAACTGGTTTCTTGAAAAAATTCGCGATGATAATTTATTTCCATTAAAAATTATATGGACCGATGAAGCTACCTTTACAAGAGGAGGAATTGTTAATCAAAGAAATTATCATGTATGGGCTTTTGAAAATTCCAGAGCTATTAGAGAGAATAGGTTCCAGCATGAATTTGCTATTAACGTTTGGCTTGGAATTTGGAACGGATTACTGGCGGGACCATATTTTTTACCTGGAAGATTGAATGGTATCACATTTACACATTTTTTGGAGAACGACTTTTCTAATTATTTAGATGACATTCCCTTACAACAGCGGATTGAAATGTGGTTCCAACTCGATGGCTGTCCAGCTCATTATAGCAGAGTTGCTCGAGCTTGGCTGGATATAAATTATCCACAACGATGGATTGGACGTAGAGGAGTAGTACCTTGGCCACCCAGATCACTTGATATGAGACCCATGGATTTCTTCGTGTGGGAAACCTTGAAGCATAAAGTTTATTCGGTGTCAATCAACTCAAGAGAGCAATTAAGAGACCGAATCATAGACTAGCTGCAATTTATCAAGTTGAGTGCTAGATGTAATACTTGGATTGGTGCAAGAGGACAACATTTTGAGCAATATTTACATTAAAAAGAACATAACATAAATATAAATGTAAATAAATAAGTATAAAAATGAAAACTTGTTTTGTTTCTTTTTTTGCGATTTTTTCTAAAACTAAGCAAAAACGAGCAAATCTCTAAAGGACCTTTTGTCTTAGTTTTTCTGTCCCCTATAAGTTCCTGAAGTTTTGCCATTTAAATTCGGGACACCCTGTATATATATATATATATATATATATATATATATATGCAAATATGTAAGCATGATAAGTACAACTTAAAAGACAGAATAAAATAAAGCATATTTTTCTGTTATATAAAAATTGATATTCATTAGTTACAATTTAACAAATCCCCTCAATAATAACTACAACATTTAGAAAAGAAAGGGATAACAGCTTTTCATTGATGAAATCATAAATAATTATTGAACTGTATGTACAATAACTAATGTGAATAATAGAAATACTATTGTACAGTAACAATAGTGTACAATGACTGTTTGAAAAATAGAGGATAGGATTAATGAATTTGAAAAATTAAAATTAGTGAAATACTATTGTACAGTAACAATAGTGTACAATGACTGTTTGAAAAAAGGTAAATAGGATTAATGAATTTGAAAAATTAAAATTAGTGCTTAAAAATATGAACTCTTGATTACCAACATATGATGGATGCCCAAATGATAAGGGGGGAAATGATAGGAAAAAAGGTAGTGTGAAGAATGGAGAAAGGATATAATGAATAAAATATAAAGAAAAGACGTACCGATTTGGAGAGAGAGAAGTCGCTCGATGTAAATAACTATTATGGATTATTGTTAGAAAATATGATATCTTTTATATCAATTGTGATGATCTGAGGGTAGCGCCTTATGTTTCTTTTATTAAAACTAATTAGACTAATAAATATTTATTTCCCCGCAGATCAATACAATTAATTCTATTGTTCAGCCAACTACAGCTTAACTAAAAACATACTAAACTGAATATATTAATAATTAAGGGTCTAAAATATGACAAATTTATTAAATAATTAGTGTCATAACATCAGGAACTATAATTCTAGCTGTGCGTTTTCTGTTTCATAAATTTTCAGATAAGACTATTTGGTAATTTTGATAAGACTATTCTATTGTTCTGGTATAATTCTTTTAATAGCTTGGGAAAGAAATCCCTTCCATTGTATTGAGAGAAAATAATGTGCATTTTTTCAACTATAACAGAGAATGTAGTTGTCGAAAAATAATATATGTAATCAACAATTGTAGAGGTGGAGGTGATAGCATATGCCAGAAAGAAGGCCTCGAATAATACTTATCTAAATTAGAAAAAAAAAATTGTTTGGCGGATAGATTAAGAGAGGATGACCTAGATGTCTAAAGACAAACCAACATTACTAATAGTCAACATATAGGATGAAGACCCCCGTAGTGGAGAGTATCCACAGCAGAAAAGAGTCAGAGCGTTACAGGAATATGAAGGTGTCAAGATTTAAAAAACCATGAATGGCTTAAAATATAGGTTCAAATCGAAAGACTAGTAAATGGACTTACTTACTTTATAAGGTCCAAACGTGTATATTTATTTCTCTAAATTAAATATGAACAATGAGTTAAAACAATCTGCTATAAATTAGTACATTTCTCTTTTTTCACTTTATTACAAGTAAGTAAAATATAATTACATATTTACAACTAAATAGAAACCTGGTTCCAATAATAATATGTATTATGTCTATTCCATCTATCGAACTCTATCTCTTTTGTCATTGTCTGCTCGGTTGATCCAGTATACTGTGTAGTTTGGCAACTCAATGCAGTAGATAGCAATACACAAGTGTTCATTTCAAGGACTATTTGTTCTTTTCTTCATCACATCCAATAATCACATAAAAATTCTTAAATGCTAGTAAGGTAAAAATTAATGATACAAAAGATACATCTTCGATAATACAAACTAATTAAAGCAATTAAGCTTCAGATTGAATTTATACTACACTAGTTACATTGCCTTATCTTTTTGTATTAGATTTTACTTAATACACTAGGCAAGCTGGTGCTTGCTTTGTAAATACTAAAAGCTGGAATAGAATCTTTTCATGTTTGAGAAAGATTTTGTAAGAGTTTGCCCATTATTTTAAGATTTGCAAAGCTTGAATTAGAAAATTAAAAAGCTTTAAAATTGCTTTTTGTCCCTCAGATACCCAAACCATAAACCCTATCAATAAAAGTGCATTTATTCCAAGCATTATTTCGTAAGGAGTTTATTATTTTATATAGGACGACACAGAAAGAAGGGACCTGAGTACTGATCAATGGAGTCCTCATCGATTTTTAGTATTTATCCCATTTGTGCAACAATTTTAACTCTGTGTTTTGGTAGATCTTCTCAATAAAAAAAAAATTGATAAAATTCCTACGATTGACACAAGAACTCACAACAGATTCAAAAAGACTTTCATCTATTAATTCTATTAATTACTTTCATCTATATAAATTTCTAATATTCAAAATTTGACGCCTATAATTGAAATTAAATGTATTTTTAAAGAAGAAACCTTACATTAGAAGGAGATAATTTATACACAAAGTTTGCAATTAATATTATGAATATTAATATAAAATGAATAAATCTTTTAAGACAAATAAAAGATTCTTTGTTTATTATATTGTATTGAAAATGGCACAAAATGGAAGCGGGACGAGTAATGATAAAAGGAAAGTCCTCACAAAAGTAAAATATGACAAGCTTCCAGTCATTGCCTAGAGTTCACTCCCGATTTATCCATATTTTTACCAATTTCAGAGACATATTTCATGAAATACCTGAAATTAAAATTGATTGTCATTTGATAGAAGAAACCTTTCGTTGGAAGGAGGTAACACTTTATATAGACACTTTATATAGACATTTTATATTGTGTTTTTTTAATATTCACAAAGATTAAAACAACAAACATATTGTGTTTTTTAATCTTTGTGAATATTAAACAAATGCTACTAATAAAAATAAAATATCTTTCCTAGTAATACTGTGTTCAAGCAATTATGATAATTACAGAAAAAGAGTGTATTTTCACTATAGTAGTATTTGCTGTTATTAACAATGAGGTTCAAATAAAAAATTTCATAACAAATAATAATGTTTTTTATTATTATTATAAAGAATATTATAAATTTCAACATTTTAACACACTAAATATTTGTTGATAGACATATACTCACAAAACAATGTCACAAAAAAATAAAAAAAAATGGTACGATAAACTAGTTTAAAAGATGGAAACTGTGTCACATATTTAAGAGTCAGAATAAGTTACTCGGTGCTAGACAAATATTTTTTTTAATATGAAAATGTTAAGTATACCATGATTTCATGCAAAAGGGGAGAGGAATATTGAATTATACAATGTCACACAGTCTCCTAAATGAGCAAATGAAAAATATTTATTTATTTAAAATACATACATACACATATATTAAACAATGCTTTAATTTTTAATTATTGCAACATGAAATTTAGCAATCAAAATGTCGATATTACATGGATATATTAAAAAAAAAATGATAATAATGAAATAAAATAAAACAAACTGGATTTTTTTTATTTATCATAAGAAATTTTATAAATAAGCTATTATTTAGGGGGGTATAAAATAAGTGTGATGCCCAGATATAGACTTGTCTAATCTAATAATAAAAGCCATTTTATTATTTACAACACTGTTAGTATATAGATGGCGTGTTTAAAGTTTATTTTTCTGCACAACTACTTGGCCCTAAAATTATTTGCTGTCAGCTTTTTACCACATATACAACTGGCACACTCCCCAGGGGACAGAACACAATTTACAAATACAACTACTTTTGTATATGGCTCTTTTTTTTTCTATAGAAATATTATACAAAGTCCTCCTCTTTTTTTGTTTTTAATTTTACACGCTAAAATACATCAATTACTAAAAATGTACGTTATCACTAAAAACTGGCACATACCAAATTTATATCTATATATATTTATATATTTATACCTGCTATATAAGATTTGATTTCTAATTTTATTTACACACAGCCTCGGTCATTTTAGGTATTAATAAAATTGAATCGCCAAGGCATCTTACTGACTAGCCTACCTTTAGATCGTAACTAGATCCGCGTCGTCGAGGATAAAATTTATTTAAATAATAAAACACACATCCCGTTTGGATCGTCTGTGGAGGTCAAACTTTCCCAATAACAGGACTGTTAGAATATAAACCAAATGCACCATAGTGCTTGATGAGGCTAGAATATCAAAGCATATACATATATCACTTGGCCTTTAATATTAGCACAACCGGCCATTATAATGGACACAACCATTTTTTTTAATTTTTAGTCCCTTATTAAAATAAATATAAAAAAATGTATTTTACAATAGTTTTTTTTGTTTTTTAGTAACGAAAATATATATAAAAAAGAAATTAAAAGGCGGATTGTAATAATACAATAGAAATACTAAACACCGTCCAAAAAATTTCATAAGATTTACATATTGTAAGCAACGTAGATAGGGTCGAGCTGGTCAGCAAGGAAGCCATCGCGAAGGTGCATTCTCTGCTTCTCCCCACGAGAGTTGATTGGTACAACTCCTGGGTCGACTACCACTGCCACACCTACAATCAGATGGTGCTCTTCGAGGACTGCTGTTGTGACCAGGGGGACAAGATCCAGAGCTTCACTTTCATTACCGTCAAGCTCGACCACAACAACAAGTAGGTTCGTCCAAGTGAACACAGCACTGTAACAAAAAAAAATTAGAGATATAATCATTATTTATAATTATAATAAAATCCTGCATCAAATATAGGTTAATTAAAAAAAACACATCTTATACACAAATTCCTTGCAGACTTGAAAACAAGATATATTTTTTAATAATTTACAAAGTTAGCTCTAGATCAGGAATACCCAAACCAAGCCCATGTGCCATGCTGAGAATTACTAATTGGCATATGGCTTGCTGAAAGGTTTTTAAATATTTTAATCTTAATTTAAAAATGTTTAAGCAATCTTTAGGGAAGCACATTATCACATAAAAAGCATTGATAGTTTCGATACCAGATACTTTTGATATTGATGTCACTAATTAAATATCCATTTTGATTTAAGTTATTGAATGAGTGTCAGTATCATATTTTCATCTAAACAAACAGCCTAAAAATTTTGGCAAAGCGTGGCAAACCTGGAACTAAAATTTCATCTAACGGCTAAGCTTAATTTTGCCAAACTTTCTTCCTTTATCTATTCCGATAAGAGTCAATATGTATTCATTATACTTAGCAAGGTTGCTTATACCGGGAGGCCTAGTGGTGGTAGTAACAACCTGTTCTATTTACCTTACTTTAGAGAAGGAACCCCACAATATAAAAAAATTTCCATTCTAGCTATTCTAACTTTCCAAATCTCTTAAGCATATTCTTAAATTACTAACTATCAGCCTGATCACCAGAGTAGAGTATTAAAAATTTTGTTTTCATTCCTTCTTCATAGTTGAAACACACTAGCTTGAAATAATGAAGTGTATTGAACTGAGGAAATAAAAATTCCATCTAATGTTATATGTTTTATCCAGATGACCCAACTCTACTTATTCCAATATGAGAGTCATTGATAAAACATCACATTATTTTTTTGGGGGGGGAATTTTAACTTACTTCCCTATTCATGATTTAGTCAAGGAAAACAATTTAAACTTGCCCAGGTTGGCTAGAATCACACTAGAGCAGTCTCAAGGCTACTTTTATACAAGTTTTTTAATTCAACAGAATGTTAATACAATCAAAGATAGATCATTATTTTTTATGATTATGAAAAAAAAATTAATACCATTCAGCAATTTTCTTATGGCACCGCATCACACTGTTTTCAATGTCAATCGGATGGTATCGCATCCCTCTCAGCATCACGGTTTCATCAAGAGCACCAACAACGAATACTGCATCATGGAGTTCTGAAAAGAATATGTAAAAGGATTAATATAACCATACATATTTCATTAGAGATATTAATATGAAATTTATAATAATCAAAATAAACAATTACCCGATGAGTCCTGCTGCTGTGGCCGGTTGAGAGGAGAAATCTCGTGCAAGGAGGTCAAGTCTGTGAGGTCAGAGGTGAGGAGTGGAGGAGGCTGGGTCGTACCTGGCTCGGTTCTTCGGAGGAAACCAAGGTAGCCTGTTCTTGCGTATACTTCTCCTGTATTTCCTGTCACTAGGCGCGCATTAAAGTGCTCGTTGTATTCACTATCTTCTCCATAGATTGAAAAATAGCCACTTGCATTGTGAGGAGATTGCACCCAGATCTAAAGCAATAATTATTTTAAATTACTAATGAAACAATAAAATAAATAGCACAAGCAATAAGAAATACAGCATTGTAAAAAAAAAAAAAATGAAAATTCAATACAGAAAATAGCCAATTATACCTCTCCAAGATGCGAGTCTCCACACTGTCCCTTAGTTTCTGGATTGGCAATGATGACTTTAACACCTGGGAGCAGTTTGCCTGATTCTAAGAGGCAGAGAGAATGCGGTGAACCTCTTTCTACGAGGCTGACACGATCGTTACGGAGAGCTCGTAGGTCAACATAAACGGATGAAGGCTCTGGGCTTGAAGCACCCTAAAAAAAAAACCCAGATAATTTTACCTTTGTATTAAAGAATTGTACCTATGTATTAAAGAAATAGTTGAAATCATCAACATCTTTCTGATTCTAATGAATATCAGACTAAGTGACATAATTTGAAAAACTATAAGAAGAATATTACCAATAATAAAATTTGTAAATACCTGCAAACAGACAGTAACATTAACCCTGCAGCCAAAGCTTGTCGATACTGCTCGAGGACTGAGACCAAGAGTTGAAAAGAGTTTGGAGAATGACGAGGTGAGGTTGATTCTTGGCCTTTCTTCCGCGACGACGACACAGGTTCTGACGCATGCTAAGGATACACCTCTTGCCTTTAGGGCATTAACACTTGAACCAAGTCCTTTAGTACACAATTCCATAACTCCTACAAAAATCAAATCCAATTAGAAAAAAATAAATAGTTGATTTTATTTATTGCACTACAAAATAAATGTATTCTATTCAAAATTTGTGTTCCAGCGATAAACTAACAGAAGTTCTATTTTCCTAAATTTGATTTTATTGCAATAACAGCATTATTTGGGGTATATTTTTCAGATACAAGTGTAGTAAATAAGCGTTCAACTAGTCTTCACATTATAATCTCCAATAATTTTAAGGAAATATTGCCTTTAACAAAAGAAAATTTATGTATCTAGATTGTGTTGTAATTTTTAAATTCATTCTAGGTTCAGATGTTGGGGCATTAACTTGTATTAATATAATAATGATTTTAATTTTAATTTTTAGACAGGCTAATCAACTAAATAACCCTATCATTTTTAACTAAGAAACCCATCCCAAATTGACTATTCTTTGCAACAATGCCAACTATAAAAAATCAGAAAAGGATTCTTCTGTACTAAAAATCATTACTAATGGTAATTTGCAATAACTTTTAACATTGATGCATATAAAATCCCACGTTATTTTCCATAACACCTTAAAATGGATAACAACTTTTTGAATCATTGAATGCCTCTAACAAAAATTAAAAAAAAAAATAAAATACCATAAGAACAGAACGTATCCCTGACTCGATACTGGCTAACTGCTGACAGCCATAAAGCAGGGTTGACCTCCACTTCGGACGGAGGTATTAAGATGGAATGATGGCCAGAATACACACTGGAAATCAATTTAAAAATCAATAAGGGGCTAAAAATTAATAACAGCTCATTATCTTCAACACACAAGCCAAGAACTTTATATCCATACCTGCTAAGACACCAGAGTGCAAATCCTAGCCCGCAGTATGGGTCGAGGCAAAGAGCTATGTGCCTTGATGGATAAAGTTCGCAGGCCAATTTCATCGATCTGCATAGCGATGTAACTGCTGCGTGGGACATCTTGATACCAGCCAACATTCCTGTAGTGCTTACACTGTAAAATTAAATATATAATTATTGAAAATTCTTAAAACAAATATACTTCCGATTGATTTAAGATTATACATAGAACTTGAGTACCTAAAACAGCAATATAAATACAGGTTTAAAATATGGAATAACAAGAAACTTATGAATTAAACCTAAGAATCATTTAACTAAATATCGTCAAAGCTTTATAAAACATTTCTTTTCCATACTGATTTTGAATCAACATACGTCATAGATCTTTCACCCATTAAACACGTCCAAAGAAGAAGATGTGAATATCACTCTCCCTGTAGGCTAAGGATTTATTTCAAAGGGCAATGTGGTGATTGTGACCAATGTGCTATGTCTGCCTTATATGTTAATTTGCCCTCTGATTGGTTATAAAAGTCATATACACTCTTTGTGTCAATCTCAAATTTATGTATTACAAAGGGTGTAAAACAGAACAAGAGTATTAACTTATAAATAGCATTAGACTATATTAAATGTTTCATTTTGAAAATTACCTAAAGTCTAAATAAGCTAACATCTCGGCTGTGGGGGCCCGGTACGGAGCCGTCAGTTTCTTCTTAGGCATATCGTCAGTATCGAGAATCACAGGCCATGATTTAATATCTACTACATTACTTGCCTCCTATTAAATAAAAAAAAACATAATTAAAATATCTTTTATTGAATTATCAACAATGAAAATAATTATAAAATAAAAAAAAGTACCTTAGACCTAAGGAGTTTGATCACATATTGGTTTGAAAGGACTAGAACAGATTTGCTAACATCGACAATCATTCGAACTGTTGGTAAAGTTGTTTGCAGGTTTTGCGGATGTGGTGGCCTTATCGTCACGGGTACAGCTCCTGAAATAATTTTCTTTTTTAAATAGATTATAAATATATTTAGACATCCAAAATAATATTATTATACTAATTAGATAGGGCTAAATTGGAATCACTAAGCATAGAGGTTCCCAGATGATAACCACAAATATAAAGTCCTTCTGGGCAAAGCTCAAACTAGCAACAAATTTTTTAGTTTGAATTTGGTGGCTCTATTTTAGTTCCTTTCATCTATCATATATGTTACATTGTAGCATTATTTAGTTATATTTACTTTATAATTAAATTAACCTTGCAAGATCATTTATTTTTTAAGCTGCTACAAGAAATTTTACCACAACTGAAATTATATCAATCTCCAGTTAGGTAAATTTTCACAGCAAGGCTAGAAAATGACATTTCACCTCATGTTAGATACATTGCCAGTTCAGCTAATGGCATTAAGGTTTTTGTTCTGATCAATTCATAAGCTGACAACAAAAAATCAAAAAAAAGAAATATAATAAAATAATACATACCGACATAAAGGCATCCATAGAAAGCCGAAATGAGATCTATGCCGGGTGGGAAGATAAGGGCAACATGGTCACCAGTGTTGATCTTGGCTCGCTCCAAGAGCAGCGAACCGACTCGCTCGGCTCGCTTGTGCAGCTGCGAGCAGGTCAGGACTCCAGCTACGCCACCTTTTGAGTTAAGAAGAGTGAATATCAGATGTTCGGAGGTTGAGATAGCTCGCCATCGTAGAATCTCAGATATGAACTGGTACTAAAAACAAAAACATCAAATAAGTATGATAATATAGTAAAATGAGAAAAAATTAAGATTCACTTTATTTTTATATAATTAAAAATTATAATTCTAAAGGCATTCATGAAAGGATCCCCAAAAAATTAAAATTTATTATTTCAAAGATAATATGGATCAACTTTTTCAATAAAACTATGAATTTTCTTCATGAGATACTCTAATAATAAGTTTTCAAAAGTAGGTATCTGTTGAGTAATAACTTTTGATAAAAAAGTCATCAAAAGATATAGGAATGCCGAACAAGGATACACAATTATTAAGTTTTATCTGCTGAAAGTTAAGAAGAATACCTTTAAATTATTACACTCACTTTTCGTGCAGAGTCAGATTCTTCGTCAACGATGCCCATGTCTCTACCCTGAGCCGAAGCAAGGCGGTTTCCTTGAACGATGTTTCCAACCATTACTGAAGCAGGACCTACGTCTGAAACATTCGCACCTTGTTGCAACAAAGATGTCTTAGTATCCACTGTCGATAAAATCTTATCTAAACTTAACATATCATGTTGTGCAATAAGAAGTAATTGACTCTTGAATTTCATAACTGACGAGGTTAAATGTTTCTTTCATATTTTGATTTCAAAAATTTTAAATCTTCTTTTAAATTTTCTTTGAACCAGTTAAAATTTCAAGAGCTACTAGTTTGATTTGGGAAATTGTTTAGGCTTTACGATAGGCTGTTAATTGAGGGAGGCTTTAGGTTTTATTACATCACATTATAACCATAGCAACTATCCATAAATGACAACTTCAAACCAATGGACGTAAATTGACTACACAAAACTTTTAATGAGTGTTGTAACATAACCTTATTTAAGTCAAATTTCATTCGCATTTATAAAAATCTATTGATGTTTCAACCATGTTCCTTGAAAATGACAGCAACAAATGAGATTTTACAATATATTAACTTATTTTAAAGGATAATTTGGGGACCTTCCACAAACTCTAAGCTGGTAGTTTTCATTAATTTGTGGAAGTTATTACTCGAAGAAACCTCTTCAGATATCCAAATTAAACAAACCATATCCCTTAAAAATGTAAATGAAAGAAACAGAAGCACAATTTAAAAAAAATAAATAAAATTGTGAAATTAATAATCACACTGATTATGATCAAAAAACATCAAACTATATAAACAAAATTACATTTTATTACACAACAAAAAATAAAATAAAATAAATAAAAATCATGCAATAATATATAGAGCGTTGAACTGCTGTCAGATGATTATTCGGAGAATATCATGATTAATAAGAAACTAAATTATTTTTTAATGGATTGTTCTTTTTCTCTTTTTTTTTTTTACAATTTATTTTTCTCCTCATGAAAATCACAATTAGGGAGAAATCCTATTAAATTGATTAATATATTTCATCTCATTTAGTTAGAATTAAAAATTTAAATTAATTATATTATTGTGTAAAGGAGATAGTTGGGGGGTGCAGTCAATAAGAACACAGGATAAGTACTGAACTTATATTATGTTCCGACGTTTCGACCTACAGTGTAGGTCATCTTCAGGGCGATTTTGGAGGGCGATGCCGTTAGATTTAACGGCTGGCCAGTACTATTGAGTATTGAGTACTGGCCAGCCGTTAAATCTAACGGCATCGCCCTCCAAAATCGCCCTGAAGACGACCTACACTGTAGGTCGAAACGTCGGCACATAATATAAGTTCAGTACTTATCCTGTGTTCTTATTGACTGCACCCCCCAACTATCTCCTTTACATTAGATCATCCAGTCAACTATTTTCATCCCATATAATTATATTATTGCTTTGTAAATATTCTTATGTTACACATGAATTTACCAAATCAATAATTATTCCTATACATTTGCTTTTTTAATTCCTTGTACACAATAAAGGAAAAATTGTATTTCAATCACAAAAATTTTCAATTTTCAGATTTTAGCAGAAATGTCCATTCTGGACATCCCTGAATCATTTTGGATGTTTCTTGGTTGTTTTGTATCTTGTATTATACAAAATGAGTTAGGAGTAGAAAGCTGATATTTTATATTGTAGCTTTAATAATTATTGCACTCGCCCTTTCTTCAGACTCGCTCTTAAAAAGGTTGAGATAAAATTTAACCCTTTTCTCTGACACAACCTATAACCAATTATTATAAGATAAAAACAAAAAAATGTCAATAATTTTTCATCCTGTATCAGTACTATTTTATATTTTCTAGGCTAATAGTTTTTCAAATTTCAAATTTTATGTTTAAATATCATTGTTGCTAAATATTAAGTGATACCTAATTATCAATATTTAAGTATGTATGAGATGAAAATGGTTGACTGGATGATCTTATGTAAAGGAGATGGTTGGGGGGTGCAGTCAATAAGAACAACGAATAAGTGAAGTACTTATATTATGTGCCGACGTTTCGACCTACAGTGTAGGTCATCTTCAGGGCTAACAGAGAAACGTTAAGTTTTTACATTTTTGTTCTGTTTGTTTCTCTGTTAGCCCTGAAGATGACCTACACTATAGGTCGAAACGTCGGCACATAATATAAGTACTTCACTTATTCGTTGTTCTTATTGACTGCACCCCCCAACCATCTCCTTTACATATCAATATTTAAGTTAGCAGTATAATATTTTAAAATTTATTTTTTTACATCAAATAACACAGTCTTAAACTAATTATAAAACATATAATTGTTCCTAATACAAATAGATATAAAACATGAAATGAAAATGAAAAGCAGTGAATTATTTTTAGAATTAAAATACCAAGCAACCAGAACAAGGTGAAGAGGCTGTGTAGGCTAATGCATGTGCTACGATTGTAAAGGCTATCGATTTTGTTAACAGAATGGATGAAGCAGCAATTGTGTAAGGCAAAACATAAGAAGGCAAAAGTAACTATAAAATTATCATGTGATTCTAAAAACTTAAAAACTAGCAATGGAAGTAATAAATAATCTATCATAATAAAACCTTCATTTTTAAAAAGACAAAAAAAAATATTTGAATGAACATTAGAAAAAATTAATAGTATATGCACAAAATATGCAACAAAAACAAATTCCAAGATAAAATGAATGTTAAAATTATATATTATTCGTCTGCAATAAAATAACTCACATCGCATTTACTGTTCAGAACACTGAAATCAATGATTTACAAGAAAATGAACACTTCTAGTATTGTTACAAATAGGCACTATAAGAGAACTGATTTATGTATTTTTAAATAAAATTTTTGTAGATTTTGGACAAAGAACTGTATTATTTAAAAATTTATGTCAGTCAAAGTTTTTTTTATTATACATCCAATTATTTTATAAATTAATTGATGAATTTCTTTAAAAATAATTATCAATGATAAATAACCCAAGAAGGTTTAATTGGTTACCAAAATCGAACAATTATTATAAAACACTGTGAGTTCATATATATATTTTAACGTAAAACTGTTGAACATCATAAAACCACAAAAAAAAACTAGTAAATATCTGTAGTGTAATTACTGAAACACTCATAAATATGTAATTAGAAATTTACCATACTATAATAGTTTACATTCGATAACAAAGATATTGAAGACAAAATTAAAACAATAATCTCATTACTTGAACTGATGATCCATACTTTATAAATCTGACAGCAATCCAAAATCAAAATAAATAATTTTTTTTCTTAAAAGACAAAATTTGTATCCATTAAATTAAGACTAAAACATAAATAATTAAAAATATTCAATAAGTCTCAAACATTAAAATAGACCATTCTATATTAATATTTATAATCATATATAATTATCCTTTTGCTGCATCATTTCATTTATTAATTAAATTACTTACTTGGCACATTATGTTATTTATACGGAACATAAAGCTGAACACCTTCTCTTTCATGAATACAATTACAATAATCGCAATTATTACGAAAAAAATTATGAATAAAAAATAAATTAAAAAAAAAAACATGGCGACTCATGAGGATACCTGGCATCCATTATGCCAGACTTTTGGAATCACAGGTGCCTGGTGTATTAAGAGTCTTCGAAAATGGAGCGAGAGGCTAGATGCATGAAGTTCGGTCTCTGGGATCCCAGTCAAACCAATTGTTCAAAAGAGAAGAGAAGTTTAGATGAGCATGAGATATCAGGCACTCCAAGTCTGATGGCTAGCTTTTATCATCTTAATGATATTCAATAATTATTTTTAGTGCTGAATTTTTAAAATAGTTTATTTAATTGTATAGAAACCACGAGTGACTATGGAAGGTTAAGTCATAAGTTTTTTCTGACAATTTTATACTGCAAAATGAATGGGAAACTTAAGTAGTTCAAGGGCAGCTATTTCTTAGGTAAAGGTGCATAATATGAGATTAAAAAAAAATGAAAAAGAAGAATTATCTTCCTAGAGCAAGACAAGTATAGAGAAGTTCTATAACCCCAAGTTTCTATAAACGAAAAGTGAGGTATCTCCCAGGCTCCATTAAAGTAATGTTGAGTACAGAGATAAAAACTGGGCATAAGACCCTCTTATTGTAGGAAATTAGGCATCATGAGTGGATGAGGTGCCAAATGTGGCTGGCGTCCCAGACACCGATTCCCCATAAATGGCATTTATCAGATGTTGCAGGTGACAAAAGTCACATGT
This sequence comes from Arma custos, assembly GCA_037127475.1. Classification (NCBI taxonomy): domain Eukaryota; kingdom Metazoa; phylum Arthropoda; class Insecta; order Hemiptera; family Pentatomidae; genus Arma; species Arma custos. The sequence goes on from CM073764.1 coordinate 41,111,938, forward strand.
TTAGTAACCGCATTAAAGGCTGATTTAAATTTGATGACAACAATTTTAAAAATGACTAATTATCATCATTTGATAACCTCAGAATCTGATTAGATTTGGTACAAAAATAGCTGAAATCACAATCTGCTAACAGTGGAGATATAATTTTAGATTAACCTAGCTAACAAAAGCTAAGGTAATTTCAATTTTTTTTTTAAATTGAATATATATCTTTATGTCTAATGATATATACATCATTAGACATAAAGAGATTTATACATATATACTAAGAAAAAATGTCCTCTTATTGAAGAATGTCGGAACCTCTCTGAATGTTTACATTGTTGTGTGTCTAAGTGAATAAAAGTAATTAAACTGGAAGTTTTTCTTTATTAAATATTTAATAAAACAATAAACAAATTTCTACTAAATTTGAAAAGAAAATTTTGAAATTCCAAATGAAGAAGTTCTTAAAAATATAGAACTAAAATAATCCAACTTATAACTGAAAAAGGATGCTCAATATGTACCAAAATTATTCAATTTTAAACTAAATAACAAGGATTCAATAGGAAACAATGCAGCAAAACTACAGATTAAATTAAGGATAACTACACATAATGTTATTAAATACTCAATGGATCATAAAAAGAATAATTTATTGTTTATATACCAATAATACTTCATGATAAGCTTATAGAAGTTATTGAAGAGGTCATTCATGCACTATCAATTATTTTAAATATTTACCTACATCTTACAAGAACATCCATCAGAATGCTAAGACTTTTGAAACAGATAAAACAAAATTTATTTTTGTATTTATTTGAAATTTAGTATATATTAATTGATATACTAAATTTGATTTAGACAACCGTGTTGTACAAAATAGTTAATTGTGTTTGTTTATTTATGAAGTCTAACAGTGACTCCTGAGCATAGCAAAGCAATTTAGCATATCTCACAACATACGTAAACGTAGCTTGTTTTTAATTTGTCTATTTCTTTGGACTGTTGCTTTAATCTAATAGTCTAGCTGCTAATAGACTAAAGTTGGAGTTTATCCGAAGAGAAGGGCATAAAATTTAGACTAAGATGAGAGAAATTTGATCTCCAGAGCCAAAGAGAAACCCAACTCTACAAATAAAAATATATAAGTTTCTCTTGAGTGATGTAGGTTGTTTCTTAAAGTCTCAGCATTCTATTAGAATGTAACGGTTCAAAGGCTTACTTAAGAAATATAAATCTAAAATTTTTAAAAATAATAATTATTAATACTTTGGCAGTCTTTGACCCGTTAAACGCAACAATATCCTTACTGACTACAATAATAAGAAGCCAATTGGTATTACCATTGAAGGGGAAGTTATTTACAAAGATGTCCAAGATTCCATCCATCCGCCTCGTATTGTGTCGGGGGGAGAATTTAAATAAATAAGAATATAGTAAGAGTTTCTGTACATCACAGTACAAAAATAGACACATGGAAAGTTATACATCTAAGATTTAATATAAGAAAAATATTAAACATTTTAATCATAATATGGAAAAACTTTTTTATTTTTTATTTTTATATTTACACACAGCACAAGTTAACATGTGAGCGAATAGGCAGCAAGAATAGAAATAAAAAATAGGCATATATTGAGTGACCAAAGAAAACTTTAAATTTAATGTTACTTTTCAAGCACCTCATAATATCAAACATTTAATACAATTACACTGAACATTCACATAAATATGGGAGTGTGTGATAAAGGGCTGGAAATGATTTAAAAATAACAGAAAAAATATACACACATATTACAAATGGAACACAACAACGGAGGACCAAAAAAATTTAAAGAAAATATAATACATGCTATAAAACAAATAAAAATAAATTAAATTTTTCTATAAAAATGTATTTATAACCGCAAAGAAAATAAAACTGTAAGCCACCTTAGATGCATAACTTTTCTAGTGTCACATTCTTAGAACCCCTTTCTAATCTCCACACTAATTAACTACGCAATGAAAAAACAAAACTACAGCCTTCTAGTTTATAATGCATAAAAATAAAAAAATAATTAAAATTAATAAAACAAAAAAATAAGAATAAAAGTGCACACGTTTTTCCAAACACTTTATAAACCCATTTTAATTAGTTTAAGTTTTGATATCTTATTTAAGAGGTGCGGAATTTGGTAGTTTTTTTTTCCTTGTTTGTTTTTCATTACGGTCAACCTCAAAATTAACATTAAATTTTTGAGAAAAGTGAAATAAAATTAAATAAATAAAAAAAAATAAAAAAAGTGTACTGTGTGTTTTACCTTGATCTTCACCGATTTGGTTAACATATTGGGCCATTTTAAAGTATTCATCTGCAAAACAAATAGCCTGGATCATTTGCCACATAATTGCCGAATGTTATTTTTAATTTTTAATTAAAAAAAAATTTTGTTGTGATTTACAAGGCTTTGTTCTGTTTTTTTAATTTTAGATTTGTAGAAAAGAGGTGGAAGGGTAGAGTGAACTGGGTGAGGATGTGCAGGGGTGATACAGAACAGTTACAGCAATCTTATCTATTTCTAATAAAACAATTAGCTACTGACCTAGGTGAACCTCCCGCGGCTTGGGCAAGTTGGTGACACAGGTGTGAGGGCAAAGCAGCACGTTGGCCGGGTGGAGGGTGCCCTCAAGGAAGCGTCGCTTGCACTCCGACAGGTGGATACCTCCGAGAGGTGTTTTGGGGAGGTAGTTTGGAGGGACGAGTGCCAAGCAGTACAACCCTACTTGGTGGATAGAATCGACAGCTTGGAGAACTCGCGACATCCATTGAAAGCTCTAAAATAAAATTTGTAATGAATTAAAAAAGAGAAAACTTTTTGATATATTTTTGAGAGTAATTAAAAATGCATAATTTAATAATGGTTTATTAAGATGTGAAAATCTCTGAAAAATTATATCCAATCTAAAAGATCAAAATAAATTATAAATTGTCTTTATATTCTACCAAAAGTAATTTTTGGTTAATTATGAAACTTTGCGTGCAACCAAGAAACAAAATTCAATATTGCTATCCTCAAATTTTGATTGCCAAGATTTACAATTTCAAGATATGTATGCAAAATCCAAAAATTGAATTAAAAAAAATTAATTAATTTCTTACATAAATAAAAACATTCAGTTAAGGTCAAACAAAAATATTGTTTTATGTAGCTATTAATAACAGAAATAATTAGAAATAGTTTATTAAATTATTCTTATAGTATTATGTTATAAATACTATCCATTATATATTTAAAACTGAATTGCTCACCTCCTCCTCACTGCAGTCAGGCCTCTGCTCTGCGATTACACATATTCTCTCGTCACGTAACACCCTGATGCTGAAAACTGCAATTCTACCTCGATAGATGAACTTCATCGGCTCAACTGCAAGAACAGTGGCAATGATATCGTCAGCATTATGCTTCCTTCCTGTCACTGTCATCAGACCGTCTCGTGAGCCACACACAAACACTAATCCACCCTAGACAGAACATAAGAAAATTAGAAATATCTTTTAACAAGCCATTTTTTAAAAATAGGACATTATAAATAATTAAATAATATTATAATGCAATTGGGAAAACCACAATGCAAAGCCTTATGTTTCAAAAATACACCTACTTACCAGTCGACGTTTCGCCTATTCAGGCATTATCAAGACACCAAAATCAAAAAGGGGGTTATGTGAATCGCATCTCGAAGAAAAAGGTGCAATACATCCCAACGATCAACAGCCCAAACAGGCTCCAAACATGAGACAGCACCCCACCACCAAGACGTTCAACATACAACTGAACGAAAGTAATACGCAACCAGCTGGGTGGTGGGGTAGTGTCTCATGTTTGGAGCCTGTTTGGGCTGTTGATCGTTGGGATGTATTGCACCTTTTTCTTCGAGATGCGATTCACATAACCCCCTTTTTGATTTTTGTGTCTTGATAATGCCTGAATAGGCGAAACATCGACTGGTAAGTAGGTGTATTTTTGAAACATAAGGCTTTGCATTGTGGTTTTTCCCAATTGCAATATAATAAATAATAGTGTTTCTTTTTGAGTTTTTGGCTCTATTTTAGAAATTAAATAATATTTAACTTTAAAAAAAATAAACAAACTGTAAATACTAACAGGTCCTAGAAAGCCAAGCAGTCCTGATCTGGTATATGGTGAATCGGAGAGAAGACTGTTGTCCGAGACAATAGGTAATACTCTGAATGTGTTCTGGCTGACGCCTGCTAGACCCCAATACTGAGTTCCTGTGGCGGGAGAGTTGACACATATCTCGCCAACTTCATCAGTCTTACAAACATATGGCGGACCATCCATCTTTATCACACTTATACAAGCTGTATAAAATAACAAAGAAATATTAATAATTTAATGCAAATTAAATATTAAAAAGTAAAAACCTCAATATTTAAATTGTAATACTCACATGCTGGCATCACTTGACCACAGTCCTGAAGGGTAAGAGAAGTAAGAGAGTTCTCTTGGTCCACTCGCACAACACCGTGGCTGAGCCCTGACATTGATAATACACCTCTTCCAGTTGCGTTTGCTCCACCTCGCCCAGGCCTTCATTATTAAAAAAAAGTGTTTAATTAATACAAATAAATAACCAAAGTACTGTTAAGTGAAATAGGGGGTTTATCATTACACAATGTACTAACAATAAATAATTATTTATATTATAAATATTTTTATTGAATTAAAAAAGATAAGTAAGTTTGTGAATTATCTTTACTAATTTAAAAATAAATTACTAATAACTAGAGATTATATTCATAGTGGTTATAACTATAATGATACAGATTGTGCTGGGTGAGGAGCAATATGGCTTTAGAAGGAATAGAAGCACACAGGACCTAATCTTCACATTGAGACAGATATCCAAGAAGATAATAGAGAAGGATAAAGAAGTCTATACCTGCTTCGTGGAATTAATTAAAGCCTTTGATAGAATCAAAAAGCAAGACCTAATATATGCATTAGAGGAAAGGAATTGGAATGGGTCTAAGAGATTTAAGGTTTAAAAAGTAATTTTAAGTCTGTACAGGGAACAGAGGAATGCAATCACATATCGAAGGAATTCCTGACCACTGAATGTATTAGACAGGGGTGCCCATTGCTTTTCATCATAGTATTGGATTCTACTCTCAGAACTGATAAGTGCACAACTGAAAATGATGCCTTACCATCTAGGTTATAGAAACTTAAAACCCAAATTTTTCACACTGCTCGCTTTTGCCGATGATTTGGTAGTATTCGGCAATAAATGTAGTCATCTACAGTTCAACCTCCGAGTCCTTCAGGAGGAACTAAGAAAAATCAACATGAAGATAAATGTTGATAAAACCGAGGTAATGAGAATAGGAAGGAGAGCAGAGATGGTTCGGATATGTCTTCCATATGGCTGATAATTTGTCTAAAGCCATTTACGAGACTAAAGTGGAAGGTAGAAGGCCTCAGGGAAGGCCTAGAAGAACCTGGAAGAACGTGGTTAAGGAAGCCTTTGACAGGAGAGGCCTGGACTGGAAAAGGAGAAAGTTGTTGGTTCAGGATCGAGACATTTGGATCAAGCTCTATAAGCAGCCTCCTCACACTCCTTAAAGCGGTAGAGAGGAAGAGATTAAGTAAGTAGGTAATGATACAGATTATTATTTCTAATACTCATATACATTTTTAAATTTTAACAGTAATAATTTATATGATTTGAAATCTCTGAACAAAAAAAATCTTTAAAAAGTTTATGTTAAGACATAAAAATAGCTGGATGAAACAGAAAACGTATATCATGCAAATTCTCTTTTGAGAATTAAAACTGTTAATTTATCTCAGTATACACTACAGTCGTCTACAATTGACAATTATTAAATAATTAAGAAATACAAACTATTTTTGATGATTTTATGGTGATTTAAATTTAAATAATTTTAGGAACTAAAATCATTCATAATCCTCTCATACCTCCTGATGGAAACAGTAAGACACTCAGAGCTGGAGGCCGAAGGGCAGATTGCATCTGTTCTCAGACCCTTCGACTGGAAGACGGCCAAGAACTGGTCGCAAGAAGACAAGGACCATGGGTTGGCTCCGTCCCCGACGAGCAACAGTCGCAAAGATGAAAGACTGATGTCTTTATGATCCTTCGTAGCGAGCAGGCCCCAGTGGAGGTCTCTAGATTTCACTACTGCGACACTTGCTAAAAGAAAAGAAATTTATAAATTTAACAGGGGAATAAGAATAGTTAATTTTTATTATCATTAAATGAACAACTCTAAGAAAGGCATGATATTTTAACTGCTATAAATTTTCAGAAAATTTAGTTAACAAGTCTTATTGAAGTAGAAGATCTAGCCTTCCCCTTCTACGTGTTGCAGTGTATTGGTTATACTTTCACCATATTCTTTAAGTAATCCAGTAGTGAATTGAAAAAAAGTATCAATCACAATAAAAATTGAAGATGTTTTCAAGATATATTTTTTTTTAAATGAATAAACAAAGCTGAAATGACATAGCAGCTAATTGAAAAAAAAAATAGATTTATTACCTCTATATTTGGTTATCATCTGCATCCAAGATGCTGGATTGACTTTCATCAAGGCATAAGGAATGAAAACGACATGAATGCCATTTAATACTGATGTTAGGACTGAGTGCCAGAGACCAGCTTCCCTCTTGAAGTCGAGAACGCACACCATGTTCTCGCCTTCGGTATAGCTGCAGGCCATAGTGAGCATTCGACAATGGCTGAGCATAGCAGCTCTCGAAACTGTAACGCCCATGACAGATCCATCTTTGTCAGTTGTATACTGAAATAGATAAATTAAATTTAATTGTTTAAATAAATAACTTATTTAATGTAGAAGGTCAAAAGCTCAAAAATAGACATAATTAGAAATATAACAAAAAAATCTCAACGTTCAAAAATAACAGAAAGCAAGTAAACTATAAAATTTATAGCTTTGAAAATGTGGCAAAAATCGTAGTAACTTCATCATTAAATATTTTAATCAGTTGGTGTTTCAAGCCATCCATCTTCATCCTCAGGACTGAAAATTGTATGAAAGGAACCATTATCTTCCTCAGTCAAACACTATTATTTCATTATCAAAATTTACAATAGTACATTATTTTATAACTCTTACACACTTTTGACATAACCTGGATTACCAGCTTGTAAAATAATATAATATTCTAAATTTTAATATCTAAATATCATTGTTAGATTAATCCTTCAGATACAATCTTCAGTTTTGAAGATGGGGATCAAAGTCAAGAAATTTCACCAGATATAAAATTCAGAGAATAAATTTGAAAAGAGAGGGTGAAAAAATTTAAATACATGCGAGAAATAATTATAATTGTTATAGAAAATATGTTATGTAAAAAACAAAAGATAAAAATAAAGAGTAGATTTTATCAAGAAAATCCTTTAAACCATAACTTGTATCAAGAGGTATAATGAATAATAGATGAAAGTAATGAATAATAGATATATTTATTTTTATTTATTGTTCTTTTGATCGGTGAAGAGAATGGATTTGTCTGGCTTGGATATGACCCATGGTAGCACAGTGGTGGGCACTGCATTAGAGATGCAGACGACCCGGGTTCGAATCCCGGCCAGGACAAATCTTTTCTCTTCAAAATAAAAGTATTTAAAAATAATAGATATAGCACTTACTTCAATGTAGGCCGGATTGTCGTCTGTCAGTCTCGGTGAGGGCGTCCAGTCTTTAGGTGTTTTGGCTAGATGTTCTGTGACAAACCAATGGAGCTTTGGCCAGCCTTTAAAGCCAACAACTTCTCCAGCAGCTGTCTTCGGAAGGCCTTTCAAACATGCCTCACTGGTAAGAGCAACCTCGACACCACATGAGCCCAGAAGGAATCCAATTTGCTGCGACCCAGCGTCCTAAAAGGAACCAACATGTTTACTCCTTTATTTATTGGTTACCTAAGGGGAAAAAATCCTGGAGTGATAAAATCCAGTAAATGGATTCTCAGCTGAACCTGAGATAATGGTAGTTTCGAATGTAATACAAGGGTGCTCAGGAAAGTTTCTGCCAAACATCGCCAAATGGTGCTAGACAACCGCTAAATTAAAGTGAGAGAGATAGCAAAGGTTATGAACATGTCAAAAGAGCATACACATTATATCAACATTTAGATATGAGAAAGCTGTCCACACGTCGGTTGCCGGGTTTGTTCGAATGAACATTTCAACACTCTGTTGGCGCAGTTTAGACGCAAGAAATCCGAGTTTTGGCACCGATTAATTACTGTAGATGAAACTTGGATACACCATTATATGCCCAAAACAATTATAGGCGAACAATAGGAGCCTGCAAAGGTGGAACCGGCTCCAAAAAAAGCAAAAACTGTTTTCTCGGCTGGGAAAGTGATGGCGACTGTTTTTTGAGATGGTCATGGAGTTATTTTAATCGATTATCTTCAAAAAAGAAAAACCATTACAGGAGCATACTACACATCATTACTTGACAAGCTGAAGGCAGAACTTGCGGAAAAACAGCCATATTTGCAGAAAAAGAAAATCCTGTTTCACCACCAAGACAACACACCTCAGTGGTTGTCATGGCGAAAATCCACGAATTACGGTTTGAACTGCTTGACCATTTACCTTTCTCACCAGATCTAACCCCAAACGGCTTCTTTTAGTTCCCTTAAAAATTGCGCTCGGAGGAAAAAGATTTTCGTCAAATAAAAGGCAATCACCTTCGTGAACAATTTTGCAGAGAAAAACGCTGAGTAGTTTTTGGACGGGTTACAGAGATGGGAGCATTACTGGGAAAAGTGTGTAGAGTTACAAGGAGATTATGTTGAAAAATAAAAATAAAATTTCAGAAAAATGTCTTGTATTTTTGGTAGGTTGGAAACTTTTCAGACCACCCCCATATGCTATTTAGTCTTAATGAGGGTCTGCAACTAGGCCCAATCATCACCGCGTATTAAAGCAGTATAATTTACTTACAATATGTTTCTTCTCATTTAGCAGGTATTATGATTTAAAATTAATCATTTTAATAAATATAATTCAAAATTAGCTTACCCTCCTGGTAAGAGGCACTTCAATAGGAACAGGGACGATACCAGCAAACATGCATCCATAAAACGCACACATGAAATTGATGGGGTCATTATTCGGGTAGACGAGCGCTATCCTATCGCCAGACTTGAGCGAACAAGTATCACCTCCTTTTGTGAAGTTCTTGGTCAGGAGAGTGTAAGCGATCTTCTGTGATCTGCTAAGCAGCTTACCTGTTATAATAAATCATTGAATAGATTGATACTCATACACTCAAGATAATAAAACTAGAAAAGTTTGAAATAATATATATACCATAGGTCAAAGTGATGCTAAGTTTTCCATTCGGATCGAGAACAGTTGCTACAGGAGCTTTATAGGTTGCAGATCCATATCTTTGGATGGCAGCTTCAAGGTTTCTAGGCAAACCTGATGGAACCTGATAATATATAAAAAATATTGTAACACAATGTTTTTTCAGAAACTCATTCTAATAATTATTATTTCCAATTGACATAATATTTGAATTTTTTTTTCTTCCTTTATAAAAGTAAAATATCACATTGGTTGTGAGAGATAATATAGATAGCTATATTAAAATGACATCAAATTATTATAAGGAGGAACAATATAGGTGAAATGTTTACTTTAATAATCACAATCACGCCATTTTATAGATATTAATAAATATTGAAGTACTCACAACAAGCTGTTCTCCGACTGCAGGTGTCATGGTAGCTCCTTCTGGCTTAGGGGCATTGGGGTCTTTTGGATTGGCTGCTATTTCCAGTTCTATGTCGTCGTCCTCGTAGAACTCCGGGAGCGGTCTCCTCTTAGGCCGTTTGAGGGTATTGAGCAGCTGCTGGATCTTAGCGGACACCTTCCACCTGCCAGTTCCAGTTACTGTACCTGCATTGGGCAATACCAATCATTTACTGACAACAAATAATAGTTCTTACATTTAGTTTATGCATGTGGTAAAGATTAGATTACATTATGTTCTTAAAATAAGTTCTTGATGTACTTGAACAGTCTACTATAGATAACTCCTAAAGTAAACAAATAATGTTGAATAATTGTTGGTTGACCATATAAACTGTATTGCGGAGAAAATGGTTTGGTTAAAAGCCAAAATCAATTCTCAAAAGTAAAAAGACGAATAGTTCAACATTTGAGGTTTTGAATAAATAAGATACATTTTTTGCAACTGATGATGAACTGTATTATGGATCCCTACTGTTGATAACTCAAAAAACAAATAATGATTTGGGATGATAGAAAGATAGGATGAGACAGTAAAGCGAACAATAGCAGAGAAAAAGGAAGCATGGGAAGAGTATAGAACCAATGGGAGCACAGAAAACTGGAAGGCATATGTCCTAAAACGAAATCTCTCCTTTTTATCCAAAAGGATAGTCAGGGAGTTCAAAAAGACCACATGGGAAGTTTTGGCAAGGAACTAGATGAAAACTAAAGAGAGAATATTAAAAAATTCTGGAAAAAGTTCAAGACCATCCGAGGAAAGAAAAGCAAACCCATTTGAAATGTGAAAAATGAAGAAGGGGAAATAATAACAGAGAAAAAAGGCATTTTAGAAAGATGGACATGACACTTTTACTACTGAGATCTCCCAAATGCAGAATGAATGTATGAATGAACAGGATCAAGAAGAAGATGAAAATGTAAATGTAATATGGGAAGAGGAAATTGAAGTAGCCATTGAAAAGATGAAGATAGGGAAGGCTGCTGGAATGTTGCCCCAGAGTTCATTAAGTTTGCAGCAAATGAGCTTAGAAAGATCCTACAGACCCTTTTCCAAAATATCTGAAAAGCAGATTCTGAAAGATTGGGAAGTCAACATTATAGTACCAATACACAAGAAGGATTCTGCTAGCGAGTGTGGCAATAGTAGACCAATATGTCTGTCACCGGTGGTATACAGGGTGTCCCGAATTTAAATGGCAAAACTTCAGGAACTTATAGGGGACCGAAAAACTAAGATAAAAAGTCCTTTAGAGAGTTGCTCGTTTTTGCTTAGTTTTAGAGAAAATCGCAAAAAAAGAAACAAAACAAGTTTTCATTTTTATACTTATTTATTTATATTTATATTTATGTTATGTTCTTTTTAATGTAAATATTGCTCAAAATGTTGTCCTCTTGCGCAATTACATCTACCACTCACTTGATAAATTTCAGTTTAACATTTTTCTGATGATATTTGGTGCACTGCATCTATGATTCGGTCTCTTAATTGCTCTCTTGAGTTGATTGACACCGAATAAACTTTCTGTTTCAAGGTTCCCCATATGAAAAAATCCATGGGTGTCATATCAGGTGATCTGGGTGGCCAAGGTACTACTCCTCCACGTCCCATCCATCGTTGTGGATAATTTATATCCAGCCAAGCTCGAGAAACTCTGCTATAATGAGCTGGACATCCGTCGAGTTGGAACCACATTTCAATCCGCAGCTGTAAGGGAATGTCATCTAAATAATTAGAAAAGTCGTTCTCCAAAAAATGTGCAATTGTGATACCATTCAATCTTCAAGGTAAAAAATATGGTCCCACCAGTAATCTGTTCCAAATTCCAACCCAAACGTTAATAGCAAATTCATGCTGAAACCTATTCTCTCTAATAGCTCTGGGATTTTCAAGAGCCCATACATGATAATTTCTTTGATTAACAATTCCTCCTCTTGTAAAGGTAGCTTCATCGGTCCATATAATTTTTAATGGAAATAAATTATCATCACGAATTTTTTCAAGAAACCAGTTACTAAAATTCAATCTCTTGACATAATCTAGAGGTAATAAATTCTGAACTTTTTGAAGATGGTATGGGTAGTGATTACCACCTTTCAAAGTTCGCCATATTGCTTGCCGCGATATTGCTAATGCAGCAGATGCTCTTCGGATGCTAGTCTCAGGATTGTTATTGAAGTGGCGTTGGACACAATTTCTTCTCCAATAATCTGCTCTTACTGCTGCCTGGAATTGGTCGCCTTCACTACGTATTAAGAATGACCCAGTCTCTCATAGTCTATTAAAAGTTAACGAAAAGACTCGTCGATTAGGCACTCTTCTATTTGGAAATCGGCGCGCATACTCCCGCACCACTTCTAAAGCATTAACGTTACTGAAACCATACACAAAAATCATATCAGCGTATTCAACATTAGAGTATGTATGCGGCATTGTGGCTGATCCCATTCACACAAAAATATCTGAGTAACTGACTGAAGACTGATTTAGGAATTATAATCCTAGAAGGAAGCCAAAATGTAAACTAATAAAAGAATGTAAAGGATAACATTAAGTGTTTACATATCTCACTGCCTAGCCTGACGAACTTTGAAAGTTGATAATCGCTACCTCTAACATTTTTGTTTTGTTTATTTTCTTGCGATTTTCTCTAAAACTAAGCAAAAACGAGCAAATCTCTAAAGGACTTTTTGTCTTAGTTTTTCGGTCCGCTATAAGTTCCTGAAGTTTTGCCATTTAAATTCGGGACACTCTGTATAAATTATATACCTCCATTCTTGAAAAGAAGCTGAGGACATTTGTAGTGGAAGATCTGCAGGAAGAGCAAGCAGCATTTTGCCTTACGTATGATCATAGAAAAAGCATGGGAGAGAAACAAGAACCTATACCTTCCTTTCCTCGACCTCAAATCAGACTTCAACTCTGTTCCCCCAGAGGAAATTTGGAAGGCATTAATGACCAAGAATGTTCTATTAGGCCTTTTCAAGGCAATCAAATCTTGCTACCAAAAACCAAAGGGAATAGTGAGAATTAATGGCACTGAATCCAAGAGCTTTCCCATGGACAAAGGAGTAAAACAAAGAGACAGTCTCAGCCCACTACTTTCTATAATCTTCATGGATGAAATCATAAAAATATGTAAAAGAAGAACTGTGAGAACTACAATAGGGCATTGGAATATGCGGACCATACTAGCGCAAGTGGTAGTATATGCTGACGATATAGCCCTGATCTTAGACACTTCTGAAAATCTGCAGAGGACGATAACCGAATGGGAAGCAGATTTTGCCAGGAAAGGTATGATAATAAATGTTAATAAAAGTAAAATATTGCAAGTTGGAAGAAATACTGAAGATATACATATTGTATGCAATGAACAGGAAATGGAAGTCCTATAGGAACTCACATACCTGGGCACAATGATTTGCAGAAATGGGAAAGTAGAACAAGAGATTTTGAACAGGATTAAAAAAGCAAATAATGTTTACTACCAGATCTGCAACACTATTGTACACAAAAGAGAAGTAGGAAAGGACGTGAAACTCCATATATCCTCTTATAGGAGTTCTCTTATATGGGGCTGAGAGTTGGATACTTCTGGATAAAGACTGGAGCCATTTAACAGCTGCCGAAATGAAATCTCTCCGATGAGAGAAATTTCTATCTCTTAGGATCTGGAATGATATTATTAGAGAGGAGCTATGCATTACCTCCTTGAAAGAAATCCTGGAGAAGTGTCAGCTCAAATGGTTTAGGCATACCCACAGAATGAGTCAAGACAGAGATCCAAGAAAGTTAATGGAAGCCAAACCCGGGAGACCTTGGTAATAGAGCCTTGGCAGACGTACTCCAACTACATTTCCAAGTTGGGACAAGCAAGAGGGAAGAACGTGTAGGATCTGAGGATTATGGCGAGAGATAGAGACAAATGGAGATCCTGGGTTGATGCAGTACCTCGACACTGAAAGGCACAAGAGGAAGATAAAGAAGAAGAAGAAAGATAGTAATAGATAATAAGCATTTGGAAATTTTGAATAATTGAATTCATATTATTAATTTGATACTTTTATCCACTGAGGATAGAATAATAAAAATCTACCATACTAGATTCAAAATTAAAACATAAGGTTTACAAATCATTTGTTATTGTATTTTTATTTAAAAAAAAAAATTATATTACCAAACAATTTGAGCTATAAAGAACCGACAGTATTTTTTACTAATATTCCTTCTGTTGGATTATATGTTAGTTGTCTGATTTAACTAACAAAAACCAAATTTTGTAAGGGACAAAAACAAGATGAGTTTATATAGAAATTTTATGTCAATATCTACCAATTTAGGCCAAATAAACTTACATTAGACCACCTTAAAAAAAAAGACAACAAAGAATAATTTAAAAAAAAAAGAAAGAAATAAAGTATGGAATATGCTGAAATTGAAGTATCTGGTAGTAATCATGGACAATGTTCTGTCAATCAATTATACAGTTATAAAAATTGACTAAATGTATATCATATTATATGACTATAATGCATATATTATGAGAGATAATAGATAAGCCTTAAATTATTTAAATTAAAATTAAATTATTCATTTTTAATCCAGAAGGGACTCTATTTCTAGTTATTTCATTGATAAAAAGAGACTACAAATATATTATAAGGAACAAAATGATCTGGGTGGAGGTAAAAAAAAATTCTATTGAGTAGGGAGAACTGTTTACTAAAGAGCCCACGTTTCGACCCACATTACAGGTCTTCTTCAGAGCTAACAAGGGGGGGGGGGCGTGTAGCTTTGTCACTATCTCACATTTTTTTACCTCCTCTCAGACCCTCTTCTTCCTCATAATATATTTATAGTTTATATATGCATGTAAGGAAGAAGATGACCTTTGACCTTAGTTGACCTTATATATTGTTAAGAATTTAATATTTTAATAAAATTGAAGATATATAATGTGATATTATGGATAGCTAGTTAATTAAAATCAACGTTAATTTTATTTTATTACAAAATTTAAATTATTATAAAGAAAACAAAACAAAATAATACAATATTTGATCTCCGTGGTTCAATGATAATTAATTTTAACGTCGGGATAATTAGAACAAATTTTAATTTACAAACACAATTCTTAAAGTAAAACGATTCAAATAAACACTCACAGATGTATGTACCAATCTTTGTCTTGAAGCTCCCTCCGAATCAACACATGATATAACGTTCTTCTTAATAACTTGAAGATGCTGTCTTCTGGACACTCTGTACTCGAACAATGATGAGAAACTAGAAGGTCTTCTTCCCTGGACGCTCTTCTCACCAGCGTGACATAAATGGAGAGGTCCTGTCCTTAAGGCGCACCGAATGAGAGTTATAAATGGAGAGGTCCTGTCATTAGGACGCGCTGAACCAGAGTGAGTGAAATATGGCGGAAAGACGCCGGTAGGGAGCAGCAATGCCATTTGAATCAATATGAAAATTAACTTTACTTAAAAAAATTGTGTTTTTCATTTAAAAAATCAAAAATTAATTTAATAAAAATTTATTATACAAGTTTTTGGAATTATTTTTATTTACTTAAATAAATTGTTCAGTAATCGATATCAACTTTACGGTAGTCCGATTGATAATAACTATCGATAATTTTTTATTTATTTCTAATATATTTTGAACCTCAACAATATATATATACAAATTGTTGAGGTTCAAAAAATAGGTTAAAAATAAATCAAAAACTATCGATGTTTGGCTTATCAATCGGACCACCGTAAATTTAACGTAAATTTCTGAACATTTTATTTAATTAAATAAAAATAATTTTAAAACTTATTAAATACTTTTTTATTAATTTAATATTCGGTTTGTTCAATTAAAAACAAAATTTTTATAAGTAAACTTGATTTAAATATGATACAAATGGCATTGCCGCTCACTATCGGCGTCTCCCATATTTCGAACCAATCGAGTACGACGTGTCCAGGGAAGAGGACCTCCTAAGTATTCTACACTACTTGTGGATGTGTCAGAGATAGCATCTCTCCATATTTCATCACTTATCTGGTACGAGACGTCCAGGGAAGAGGACCTTCCAGTTATTCATCCCATTCGAGTACAAGGTGTCCAGAAAACAGGATCCCAAGTTATTCTATTCTACCAGTGGCAGCCTGGATGCAAGGATCTTCAAGTTGTCAAGAAGAACTTTGGTATTATATATTGATTCAGAGGGAGTTTCAAGACAGAGATTGGTAGATATATCTGTAAGTGTTTATTTGAGTCATTGTACTTTAAAAATTGTGTTTGTAATTTAAAATTTGTTCTAGTTATGCCGAATTTAAAATAATTATCATTGACCCACGGAGATTTCATTTCAATCAAATATTGTTTTCTTTTCTTTGTAATAAATTAAATTATGTAATAAAATAAAGATAAAAATTAACGTCAATTTTTAATTAACTCGACTTTAATTTTATTAATTTTTAAATTAATTAATTTAATATCATATTATATATATCTAAAATATATTAAAATATTATATTCTTAACAATATATATACATAAGGTCAACTATTATTATTCAATATAAATATATTAATAATAATATAAAGATAAATACATACTCATTCCGTCATCAGAAGATTGCCGAGCTCTGTACCTGTTTACCCTATCAGCCGGGGTTATTCTCCGAGCCTGGCCTGTGTTATGTGTCACATCGGGCGGCTGAGAATCTGAAAAAAAATTAAAATTAATATCATTATAAATAATAAAATATTTAATTAGAATATATTAAAATATAGGACTCCAAACTACAAGTTAACATCGCCAAAGGACGTTGTAATTAGATAGCCGTTTAAAAAACTAACAATAATACGCAAACACATGGAATTTTTAATACTATTATTAAAATTTAAGTAAAAAAGTTAAAGTAGAGTTCAAAAAATAATGTTAAATTAAATACTAACAAGGCCTGAGGTTGTGCATGACATCAGCGAGATCTGTAATTTCTTGTTTATGTCTTCTTTCCTGTTTCTCCCTGCTTCCTCTGTCCTGCTGATCTTCCCAAGCAACACCACCTGACCCACCGTTAGCCAACCTAAACAACATAAATACAACATCAAGATGAGTTGAAACTGACAAAAGAGGCAATGACATTTGGCTGAGGACGGTATCTCATCTAAGACAAATATTTAATGGAAATATAGAACAATCAATAACCAAACTTTATCTCTATTTTAGAAAGTATACATATTATCCTAAGATAGATCAGGCATTAGAGATTTATGTAAATATATCAAATTGCGTATTAAAAGTTTCTAAGCCAAATAAATTTTTTTTTTGGTGAATGATGAAAGAATAAAACTTAATATAAAAGTAAAATATACTTAAGAATTTGGAACGATTTCAATGAACTGTTCTCTGTATTATTGAACACTACTTATTTTACTAAAAACACGAATGTGAAATTAGAATATTGTTAGAATTATAACTTAAGTTCAATAATATTCTCTCAGGTTTCTGACAACCATTGAAATATGTCCTAATTTTACTTCATTATATTAACATAATATATTTGATAAAAAAAAATTTCCATCAGAAGAAATACAATTTATCCCAGCAGAAAAGAAATATTGATACCTGGAAAAAGGGTACTTTAACATAGCATTTTTAATATTTCACTGCTTTTGAAAGTTTTTCAACAGAATAATTTTACTGTTTTTAAATTGTACGCAATAGAGAGAAAATTTAAAAAGATCATTAAACATGTTTATATGTTGAATAATTATTTTTTGGCAATATAAATTATAAGAGAGATCAAATCCAGATGGAAGTCAAAGTAAATTCTCAAATAAGTAGTTTCTCCGGGCTCCCTTCTATTCCATACAATATATCTGTAGGCCCGGTGAATAAGTGGCTAAGTCGAATTTTGTCAAGAGATCGTGCCATTCTCGTAGCTTTTTCCTTGAAATGGAGTCGTAATATAAGCCTCCTCCTTTTAACTCCTTTTCAAGCCAATGCCTGACTTAGCCACTTATTCACGATTCCACTTACTTAAGTACAAAAAACTTTTTTTTGAGAAAATTCAAGTTCACCACTTATTCACCGGGGCTGTAGAAATATTGTATGATATTATGGATTTTAGAGTTTTGTGCACCCAATTAGTTTTTACATACAGCAAATGCAGAATTATTTTTGCAACCATATAAATCTTATATATTTTATATAATTATATATTTAGGCTTATATAATTTAGTTAAATAATTGTAAATTAGCCTCCATTATAATAAATAAAATTGGCTCCTATAAAATAACATTTTTTTAAATAGAGACAAGGACAGCTATTTAAGATAATCAAAATTGAAATAGGTTAAATACAGAACAAAAGAATGATGAAAGTACCTAGGGTGACGATGAATCTGCGGTGGTGTCTCTCTGGCCGAGCCCGTGCTGCTGGTGTCGCTATGCGGGGGCAGGGGAGCAGGAGCCCTCACTCGCTCCCTTTCGGGTGTGCTCTGGGCCTCGTTACCTATGCTGTCTTCATCAGAGCTTGAACCTGAAGCATTTATTATTCGTATTAGAAGCTTAACAATTTATCAGTATGAAGAATATTTCGGAAAAGATAATTATTAAGGATTAATAATGTTTTAGTAATAATGATATTGAAAGCTAATAAGGAAATTAAGAACATTTTACTTAAGTGCATAAAAGAATAATTCAGAAAGGAACTGAAATTCAGCAGATGCATACCTTTTTTACAAACCAGTATATATTTTTTTTCTAAATATTTCTAGCTTTAAAAATTAAGCAAATACTCTGTGGTTGCATTAACCCAAAATAAAAAACATAACATAAGCTGTTCAGCTTCATTTAATGGAAACATTATTGAGAAACGGGAACATAATGACAGTTAATTGTGAATGGGAAACAAATTTATCCCTTTTACATTTTTGTACCTCTTTTATTTTCAAAATAATGTTTCCATAATTTTGCACACATTAAAAAGTTTAAGACATGTTTTCTAATATAATTATATCGTTGCCAACATTGAGAATTGTTTATAGTATATGAGTATCAACATTGAGTATCAGTTTATAGTATACAACAAGAACAGATTTTATTATTTTTGTTAGCTCTACGAATGAAACATTTCTAGGATTTGTGACCCAATTACAAAATGAAAAATGTAAAAATAAAAAGATATCTTACCAGAGTCCCTGCGCTCTCTGTCCGGGGATTTGGCCATGACAGAAGTCCTCTTCGAGGGCATAGGTAATGAAGGTTTTGGCCTGCTCTGCATCGCAGCCAGAGCTTGCTGTACAGCTTCCTGTCGCACCTCTGCAATATATTATTACATATTAAATAATCTATTAAGTTGGAATAAATGAACTAGAATCAAATCCAAGACATAATTGCGAACTCAAGAATTCACTAATTTTAATTTATTATATAAAAAAAAATTAAATAAGAATCATAATCAAATATAAAACTTTAAATCGGCACAACAAACCTTTTTTATAATTTCATTTAAAAATAACTACTTTGTTCTTTACACATTATAACTCATAATTAAGGTATTTTATAAAACTGAGAAAATCCAAAAAAATTTAGTTTTGTTTGTTTTTCAATTTAGTTTGTTTAAAAAATAAAAAAAACAGTGCCACTACAACATTAATCTGCATTACAAATTTTCAAAACCATTCCACATTTTATTTTATACATAATGAAAATACCAATAAAGCATAATCATATAAACTTCAAAGAAGAGTAAGTTCATTTAGAACAAATAAAACTGATATAACAATCTTTCCCATAAAAAATGCTGTAGCAAAATCAGCTAGGAAACAAATAGTTTTTTTTTCAAAAGAACAATTATAACATGCAAGTACCTAAAAAATAAATAAAATAAAAACCAAAATCATGCATTATGTACATCAGTTTCACAAGCATGCAGAACATCCCAACGACAGTGGCTAGGCTCCGAGTGACTAACAACAAAGCATTACTCATCCATGAAGCATCACAGGTGACTTACTTATGACTGCGGCATCTGGCATCTCTCTCCAAGGCGAGGGGCTTTTATTTACATATTTAAGTTATAGAACAGGTAAATATAAAATAATATTTATGATGTAGAGATGAATTAATGTCAAAAGGAAGATTGTATAAAGATGTAAAATTAGAAATCGAACGCTAGCAGAAAAGCCTATGAAGGGCCTAAGGGCATTGATTCCTGCCTTGAAGGCATTCTTAGAAGACTTTGTTGTGAAGACCAAGCTCCAGCTGCCTATTCAAGCCTCTCATTAGTGTCAAGTAATCACTTGTTAAAGGTTGAATGAATTCAAGAAGCGCCTATGGACCAAGGTCCCTGTCAGGACAAATCCTTCTAATTTCCAGTCAAGCGAAAATAACAAACAGAAATCAAGAGAGAGCTAGGCTGCCTCACTTTCTGCAATGATCCTAATATTACTGAAGATCATAATAGAATAAAAGAATAGTGTAATAACAAACTTCATTAATTATAATTATACTTATGTTAAAGTACATTTAAAGCAGATAAGAGTGTTTCAAATTTTTCAAAAATCTAGACATATTAAAATGTTAATGAAATTTCAGGCTACTTGAAATGGATAAAGTAATGGGGTTTATAAATTCAATATTCATCAACAGTCACTACAGTCATCATCTTGAGTAAATCAATAATTTAATCCGATGGAACTCTTTAAGGAAGAAAAAACCATCGAACAATGGTTAATTATTGATGATATAAAAAAATTATTAGGGAACCATAAATAAATATTGGTATTAAGAATCTTTAAATTATATTATCACAATAATAAATATTATTTTATAAAAGCTATGTTGTTTAGATAGATTATTAAAGTCTTCAACGAACAAACTCTAAATAAAGCATTAACAAAACTATAATAGAGACAATGATTCTCAAGTGGTCACTTTAATAAACTTTTAATACCATTATAAAATATTAAATACCAAAGTTTCTCTTGTTAATGGACCAATTTTGTTGATTCTTATTAATTAATTAAATTATAGAAATTGTTTATCTATTAATTTTAATATTTTTAAAACTGTTAATAATAAATTCTGATTCATTTTTTTCATTGAATCTCTTTTAGTCCAGGATCTATAGTCCATTTTGGCACTAAATTACTATCAAGCTGAATCTTCGTGAATAGCTTCGTTTCCATGAGACGCCCAACAATTTCTGTGCGAAAATTGTCGATTGTGGCAGCTAACAAAGGTAGCAAGAATAAAATATGTCGATTTGATGATTCTCAAAAATTCATTACTAACTACGTTTTTACTAAGTTAATATTTATATAATTTAACAGTCATATTGTCCTACAAATTGCGTGGTACGTTATCCCGGCGCTACGCTCAAAAGTAATAGTACAGATCCTAAAGGCCGCCACACATGGTCAGTTTGGTGTGTCAGTTAGATGTGATCATTTCTAACTGACACACCGAACTGAACGAAACATTCGTATCCACACGCTCACTTCGGTGCATCAGTTCACACCGAACTGAAGCGACGGTACATACGGTCATTTCGGACTGACGTAAGTTCGGTGTGTCACATCGAAATGATGAATTTCCATCAGTCCGTCAGTTCAGTTTTTTGATTTGAGATCACATAAATTTAGCCTACACACGGTCATTTCGGTGTGTCAGTTCGATGTGAACACACCGAAATGATCGTGGGTAGGCCTTAATAATAAACAAGTAAAAAAAAACAACAGCTGATTAGTAATAATTTTTAATGACTTCGTTATCGATACATATTGGAAGGAGGGTACTCATTGATCAAACCATACATTTTGAAGGAAAAATATTTTTTCAAATAATTTAGATAATTATCTTGATTTATAAAAAAAAAAACCTAGTCAGTAATAAATATTTGAGAATCATCAAATAGACATATTTTATCCTTGCTACCTCTGTTAGCTACCACAATCGACAATTTTCGCACAGGAAATCGTTGGACGTCTCATCGAAACGAAGCTATTCACGAAGATTCAGCTTGTTAGTAATCAAGTGCAAAAAGGACCATGGATCCTGGACTATTTAATTATTTTTTCAAATATTATTTATCATTAATGTATTTATACATATTCAATCATTTTGCTTTATTTATTTATTGTAACATGTTTATTGCAATTATTTTATATATATATATATATGTGTGTGTGTGTATTGTGTCTTGTTAATGCAGCTCTGATTAAGAACTGTAAAGTTCGTTTCTGATAAATAAAATAAATATGTTGTTACTCTTAAGGTGCGTTTACACCAAAGTTGGCAACTAAAAGTTGACAACTAAAAGTTGGCAACAAATTGTGGAAAACTAAAAGTTGTCAACTAAAAGTTCTTCTTCAGACGCGTTTACACCAAAGTCTTCCACAAGTTTTCCACAAGTTGCGGCAACTTGTTGCCGGTTTTAATAAAATACAGCAACTGTTTTTGTCTTCCACTTGTGAAGAGACAAATCTTCCACTAAATTTTCGTTTCCCGCGGAGAGTCGGTAAAGATCAAAGAAAGTTGGCAACTAAAAGTGGAAGACTTGTTGCTATTCATAATTAAATAGTGCTGTAAATGCATTTATTCATAAATAAATAGTGCATCTTGGGGTATGTAAGCACCAAAAGAATTATAATAAATTAGTCAAGTATTTACAAATAATTTTAATGCCGGGGGCATATCTTTCCTCTTTAAAATAAAATTATTTAAAAATTAAAATAGCTGACCAATAATTATAAAAAAAAAATTCTTCTATATATTTACAAGGTTACTTATTAGTATATTTTTACAATCTTTTAATTACAGTATGCTATTAGATACACTGGTAATGAACCAGAATTAATAATGGTACATGATAAAATTAGTAACATATTTCAAAGTAATATTAAATGTCACACTTGTTTTTACTATACATATGTATTTCAATATTAAATATTACCGTAATAGAGTACAGAAGCTTGTTATTTAAATGTTATATTTTAATTAATAATTTCAATTACTAAGTTTATCATTAAATTGGGTTACAAGAGGACTGCCTTATAAACCTTACATGAACAATACTACCGCTGGTTTTGTTAAAATCAATAGTATGGACTATTTGAACCTAGCGTCTATATTTATTGTTACTAACGTATTTTAATATCATTATTCAATAGTTATTGAGCATATAGACTTATAATTGTGATGTTGAATTATAATTAATAGTTCTAATACTAACTGTAATAATGGAAATGGCTAACAAGGGGAATAACCAATAGCCTTTAAGTTCACTTTTATGACAATTTTTACCTTTACTATAATATTATAGTTTGTATACATGGTGACGATTAATTTTGATAATATATAAACCAATAGCTATAATATAACAAAAAATATCGACCCTACAAAAGGTTTGAACATTATCTAAATATGGTCACTACAATATGACAGTTTCAATTTTTTTTTCCTATTTTAAAAAAATTTGTAATTTTGATTGATTAGGTTTAGTGTTTTTATTATAATTACTATGGATAAGTTTTTTTGAATCCTTAATATTTTCATTAGTAATGAGGTTAATATTTACATTCTTTGGTATGCTATTATTATCATTATTATTTATTATTTTATATTGTGGGTGCCATAACTTGTTTATAAGAATAATTGGAAAGGCATTGCTTAATAGAATTTTGAATACTATTTAGAATTTTTTATTTTTTGTTTCTTTTAAGAATTTGACATCTGTTAATATAATAGATCTTCCAATCAGATTGGCAGCTACATTTTTTATTTGGGCAATAGGGTGGTTTGAGTAATAGTTTAACAATCTATTAGAGGTTACATCTTTTTTGAACCATTTAGTAGTAAGATAGTTATTTTTTGGTTCTCTGATAATTGTAATATCTAAAAAATTAATTGAATTTTCGGTTTCCATTTCCAGTGTAAAAATTATATTTTTATTTTGTTCGTTTAGGATTTTGTTGAATTTTTCTAAAATATTATTATTAGTAATAACCAACAGATCATCTATATACTTTGCTATAACAATTGGAGGGTTGTTCAATTTTAGTAAACTTTCTTTAATAATGTGATTAATTACTACTCCAGAAATATTCACTGAAAGTCTGCCTCCCATCGGTAAACCCGTTATTTGTTTATAAAATTTATTTTGAAAAGTGAAATATCCATTTTCAGTACATATGGAATGTTAGGGAACATGGAGAAAATGTCTAAACTATCCGTTAGGTTATTAGTTCCATCAACTATTGGTCTGAGGGGATAATTCTTTATATGCATCTTAATTAAGCCATGTATTCTAGGGGTATTAAAATAGTTATTTGAAAGTTTATTTTTGTAATTTTTATCAAAAAATTTATATTTTATTAATTTATATATATATACATTATATATATATATATATATATATATATATATATATATATATATATATATATATATATATATTTGTTAACTTTATTGTTCAGTTCTACAATGGGGTTATTTCTGATACTTTCGTAAGTCTGTTTATCATTAATTATGTCTTAAATCTTTTGTTGATAATTATTTTTTGTCATAATAACCAATTGTTTAGTTTTATCAGATTTAATAATGCATATATCTTTGTTATTTTTAAAATATTTTTTTTGTATTTTTAAGATCATTGTTTATAATTTTATTAAATTTATTTATTGTGTTATTAGGTTTATTTTTTTCTTTGTTCAAATAATTAAGGATGTTTTTATTAATAGTATTCCTAAGTCCATTTCTATGGGTTTCGGAAGTGTCTAAATTTATGATTATAGATTCAATGTCTGCTAACATTTGAGAAATGTAGATTTTTTTTATTATTTGGGACATAATTAAAATGATCCCCTAGACTTAATAAAGTTATGATGTTGTTGGGTATTATATTAGATGTTAAGTTAACGACTCTATTGTATTTGCCTTGGTGGCTCAATTGGTAGAGCGCTGTCACGGAAAGACAAAGGTTTCGGGTTCGTATCCCGGCCGAGGGCCTATCTTTTCTCTTTAAAAATAAAAATATTTCTCAAATTGTTAGAAAAGATTGTTGTACAATGGTTATTTCCTATTTCATTGTTATTATATGGGTTTCTGAATGTTGATTTGTTAGGTTTATTTGCTTTAAATTTTATATTTTGATATCTTTTAATATGTTACTCCATTTTTTGCATATGTTATAGATTTGTGTATATGAATTATTATCTACACTATTAATTTTATCTAAGTGATTTTTTCTTATTTGTTCTGATTAGCCAATAAGCTTGTTTTTTATCTAGGTTTAATATTTTATTTCCTAGAATATTGAAGAAATTATTTTATGTTGATTTGTTAGGTTTATTTGCTTTAAATTTTATATTTATTATTTTGATATCTTTTAATATGTTACTCCATTTTTTGCATATGTTATAGATTTGTGTATATGAATTATTATCTACACTATTAATTTTATCTAAGTGATTTTTTCTTATTTGTTCTGATTAGCCAATAAGCTTGTTTATTATCTAGGTTTAATATTTTATTTCCTAGAATATTGAAGAAATTATTTTGTTTAGTGTTATTTAAATAATTTTTATTAAAAAATTTTCCAGATTAATAATGTGAGACAGTAAATGGTTAGGTATGATTTGGTTATCTATACATATTTTTAAGTACAACAATTTGCATTCTGCGTATATGAAATTTTGATTATTGATAATTTAAATATTTTTGCTTGTACCAATGGATGCCCTAAAACTTTTGTTAAAGATAAGTGTTTAGAACAGGTACAAGGGCCCGCCTTTTGGCAATTTATTGCCAGTTCAAACGAAACCGGCGGTATTCGCCTCTTCAAGGAGCACTGTTTGGGCCCCAAATGGTAATATAGATAAGACGAACCCCCTGTACAGGTTGCAAAATATTTATGCGAAGGCCACACTTTTGCTAGGTGCCCAGGTTATTGAGAACAAAGAAGCCGCACTGGTAATAAAAAGGCATACCCTTCTTTTGAAACTGTCATATTGCGGAGACCATATTTAGAAAATGTATCTAATAACATACAGTAAGTAAAATATTGTAAATATATACTAATAAGAAACATTGTAAATATTTAGAACAAATTATTTGTAAATACTTGACTAATTTATTATAATTAATTTGGTTCTTACATACACCAGATGCACTATTTATTTATGAATAAATGCGTTTACAGCACTATTTAATTATGAATAGGGCGCGTGGAGGGGGAACAGTTCTCGACTTGTTTTCCACAAGTTGCTAGATACCCGCGCAGCAACAAATCTTCCACTTGTAGTTGTCCACAAGTGGAAGACAAAAACAGTTGCTGAATTTTCTTAAAACCGGCAACAAGTTGCCGCAACTTGTGGAAGACTTTGGTGTAAACGCAGCCTTAGAGAACAAGGTTCGTCCTCTGCTGAACCATGTGTTCCTCTGGGTTAATTATTTTAAATGCAAACCTTGTCAGTCAACATCGGAGCAGCAAAGGAGTGGTTAAATTTGTAATTAATGAATAACTACTAAGAATTAATTTAGACTAATTTCAAGGAGTAATAAAGTCTTTTTGCGTTAGAGTACGATACCAAGTCCAATATCCCTTCCCACAAATCGCTAAGAAATCAATAAATAAAATGACAGAGGAATTAACAAGAAACAGATGGAGTCGGAGCAGAACCACCATAGTGTGGGAGCGAACGCGAGGACTAAGACAGTACTCAGCCTCTCTCTTACCTGCGAGATCTGGCAACCCAGCCTAGGTCACCGCGCACCATATGCTCGATGGTCGTTAAGATCGATGCATCGAATCGAACGGCCCTTCCGATACCTATCGAATAACCACTCCACATCTCCTTTATCGTACAAGAGTCCTTGACCCCAGGGGTCGGTTGATATGGAATTCGTTGCAATCGATTTAATTTACTTCTTTTCCAAGGACTGTTAATTACATAGAAGGATCAAATAATTTCTCGATAGCTCTCAATCGAGATCTTAATGCGATATAACGGCCAGGGCACGATCCTGCCTTCGATAAAAAGATACGGATTAAATGTCTTGACGTGTATAGGTATCGTATGGACTCAGCGCGATTGGGATTGACATTTGAGGTAACAAGTCTACAAGCAATGTAGTAATCAACCTCAATCTCCGGCTAATGAAAAAAAAATAGTAAAATTGATAAGCGAACATTTTTGGAAGTGGATTCTCGAAGATGTTTAAAAAGGACTAGTACAGATTGAGTCTGAAATCAGATAACAAGAAAAGAAATGGAACTGGGAGAAACTGTCGGCGAAAGAATAATGATAAATAAAGGGCTCGTCCATCGTATGACCCCTGTTCGATGGCCAGAAAAAGTAAGGGACTGGGATCCTGAAAAAAGAAGAAAAAGAGGCGGTCCAGTAAGGTCATGGTGTAAAGAATCGGAAGAAGAAATGCCAGCGAGGGGTCTCACAAGTGAAAACAAGAAAGAGATGGAACCAGGGAAGGAACTGACTTAACGGTAACCCAACATTGGGAAAAATCTGGATAATGGAAAATAGAAATAGATAAGTGACCAATGAAATTCGAAGTAATAATTTCACATGTTACTTAATGAAATACCTGTAGTCTTTATTCAAACAAAGGTTATTCTCTTTCACCACATTGGAAACACTAAAAAAACGATTAATTTAATATGTATTTATAAATTGTCGAAGACTCAATTACACTGGATTTTTTTGATTTTTTGATCTGATAAGATCGGTCTAAGGCTGTTCACAGACTAAATAATTCATCTGCCAGATTCGAACCTGGAAACTACAGCTCAGCAACTCAACGCAACGAAAACTTCCTCAACCATTTAACAAAAAAATGTATTCATAAACTATTCATTAAAGCTTTGAAGACCATATTACTACAAATCCTCCTAAAATAATAATAAAATATTGCAAACAAGGTTTCTCGACTTAAAATGCAACCCCTTCTAAAATCAGCCTTCGACGCACGTCTGTGGACTGTGAATTATTTATAAGTTATTATTATTATACGGCTGTATAATAATAATGCATTATAGTAGCGAAAATCCCGCTCAAGCGGCTAAGGTAAGGTACCCGCTCTTTCTATTAGATATGATAATGTAGTCATCACTACGCTTCGGTATCTCCGAGCTGCAATTGAAGTATGCAAAGGTGTCATGTAATGTTTGTAAATCTCATCGTTATTTACTTCAAGCGATAAGAGAGACTTTTTGAAAAATAAACATAAATTAAGAAGAAAAATACACCATCATCCAGTCAATAAATCCTTTTTTAATTACGTCTTAAAACGTTTCTACTAACATAGTCATTTTCAATCACAAAAACATTTTTTGTTTTTATGCATCAAACCATACTGTGAATAACTACAAAAGTTATAAGTCAAAATGTTTTAAGAAGTAATTAAAGAAGGATTTATTGACTGGATGATGGTTTTTTTTCTCTTCTTAATTTATTAAAAATTAGTCCAGTAAAATACATCATATTGAAATAAACATAAAATAAAAACAGTCTATATTTAAAAATGAAAGATCGAGTCAACAATGAATGCAAATACCTTATGAATTCATTGACGTTCAAATTATTTACATTCAGTTTGTTCATTTAACGTCACTTTATGCTGCGATGACTAATCGGACGATGCTACAGTGGCAGCTCTAAATTTTTCCTATCCAGGAATAATTAGGATAGGGTTTTTTAACGAGTAAGAAGTACGAATACCTGACAACGCCCCTTCCAAAGGACGGCATAACTAAGGATTTTTTACTCCCTTTAAAAAATCCCAGGGCCACCTGCCGAGCTACGAACCCCCGTTTCATTCAGTAAATAAATAAATAAATAATATACAAATTAAATTTACTAATTGTGACTATTTTTACGAATAAAATCCTATGTTAGGTTTTGAACAGGGAACAAATATTATTTTAAAAACGTACACATGTTAGGAACTAATGATTTAAATCATTTTTCCCCTTAGTCGATTTATTTAAATGCATTTTTAAAAAGATACCGCTAAAACAATTAGAAAAATTCTGGCATTTGAATTCCTCTTAGACCATAAATTAATGGCTCAAAAAGTTATTAAATTTTTAATTTCAAGGCCTTATATAATATTTGGAATCCGGCTACTCCACTCTATAAACCATAATTAGTTTTGCACATTGGTATTTCTGAAAGTTTTTATATTTTTTGTTGTTTCAGTTGTAGAATGATCTAAACATTAAAAAATATAAACGATTGCACTGTTTTGTTTGATACCAAAATAGACATTAACAGTAACTGTCATAGCAGCCAACATAACTGATACATATTTACCATCTCCACAGTTAAATATCCATCCCATCTTATCAACCTACCTATCAACAAAGGCCGTAGCCAAGAAAACCTTTCGGGGGAGGGGGAGGGGGTCAGGTCAGAATCGACGATTTTAATACCATTATTCATGATAATTTTTGAAATTTGAATAAATTTGCCCATATAAAATATTAATGGATGATGAATGATTTAAATGCAATATGCAACAACAACAATACTTCAATACAACAACAACAAAAAGACTGTCAGAAGTTTTGTTATCTCACTAACAACGCAGTGTTGCCAAGAAATTATCTAACAAACGAAAAAATTGGATTTGATTCAGGATCTTGGAGGCAAAGTTGGAAACAAGGCGGAACATTGCAAATAAATTAATCCTTCTGGAAACATTTTAAGATAAGTAAATACTTTTTATTTATTTATTACTAATGCATTGATACATACCTGAGTGGTACCTGCTCTCATTCCTGGTTAGCCTCCTGTTGCCCCTCCGCCTGGCCCTCGTTGTCGGGCTGCTGCCTCCGCTTCCGCGGGCTGCGTCACAAACACCTTCATCATCATCAACAACAACCTTATCAACAACACTAAACATCTCCTGTTTTCTATCTATTATGATAATACTTTCCAATAGATTCGATTCGATCTCCGTGAACATGAGCGATTCGAAAAATTATAACCCTAAGGCAGCGTCAAATCACGCACACGACAAATTGAATTTCCATTTATAAGGGTGATAAGTCCTGAATACAAAAAGAGTACGCTAGTATTCACAAGGGCATGTTCGATTAACATTTCAAAAAAGCTTACATGATTTTTTTTCCTCTTAAGATTTTCCAGTGTGTTAGTGACTTTTTACACGGCCAAAGAGACAATTGTTGAATTATTTATTACAAAAATGTGTTTTAGATCTCTCTGAGAGCTTACAAAGTCTTGAAATAAGAGCAAAGATATTAGAAAGGAAGCACTAAAACATAATGGCCCCAAGTGGCCTCCGACAAAGTGTTAATATTATAATATTTATTACGAATGTGTTTTTAATGTTTTTGTTCAATTAGAATTGGGAAAAAACACAAGACTTTTAAATTTCGGAAAATAACTAACCGTACAACATTTCGCATATTTAAATATCATCAGGACAAACGCCGAACAATTCACACTAATACAGCACATCTCACATCAATAATCCAGACCAACTTAAAATATTGATAATGATTGTTGACCTATGATAATTTATGTTAAAGAAATTGGTCCGGGTAGAGGTCACTGAATGAAATTCTCAAGTAATTTCAGATGATATTTATTGTTAGCCAACGTTTCGACCTACGTTGTAGGTCTTCTTCAGGGCTATAAGCAAAATACAGACAATTTAAGAAAGCGGTATGAATATAATAAAACATTTTTAAATATAGATAAACTAAAAGAAGGTGAATACAGGCAAAAATTGATAATTATGTGTAATAATGATGATAAAAATTGATAAAGGTGTACAGTAAAGTAATTATGAAGGTTAAAATGTAGAAAATAATAATAAAACATGAAGAAAATAATAATAAAACAGAAAGTGTTGACAGTTAAAAAATTAAGGTATTACAGATAAATAAAAACTGAATATACAATAGGAATGTGAAATGATATGGGTAAATTAGAAAGTGATAAGAATTACGCACTAAAATTATAGGTAATAAAAAAGAAGAAATAAAAATTGTAAAATTATAAAAATCTAGAAACGAATTATATAAAATAGAATAAAATTGAAAATAAAAATTATTTTAGAAAATACAGTATTAATATTAATAGGTAGAAAATACTTTATACTAGTGTAAAGAATATTAATTACGTAAGAGAATGTAAGAAGACAGTTTATAAAAATGTAAAATATCAATTGTATAAAAGTAGGTATGTTTTAAGTAAGGTACGTGATAATATAATCAGGCTATATTGGACTAATTAACAGGCTAATAACAGGCTATATTGGAATTATGATATATATTGATGAATATTTAGGGTGGTATATAGATAACTAAAACAAATAAATGCCTTACAGTAATAGTGAGCTTGGAAGTAGTGATAATAACGGTAAATTGGGTATAATACTGTTTTAGGTTATGAGGGAAAGAAATTAAAATGAAATGGAGGAGGGAGGGTGAGTAAATAGTGCAAAACATAAGTTACCTGTGGGGGTGGGACGGGGGGTGGGTCCTCTCTGGCTATGAAACACTGACTGATATAATTGAGAAGGAAGGATGGTCCCCTACCCTTGTTTACCGCATCTCCTGCTCTGCCCCAAACTGTACCTCCTCCTACATTGGGGAAACAAAAAACCACTTTTACAGACGACTATCACAACATAAGACCTCTATATCTACCCGGAACATATCTGCTTCCAAACTATCAGAACATGCCTTAACCCTTAACCACACCTTTAACTTTGACCAATCCTCTGTTCTCGCCACTGTTCCTAATTATACCAAAAGACTAATTACAGAATCATTATACATTAACCTGGAAAAAAATCCGTTAAACATAAAGACTGACAAAAATAACCTATCAATAGTTTACAGACACCTACTAGACCTAATACAAAATAAGTAACCACCCCCGCTTCCTAATGACTTTCTCCTCCCCCCCCCTCTCATACGTGCCAATATTATATATAAGTATGTATGTTTGTCTGTGTGTGTGTGTGTGTATATATATATATATATATATATATATACATATATATATATATATATATACACATATATATATATATATATATATATATATGTATATACATATACATACGAATATGTGTATGTGAGTGTGTGTATGGATTTTCAAGTCTTTATATGAGGCTTCTACACTATTGGCTTCTTCCCCTTTATACGTTACTTATAGCCATTGTAACGGCTTTTATATTCTGAGAAATTTTTTACACTTAGTAAGGGTAGGGGACCATCCTTCCTTCTCAGTTATATCAGTCAGTGTTTCATAGCCAGAGAGGACCCACCCCCCGTCCCACCCCCACAGGTAACTTATGTTTTGCACTATTTACTCACCCTCCCTCCTCCATTTCATTTTAATTTCTTTCCCTCATAACCTAAAACAGTACTATACCCAATTTACCGTTATTATCACTACTTCCAAGCTCACTATTACTGTAAGGCGTTTATTTGTTTTAGTTATCTATATACCACCCTAAATATTCATCAATATATATCATAATTCCAATATAGCCTGTTATTAGCCTGTTAATTAGTCCAATATAGCCTGATTATATTATCACGTACCTTACTTAAAACATACCTACTTTTATACAATTGATATTTTACATTTTTATAAATTGTCTTCTTACATTCTCTTATGTAATTAATATTCTTTACACTAGTATAAAGTATTTTCTACCTATTAATATTAATACTGTATTTTCTAAAATAATTTTTATTTTCAATTTTATTCTATTTTATATAATTCGTTTCTAGATTTTTATAATTTTACAATTTTTATTTCTTCTTTTTTATTACCTATAATTTTAGTGCGTAATTCTTATCACTTTCTAATTTACCCATATCATTTCACATTCCTATTGTATATTCAGTTTTTATTTATCTGTAATACCTTAATTTTTTAACTGTCAACACTTTCTGTTTTATTATTATTTTCTTCATGTTTTATTATTATTTTCTACATTTTAACCTTCATAATTACTTTACTGTACACCTTTATCAATTTTTATCATCATTATTACACATAATTATCAATTTTTGCCTGTATTCACCTTCTTTTAGTTTATCTATATTTAAAAATGTTTTATTATATTCATACCGCTTTCTTAAATTGTCTGTATTTTGCTTATAGCCCTGAAGAAGACCTACAACGTAGGTCGAAACGTTGGCTAACAATAAATATCATCTGAAATTACTTGAGAATTTCATTCAGTGACCTCTACCCGGACCAATTTCTTCAACACAACTTAAAATATATTTGTAGAGTATTTGATTGAAAGTATAGGTGTCATGTTGCTGTCTCTCATTGATGAGTCTGACCTGTTGATATTGCATTTGGTTTTCATATATTTTTTTTTGTACATCGCTCCTTCAAAAGAACAATGACTTAAGTCAAAAATTGGCAATTTTGAGTTAAATCTTCAATTACAATTATATTCGTAAAAGCATTTAAATTCAAGAACGACATAGCTAATATTGCATTTCCAACATGTTTTTTTTTTTTTTTTAAGTCATATTTTGAGTTGTATCATGTTTGAACTTGATGTTTTATGGAAATAATAACATTAGTTAAAATCACAAAAGATTCAAGCTTCATAAAAAATGTATGTATTAAAATCATAAAAAAAATTCTAATGGTTGATAAAAGAATTTCAATACGATCATTACAATAGGAATGATTTGCTTTGCCAAATACCAAGTTTTTATATTATTGACTAATCTGGCTTAATTTTGATAAGATATGGAAATTTCAAATACCTCATTTAAAAATTAGGTTTTTTGAGTTGTGACTTTGTTCTTTTGATGGAGCGCTATGTCCTGATGATGTTTGATTTGGCGAAATGCTGGATGGATCGGTCTTTTGAAGGAGCGATGATGTCCTGATGATGTTTGATTTGGCGAAATGCTGAATGGTTTCAGAGGTACATAACATTGTTCCAAAATGTATATACAGTATTTCCATAGAAGATTTTTTTTTTAATTTTAATGAATATTATTAAGTATGTTAACATTCATAATTTTGATCTGTATTATTAGAATGGATAATTAATAAATAAACATGATCAAATCAAATTTCTCGTTTTAAAGCGGATCATTAATGAACTAATGAAGGACCCTAGTCGAGGGCAATGTGATAACCCAGCACAGCCCTAATAATAGCTTATCACTAATAATTATAATTCACTCGAACGGATAAATGAGATTGATAAACTACGTGCAACATGATACTTATTGAATATAATTATAAATTTAATATACATTTTTAATGCAAAATGGATGACAAATAACTGATATAATTATGTTACTAATTGAAATATTCCAATTACATTCAAAAAGATATAAAGATTTGATGCACAAAATATTCAGTTAATTTATTTTCGTCTATTGAAACGAAATTCGAGGAATTAAAAAAAATAATTTTGATCTAACAATTATTATTAATTTATACATATAATTATATATTTATTTTCATTATTAGTTTAATTATACATAGTTGTTCCGTTTTTACTATAAATTAAAAATAGTTAGCGTATTTTATAACATAGTACCAATAATGAAAAGCCTATAAAAATTACCTTTTGTGAAAAAATATAAAGAAACAGCTTGAGCTAACGAAAGCAAAATCAAACATGAATATCTCGATATACATTCTTAATACTTAATGATTCACAACAACTTATATATATATATATATATATATATATATATATATTAGTTACTTACGAATAATTAAAATAGATAATATAATTAAGTAAGGAAAAAAAAATAGAATATTAGCTGAAAAATGATAATAACCGTTTTGAAATAACATTTCATATAACGAAATTTAATATTTCATTAGGAAACCATGAAATGATTTAAAATTATAAGTAAATATCAACTATAGATTATTATTTATACATTTAAATTTTAGAAAGTTACAATAACACATATAAAAGTAAGAATTATCATAGAAAACAGGAGACACCAAACCAAAATCCCAAACAAAATATCTTTATAAAAAAAATCCTCGAAAGATACAATCGACCTAATAATAAATACAATAAAATGAATGCTTTAAATCAAATATCCTATATAAAAAATAATATTGAAATAGGAGAGGAAGTAACACGATATTTATGTAATATAATACCACATTGTTTAAAATAATTATCAATATTGATGTACTGTAAAATACGAATAAAGTTATAATATTTTAGCCAACAAGAATATATATTAAAAATACTTTATTGACTTCCTAACTTTAAAGCTTTTAATATGGATACAAACCCATTTTTTTTTTTTCATACAATTAATTACAATCATGAAATGGTGAAAATATTATTTAGATAGAACGTTTTTTTGTTTATGTCTTTAATAAATAAAAGATTTATTTAAGTAATCTCTTGAGTTAAGAGTGTATTAAATATAGTTTTTGAGTCCTGTTTTTTTCGATTATTCAAGATGAGAAACTTATTTGTACGTGGCCTTATGTCCAATATTCAACTCAATTTTTTATTTATTTAAAAAAAAAATTAGGTTGTGACCACCAAGGGTTCTGATACTAATACCGAGCTCATGGGCTGGAGCACGTAGCACTTGGCTAACACGTGTTCAAGATTGGAACCTCACGTGTCCGCTCATGTGCCTCATGTGTCCCTTCCAACGTTAAATTTACGACTCGATTGTTCCCCGCGGGCTTCTCCTTTTGCTATCTCCTAAGGAAGTGATTGACGGCCTTTCAGGCGTGAGTCGTAAAAAGGATGTTATGCGTTTTACGAAATAATGAACGTCATAAGCGATGGTTGACAAAAGGAATGTAACTTGTAAAAGAGAGAAAGAAATGAGTACCCATGGACAACGGATTCACTAACCCCCACACGAACAAACCAACCCTCCCCCCATGATTTTCATATCTATAATCAACAGTCCGAAACGACACACCGAATACAACATTGAATTCTTCGTAGTTTATTGGTATTTGAGACGCTAACAAATTAAAAGAAATAATGAAATGAGTGACTTTATCAAGGATAGGGCATTAAAAGCCAAATACTTAAATGAATTAATTGAATTTAGGTAGTGTTACTATCGTAACCATAATATTTTATGACTTAAAGAATATTGAAGGCAATGTTTAAATACTTATTAATCGTAGAAAATACTATGGATATTTCATCCTAATACCTTATCATCAGAATTATATGAGCACATACATGGATATTATTTAATTAATTAATATATTGAGGGTCGATACCGTATCACTAATAAAAGTAGATAAATATGTTTTCGAAAAAAGATAAAAAAACATTGCAACTTGTTTAAGCACCTTTAATGTAACAAAAATTAAACTATAAAACCTAAAACCCGTACTATAATTTTGCTTAAGAAAATAATACGGAAAATAATTAGCTGATAATAAAGTTCAAAAAAGCAAATTCAAAATTGAAATTTATACACTATAGTCACAACAACAGTTAATTAGATTTAATAATTAAATTAACTATAATTATTACATCACATGTTTTTACAAATTATTGTGTACTACAATTTTTAAGAAATATGAAATTAGGGAGATATTTTTTCAATTCTATAAATGTCATTTTATTTACAATGAGAGCATGAATGTTAGACTTAATGAAGCTAAACTTGATTCTTAATTCCTCTTAAATACTGAATGCTTCCCCTTCACTTATAATAAAAATACTGAATCGTATTTATTAACTGTAGATCAAGTTCATTCAACTCATGACATCCAGTAATAATCTATAAAAAAACATTCTATCCTTGATTGAACCCTTCTGCCATAAAGAGGATCTTATTCATACCTTTTGATTGCTTGTTAGCCTACCACGATTTCTTTTTCTTGCTGGTTTTCCAAAATTACGTACTGGATAATAAACCAACGTTGAAGTATATAGGAAGTTTTATAAATTATAAGTTTCTTTTCCAACTCGTGTTTATATATATATCGGAAATGAACAGAAATAATTATAATTTAGATATAAGTAACAAGTTTTTTAGTAGTTATAAAATAGTCTTAAATAAATTAACATATAAAAATGTGGTATTATATTATGCTAATATAGTTGATAAAACATAAATAAAGGTATTTTTAAAGGATAAAAAGGATTTTGTCGGTAAAAAAGGTTAAAGAATATAGAGTAGAGAAAAAAATGTTAAAAATTGTAGAAACCAAACAAGAACCAACACCTGTAAGTGTAAAGACAAATTAAAAAACCAAATCCAGAAACACATAGAGATACAGAATAGATAACCAAAGAACCTAAACTACAAAACAAAGAACTACCAACAACTGAAGCATTCTTGTTAGTCGAACTCAACTCGACTTCTATGGTTGTCCAGGCAATAAGGACCACGCTTCCTTCTTGGAAAGATTAAATATATGTTATTATATACCTAATTAATTAAGGGTTTTTACAATCAATTTAAATAACTGAAATATTACAATAATTTTCTAGAGTTTATAAATAGTTATTTAAATTAGAAAAAAATACATATTGCTAAAAGCATACAAAAATCAAATATCAGACATAGTCTATGTCTGTGTTTGTGTGAGTGTTTCTGTTTAGTCACAAAATTTATTAGACTTAGGCATAAAATTTTTTTTTGTAATTTAAAAAATTTTTTTTTCATTCATAAACGTTAAATTCGGAAGATTAGAATGGGCTCGGTAACAAACGAATTTCTAAAACTGTAATAAGCCCTGAGCCGAGTGGTTAATGGGCGAGTAGTAGACCAAGGCGTAAATGGGAGGATGCCGTTGTAGGCGATCTTATAGAAGATTGTTAAAAAACAACAGGTGGTTTAGGAATCGACCCTCGGATTCGCTAAGCCTTGTAATATTATTATGTCATTACTAATAGTCTAAAAGGCCATGACACGTTTATTCAACATACGAAAGTAAAGTTACTAATCACCTAAATAGATGGTTTTTGTAAGAGATATAACTAAGGCCGCTAAATATTGCTGTTCAAAAAGAGTGCAATTTCGGTAAAATTTGAATTTAATGTAATCAAAAGTCTAACTGGAAAAGTTAAAAAAAACAGAGGTACAACAATCCTTTAAGAACATTAGATTCGGTACATGGCAAAGAGTGCACTGTTGCAAATTCAACGCTTGTGCAGGCAGGTGAATTAGCCTAAATCAGGCTCAACCACTAGGTTTTTCACAATTAAGAATACAAAGTTACTGAGACATGGTGAGCCCGAGGGGGGGGGGGACTTTCAAATAATCCTAGGCGACTTTTACATATACTTACGAGTAAGATGTTTGAAAAATCCAAAAGTATTTTAACATTTAATAAAAATAGCAGAATATCTTATTATATTAAAATTATTCAGAGCTTGATGTAACAACATGAAATATATACAGGTGAAATGGTGTAAAATATAGAGAAGCTTACAGGTTACCTTTAATCCTATTATGCATAATGCCAGAAGAATTGAAGAGCAGTCGATAAATAAAATGCGTAAGCAACAAAGAAATATCAAGAAATATATACAGTGCACATTAAACATAACCTAAAGGAAGCCAAACAATTAATGAACTAAGTACTGACAATACGAATAAAATACGCAAAGCAAAATAAATAGAATGGGTAAAGACATAACAAAAAAAGCAGAAGGTAAAAGAAAGAAAAACAAAAGATTAAGTTTTAACAAAGCGACATGCATAAGATGAAAATTATTCATGCTGTTAGCTACACACTCAAATTATCAAATTTGACCATATTCAAGGGACCACCAAACTTTCCATATTATAACAAATAGTTAAACAGCTTAATGTATTATTATATACCTTTTTGAGATTGGTTAGCACAAATTTCTGTTTGTGCAATATGAGACGTGCCCCATAAATTTTTAAAAATTCAACTTTTTCCAATTTTATTTTAATTATAATAAAATGGATAGTAGAACAATGATAATGTTTCGTGTACTTATACAAAACCGAATTCAATTATTCTATATAACCATTTCTACAATGAAAAAAGATCGAAACTATATCTACAGCCCGGGTGAATAAATGGATTTTTTTTTTGCAAAGTGAGTTCCTTGTACTTTGGGAACCGCATTCGTAACATTTTCGTATTGAATAAGTGGCTAGGTTTGTCAGTGAGACTTGAAAAGGAGTTACTGCTTATATTACAACTCCATTTCAAGTAAAAAACTACGAGAATGAAACGATTCCTCCTCTTTCCTCGATACAGTCTCTGTTGGCAAAATTCGACATAGCCACTTATCCACCGGGGCTGCAGACTTATCTGTGGACTGATTTATTCTTTTAGATACATTACTTTAATATATGAATATACCATATATAACTTTATCTAGGTCTGACTAGTGCGAATGAGTTACGATATATATAACTCAAATGCACAAGCCACACACCTAGATAATGTTATATATATATATATATATATATATATATATATATATATATATATATATGTGTGTGTGTGTGTGTGTGTGTGTGTTTGTGTGTGTATATATCTATCTGTCTATCTATCTATCTAAAATAAATATATATATATATATATATATATATATATGTGTGTATATATATATTTTAATTTTTTATTTATAACCAAACTATGTAAGGTGGTCCCTTGGAAGTCCTATTGGGAGGTACCTGAGTGGTATCGCTTCTCGTTGTGCGTGAGGCGGCGGTGCGGCCTCCTCGCCCTAGTGCCCTGCCTCCCCTGCCCGGCGCTAGTGGTGTTACCTGTCCATTTCATCATCATCAACCCATCGCTCAGAAATATCAGTCATTATTTCATAAAGTTATCATAGCAATGGGACTAATAATAGTTTTATCAATAGTCCTCAGAATTCACAACTTCCTGACTTTTGTTTTATCAGGAGATCCTCAGTTCCATAAAAGGAACAAAGTTCCATAAAAAGAGCAAAGAATGATTTTGGTTTTAAACGTAGATTTAAACAAAAAAAAGAAATTAGTAGAGTTCATGTTCATATTTATTTAATTAATTGAGTTTTTTGAATATAAGAAATGAACTTATTTTTGCAATCTACTACACGGAAATTAAATTAATAAGAAAAATTATTTGAATATATTATAAAATTTAAATGAACGAAAGAAGAAAGAAAATAAGTGTTTAACAATGAATTAACGAGGAGTCACGTGGATTTGCAGCCCAGCAGGTGGCAATAGGATTTTTTAAAGCGAGTAAAAATTCCATCGTTATGTCGTCCTTTGGAAGTGACGTAAAATGACGGTTCGAAGCCTGTGCTGTGTCAGAAACTCTTTAAAGATAATTAAGTTACCACAATTATATCTGGATAAGCAAAATTTAGGACTTTTCTAAATATCATCGTCCGATTATTAATAGCAATGTAAAGTGGCGTTAAATGAACAAACAAGGCTTGATTTTTTACAATGAAATGTCTTCTGATAAAAATCCCGAGCAATGGTCGAACTTCATTAGTGTTTTGAAACACCTGAGCGAGGAAGCAAAAAAATTCCCTCTCATGTCTTGGACAAGTAGCAACTTCATTTAGCGATGTTAGGTTTCTCAAGCAATATCTCAAGCGATAACGTCGTAACCTATGTGGAGGGATATTCCTTGTGAGGATACAGCAAAGTTAAAGAAATCCTTGAGGAGATGCAACGCGTGGACCAAAAAAAAAAGAAGGCAATTCGCGCCGAAAGTAATAAACCTTGGCAACAATGGGTTTAGTAAACTAGACAATGCATATCCTTCTGGAGCCGCAATAAAGAATATTATCTCCTTTGACCGCTCTTTTGAATATCCTCCATGAAAATGAGCACGTCCTAGAGCCCTGCCTGTCCTTGTGGCCAGAACAAACACGAGTGTTTACCAGCCAAGAGCTTTATGCTTCGGGGTGGAAGAGAGATGAGTGGGCTTCGACAACAAGCGCAAATGGATACTTCATTACAGTTTCAACTTAGTGTATTATTAATCTTCCTTACACTTTCATTTACTACAACTTAATAACATTTTTTATGTAAGAAATATTCCATAAATAATGCTTCTCAACTAACAGGCTAAATTTATGGTATTTCATTATCATTCAGCAATCGTATTTTTATTCATTTCCGTTTATCACCACCATCGACCATATCACCCATAAAAATAGACTTACAAATTAAAAACATACGGAGCAAGAAATACAAAATAAATATTTTTTCGTAAATAACGGCAAACTAAATTAATAAAAAAAGTATTTAATTGTTTAATAAAAGAATAAAACACAGACGAAAATAATAATTTAATTAATAATATACCAAACTGCCAAACTTATAGACCTTATGAACATTTGATTATTATATTTCTATTTATATAATTTTAAAAAATATAAGTTTCCAATAATACAATATCAGTATCGAGTTTAAGAAATAAAAAATGCCAAGGCCGGACATATCTTACTATCGTATTATGTTTTCGGTATATTGAATTCTATTTTTTCTTCCGAAATTAACATTTCTGATCAACATAGCAAAATAACCATTAGATTAAAAAAAAAAAAACTTGTTCCTAATTTATTATTTTTTGAGAGGCAGCCTTTTCGGATAACAAACAATTTTTTAAAAGAAAAAATAATCTAATTGTTAACGTAAAGGGACAATGTTAACGCATTAGGATTTATTTTTATATTTTAATAAATTAAGTCAAATTCAGGTATCAGGCAAGATATCCATTGCAGAAATATCAAACAAAAAATAAGTAAATTTTGATTATTGTTTTTATTTTTTATACACACCAATGTAATTTCAAGACAGATTAAAATTAAGAAGAGTAATTAAATTTATTAATCGTAGAATTACAAAATGAAATAAATATTTATTTTTAAAAAAACAGCTAATAATTTTACAAATATTATGTAAAAAAAAGTCTAAAAACTACTATTAACTAATAATGACTCAGATTAGAAGTGTTGAAGACTTTTTTCTGTCCAGAGAGAATAATCGATTGCTCAAGGCTAGTTGTAAAACAATTTCGAAACAGAAAGATCGATTCAAGAATATCACAGCAGATAACAATCGATTATCCAATGCCTACAACAATATCATTTAATCGGACACACTGGATCCGCATCTTGCACAATCTTGGACTATTATTGAACAGTTTTCTAATAAAGGTTTAATTCGTGTAAACAAATTGTCTAGGCAGCGCTCGGTTTTTGAATCGCTAATATTTTTTAAATAAACAATCTTGAAACTTGACATCAAGAATGTTCGAAAACTTAATGTAAGCCGATAAGTAAACACGTAAACTTAAAATGGATGATATTTAAAATGAGCAAACATTCAATAATATAAAATGGAGCATTGATATCGTAAAATCTCTTATAAAAATTTTATATCCATCATAAATAACATCTTTTAAACACTGCTTACAATTCTTGTTCCTTATATACAAAATGAAATGATGATTTTATTGTAACTTGATAAATAATAAATCATTTATATAACACAGTAGTGCGATTAATTGAATAAAAATTATGAGATTAAAAATTTAGGATTCTCAGATTACATATCTGTAATATTTAAACTTTAATATAATCTATCGTTTAAAATATCCTCAGAAAGAAACAACCATTTTTTCACAAAATACAAAGTTACATGTAGAATCATAATAAAAAAAAACAGTTGAGTTAAGTATAAATATCAATAAGAAAAAACTTAAATTATTAAATGGATAAAACATCATAAAATATAAAATTAATAACTGATATTTCTGAGCTGCAGTAGGAATGTAGAATGGCAATAAAACAAATGACAGGACATTTACTTTTTCTTTCGTTACAACATTAAATGAGTGTATAACATAAAATATAAGAAAATGTGTTAGTAAAGCATGAATGATAAGAGAAGAGAGAATTAGGCTGAAATAGAAATGGAAAAGGAACAAATATTGGAAGAGGATATATATTGGTACATATATTTATATACATATATATATATATATATATATATATATATATATATATATATATAATTGTATAAACCATAATAACCAAGCTAAGCAGCATTATTATGGTTCAAACCGAAGTGAGCAGTAGGCTGTAGGTAGCAACTCACCCTTCACCAACAATAGCTCAGAAAAATTAGCACAACACCGCTCAAAATTTGCCAAAACACATATTTAAATTGAGCGAAATTTTCTTTTTTATACAACAACACAATATAGAAAGGCATTTTCAAATGATTGATGCACCTAAAATAAAAGTACGGCTATTCGTGGAATTTACATGCGTGCTATGTATATCAAACTAAATATGCCAACATATAATTAGCATAAAGGTTGGTAAAAAAAACAGTATATATATTTATATGGGAGTAAATAAAAACAATAGTTGATGCACACAGTCGTTATTGGAATAGCACAAAAAGAGTGATTATTTTGCTTTGATAAAATATAAATTTGGCTAAGCAATGGTTGAATGATTAGCAAAATACTCTTTTTCTTGTTATTTCCTAATATTGTTTCCTTTATTTCCTATATTTTAAACACAAAAATATTCCCCATCTGTATCTGCTAATACTTCGCATTGAATTTAACATGATCATTGAATTATTAATCACTAACCCAATTTTGGAAGTTTTTCAATTTTCAATTATAATAAATAATATAAATACACTTTTGAAACAAAAATCAATTCAACAACTTTCGATTTTAAATTTGAATGTCTTCAAAAAATGAAGTATATATTCATTCACACAGAATCATAACAGTATTGGTTATTGGTCAATTTACCACTTTTATTATTTTCTTTATCAAATGAGACATAAAGTTACTCTCTAATTTTATTTTCGAGAAAGTGTTTTATTAATAAAGTAAACAACAATAGTATTTTACTAAGATAATAATGAATATTAAATAGAAGGTAATTTCTAATAGAATAAACGAATCAACATATTACGACAATCTCCTTTTAAATGAAGGATACATAGATTACAAGATAATATTTTCCATTTATTAAAAATATTCAAAAACTAAATATAAAAACCGGTTAATGTTACACCTAAATCAGGCATATTGCATAATCTATATACTGTATATGCATATGTATATATATATATATATATATATATATATATATATATATATATATATATATATGTATATATAATAATTGTGACATCAATGTATCAATATTAGTT
This sequence comes from Arma custos, assembly GCA_037127475.1. Taxonomy (NCBI): domain Eukaryota; kingdom Metazoa; phylum Arthropoda; class Insecta; order Hemiptera; family Pentatomidae; genus Arma; species Arma custos. The sequence continues at coordinate 41,155,955 of CM073764.1, forward strand.
ACCAGTCGATAAATAATAGGTCATTCGATAATAGTTTTTTTTTATTATTATTATTGAACAGATAATACCCTGTATATTATTTTAAATACATAAGTAGTTATAGTAATTTAGTAATTAATAATTTAATTTATTATTATTATTTAATTTTCCTCTTCAATAAGTTAATTCAATAAGTTAACCTTTTCTCTTAAATCAGACCATTTTCAAGTTTAAATAAGCCTCTTGACGAATTTATCTTTATAAAAAGTTGAAGATAAAAAGATTCTTCCAAGTGATGATATTAAAAATTGTTATTTTTTAATGTCAACTTAATCGTTTTAATGGATTCTATGAAAAATATCTCAATTTCTAAAATTCTGTTGGAATTTTTAATAAAATAAGGGTCTCTATTGATCCAAGAAATTCCAAGAACGACTGTAAAACAATGTTTTTTTTTAAATATTGAATTATTTGAATTGGTTCCTTATCATACTTTTGTAGAACATATTGATTTCAGTTATATACAATATTTATATATGATTATTCTAGAAATTTTTACTTTTATATCATATATTGATTTGATTCAATAAATGTTATAAAATATGTAACATATAGTACCATTTCAGAGTATAGAAGGAAGGATTTAATTTTCTAAATAGGATTAGATGCATTTAGTGAGAACGATTTTAGTAATATTACTCTGAAGAGGGTAAGGGGTAAGGCATACGACATAAACAGTCCACGAATACATGTATTATATAATAATATATAATTACGGATACATATGATAAACATCATCAGCATACCTTGGGCCTGCTTTGGGACGTAGGGAGCAAGAAGTCTTGTCCTCTTCTTCTCATATCCTTTTTGGGTAATATCACCTGTTGACAAAATTATATAATTAAAATAAAATAAGGCGCAATATTTAAATTAATATAATTATATACATCAATATATGAGACAAAATGGCGTATCTGGAAACAGTATATTTTAGCATGTAGTTACCAATACAAATAATGCCTAACTATGCCAGTTTACGACAATAATTGTGGAGTTCGAAATATTACCACTGTAATTAACAATTTAAACAAAGAATTCTCAGTTTCAATAATTTTACTTTTTAAGCTATAGTTATTACGGTTTTAAACTCTAATACACACACACACAACAGATCGCTCCTTCAAAATAACAACGCCGTAACTCAAAAATCATATTTTTCAATAGAGGTATTTGAAATTTCTATGTCTTGTCAAAACTAAACCAGATGAGTTAAAAAAATAAAAATTTGGTTATTGGTAAAGTAATGCATTCCTATTGGAATGATGGCTGAAATTATTTTATTAACCATTAGAAAATTTAATATTACTTACGAAAAAGTACCTAAGAGTCTGATACGAAAAATAAAATAAATAACACCTATAATTAACACAGTAAATAGGCAATAAAGTAAAATAGCTTAACACAAGTTATGTATAACCTACTTTAAAACAATGCATATTCAGTAGAAACGATTTAACCATTATCCCTGTTAATTGAAAATGGTATCAATTTAAGAGCTTATTCTTTATTATTGAAAAAGTCGAATGAATTGTAATTATATATTATATTAAATTTCATTTAAAGTTGTTATGTTTAATTAGGTATGTATAAAAATTCACTCCAATATAAGTATAGTCTATACATTTTTTATTACACATTATAAGCTGACATTATTTCAAGATCCGTTAACTCCTGACATATCTTAGAGTCTATAATCCTGATAGTTGTTGAAATACCAGCAATTTTCTTGTTTTAACATCGCACGTTAAATGTAATTTTGAAACAATAAATACATATATTAATTTGAAGTAGTATTAATCGAAATGAGTGGAATAATTTGTTTAAAAGGAATGTAGGCGAAGCTCTTCAACACGACTTGTAAGCTTTCTGGAATACTTTTAAAATATCGCTCCTTCAAAAGAACAAAGACATAATAAAAAAATTAGCATTTTTGAGTTGAGTCTTCAATAGCAATTGTATTGGTTGAAGATATTTAGTTTTTAGTTTCAAGCTTAACAGTTAATAAAAGAATTTCAATACCATTAGGTATGCTTCTCTTTACCAATACCCAAAATTTTATTTTTTTAGCTCACATGGAACTTTCAAATATCCCTATTGAAAAATCAGGTTTTTATGGCACTGTTCTTTTGTAGGAGTGATGTATTTATGAAATTAATAAACTTAGAAAAACTATGTATAATATATATTTTTAAAAGTCACATTAGTAGTCCGTATCCTTGGCTCCTGTTTCTGCATGCCAGGTTCCATTAACTACTTGCTACCCTAACTCTGTATAAAAAAAACACATCTTCGGTGGTCCTTCCAGTTTAGTTCTTTTTTTTCTTCTTCTTCTTCATTCTGGTATTATATCTCCTTCCGTGGTTCCTCTCGCCTCCGAGGATTACCTGTCCAAGTCTCTGATTTCGTTTAGGACAACGATCCTTAATATCCTACTTATCTCCCCAATATCTATGCTATTACAATTACCAGCAATTCAGTGATGCTTTCGATAATATAACTGATAGCCTGATGCTTCTGAGTTGGTCAGTAACTAAATGATAACAAATATTATTTTAAACTAATTTATTTATTGATGAGCGGGGTAGCTCAGTATGGAACTGGGTTAGTGATCTTCTATCCCTTATATCCCTAGTTGTGACGGGCTGTGGCAGATAAATTATTTATTCTGTTAACAGTTGTGAATCGAGCATTTAGGATATGGAAAACCTTCTGGGGTTGAGCTATTATAAAGTGCGTACCATAAATAGAGAAAAACATGGTGCTTCAGCGTGATCTCGCCAGACTACATCACATCCCTTCACTACCGAAAACAGTACGGTCCCTACCATGCGCTAAACCCTTTAAAGATTGGAGTGGGACTGGTTTCTATTTATTTATGAGTCACTGTTATTATTTTTTGTATGTATTGAAAAATGTATAAAAAAGGGTTGTGAAGCTAGTGAAATTCATACATTAGCCTGAATAACCTCGATGGAAACAAGAACAAATAACACTGTCCAACAAAAAAATATTTTTGTAATGTTTCCTTCACTTCATGAGTCAAATCTTACTAATTTTGGGTTGAAAAAAACGAAAATGACAATGAAAAAATTTTATTAGCTCTAGTTTCTGTGATACACCATGGGTCAAAATATATAACGTTAACAAATTGAGGCAAATCAGTAAATTTTAAACCATAAGTTTATCAACATTATAAATTAATTTGGAGTTGAAAATTAATGGCAGAATACTTGGCAGGTTGGATATTATTACCATCATGTGGATTTCATTTTTCTTTTGGCCTGTCTTTTGTAGGTGAGTTCTGGAGCATCGCTACACACGCACCAACAGTAATCTGCAAGCATTGATTCATTCCAACGGCCCTTATATCTTTGTTCTATTACAGAAATATCCTGATGGAATCTCTCACCGTGTTCATCACTGACCGCACCACAGCTAGGAGGGAAAAAGTCTAGATGAGAGTGGAGGAAATGAATTTTGAGAGACATGTTGCATCCAAGTTTATGATATTTTTGTAGAAGTATCCTCACCAACTGAACATAGTCATCTTCTCTTTTGTTCCCCAAAAAACCTTTAACAACTCCCTTGAACGCATTCCAAGCTTCCTTTTCTTTCCCCTCCAAAACTCTGTCAAACGCAGGATCCTTCAGAGCTCCCGAATTTGTGGCCCAACAAAAACACCTTCCTTAACTTTTGCATCACTTAGGAAAGCAAATTTTTCCCTCAAATATCTATAGGCCTCTCCTTCTTTGTTCATGCCTTTGACAAAGTTTTTCATCAAACCGAGTTTTATATGTAGTGGTGGAAGAAATATATCTTTCGGGTCGACGAGAGGCAGGGCAACAACATTTTTTTCACTAGGGCCAAGATTTCTTGCAGGCCAGTCTGTTTGAATGTAATGTGATTTCCTATCCCTACTGTACAACCTCAAAATAGCTGTACAACTGTTGGTTTTGTCAGTTAACAGGCGTACCAACATCCAAAAACTAAATTTCTCGACAAAGTGAAAGCTGAGCATTAAAAAATGACATGTTACTGTATCTTGAAAACAAGAGCTAATTGGTCATTTTCGAGGTGATTTTTGAACTCAGGGGGTGAAAATACGTAATAACTGGGTATTTTTAAGCCCGAAACAAATTCCTTGTTGTTCAGTGTAATGGGAGACACATTGACTATGACTCCTGCGAACCAAGCCAAGTATAGAACAAGGATTGCAGAAGGCTCTCATACAGTGCTACCAACACTCAATCACAAATTGCGCCAATGGTTAATTGCCCGATATCGAAGAAAATGTTTATTGTTCGCAGATGGTACCTTATCAAGAAGGCCGAGTCGTAAGTGCACTCCTCAGGGGACAATGCCATCTGGCGGAATGGGCCCTAATCATCTTCAGTGTACCAGTATCTAAATGGCCCTGCTCTTCGGGACCCATATGCTCCTGTCCGCTTAGGATTTCTGTCCGATAAAGGGAGTTCTGTGCAGCAGTACCACAAGAATGGGGAGGTACTTGAATAGTTAACAATAGCCAGAGCAAGAAATATATATTTGGAAGGTTGGTATTATGGGCTCCGTTTAGCGCTGGACAGAATTATGTTAAATCTAAGTCCACATCACGTTACAAACCATGTTGTATTGGTTTTGAAATGTAATAAATTTATATTTTTAAAAATATATATGGCCTTAAAATCCGGCAACACAGATCACATAACAGATTAAATGTTAGTCGTACAATGGCTAAATCTTAAAAAACAAAGGGATTCTATTCGTTAATAATTATCATGTAAATTAGTTATATAAGTTATAAGAAAGCAAGATAATTAAGTGTGTAAGGGGATTTTCTAGTCGGACGGCCGTCTTTGGTAGATAAATTATTTATACTGTTATCAAAGGGCCATCCCTGTGGGATCTGAAGACCTCGGTACTCACCCAGCCTATACGAATATAAGATGGGCACTCTTAATTAAGGTGAAAAATCTGGCCCAATAAACACTCTTCATGGTATTGGTTATTAAAATAAAATGAGCCGATTCCTTCTTCAAGTCAGATTATCTGGAACTTTGTGACCACGTTATGTGTTTTCGGTCCAAGGTCCAAATTGATTAAATAAAAAAGTCCAAAACCAGTAGGTTGTATTCATAACAAAGTTCGTAACACAATTATTACATAAAGCGGTAACACCAACGCTGAGCCGCAAAGAAAATATAAGGTAATATGCAAAATTTGGCAATTACTTGGCCATATAAACCACTGATGTGCATTCGCACATAACGACAGCCCACAGTAGAGTGAGCTCACACATGTAGAGACACATGACGGACTTAGCGACAAAAAAAAAGAAACTCGTTACAACTTTAATTGCGGTTCCTCCCAATCCATTCACATCGATAATGTACGTTGGTATATTATTTTAAAGATTATTTTGTAATTTTGCCATCAACCCGAAAATATAAAAATATTTTTTTAAGTTCATTTGAAAAAAACAAAACAATAATATTTTATTTACTTTCAGACTTGAGAGCGAAAAATTATGTTATAGGCCTTTGGTTGGTATCTGCCAAAAATTTATTAAAATATATGTTAACCAGATAGATACTCTACCTGAGTATTAATATAAAAGCTAAGTTGAGTTAAAAAATAAAAATATGAAAAAATATATAAATAAAAGTAACATAAAAAGTAGCAATAATAATAATAATGCTTATCGAACCTGAAGGCTCGATACCGATAACATCCATTCTCTGCTTCCATACTTCCGTCTAAAGCCTAGTCCACACTATGAGATATTTGCCTGCCTTTAGACGAGAAACACTTCAGTCCGTCTAGAGACGCGGTCTAAGCAACGGTTCGCCAGCCAGATTAGTCTCGTCTAGCGTCCACACTACTAATTAAGTTAGTAGACCAATCTTCGTCAAAACACCGTGAAGAGCATTGTCTGCCACGGAATGAGTTCTTGCTTAGTGCTTATTATGGTTGAAAACACGCGAAAACGTAAACTTTGGTGTCCGCACCAACTTCTCGCTGGAGGTTAAATTTCGGTATTACGTTATTAACCTTCCCTCAGGAGCATATCCTAGACCAACAAGGACGGTCGACCGTACCCGTACCGTAAACTTTTATAAAATACTATAAAAGATTATTTAAAAATAAATATATCATGCTATATAGCACGTTTTTTTTATAAGAACTCTCAAGGAACACTGAAAAAAATACAAAATTATATTTTAAAACGACAAGCTATATTAAATTATAATTAACAATTATTTCTAGGAAAGTCACCGTGTCTTGATCAATTTCATTGTTTTTATCACACATCGTCTTTTATGATTGCATTTAGCATAGCTTTGACGCCCAAAACATTATTCAAATTAAAAATATTTTTGTCGACTATAATGACAGAAAATAAGATAGCACACTGAAATAAAATAAATATGTGCAAGAAATATAAAATTAAAAGACTGATGCAAAGATTAAAGGTCCCGCATTTCTGGCAGATAAAAAAAATCTAATATGTAGTAATAGTATGGTTAGTAATAGTATTTTAGATCAAGTGAAAATTCAATTAATATGATTGTTCAAATTACCAATGATTAGAAATTTTACATCGAATAAGTAAACATAAGATATAAAAAAAATATTTGGATTTACGCGCATATTCCTCAGATACACAACATTTTTTTTTTTACCTTTTACTATTTATTGTAGGAATTTTCGGTCAAGATTGTGGCATGGTTGGGTGGAAAGAAGAGGGGAATGTCAAAACCGGCCAGAATCTAAGAAAGGTTAACGAACATTTCCACTGCATCATATATACGCACGCCTATCGGAAGGTTAAATAAATTAAGACTGTTCATTTTAATTATATTATAATTAATATAATTGAATTATTTATAATTGTATTTATTATTTATAATTTTAAGTATTTATATGTGTGTGTGATAGTTATGGTCTATAATTACAATAATTATTATTACAATTGCAATTTATAATGACAATAATAATGTTGAACGCTGCTCAGGATAGGCCGTGCCTCGTCTCGTTGCATGAAGTCTCCCATTCCGATTGGGCGACTTTAGACCAGCGATTTTTGGCTCTGCAACGGAAATTAGTCTCAGCAGCAGTTCTGCAACCGTCTAGCTAGACAAGCTTAGACCACGCCTGTGAGACCTGGTCTAAGCAACGGACTAGTAGAGTGGACATAGCTTAAGAACTATTACCCAAACTAAATCTCCAATGGCAGATGTCTGTTAACGCCATTCTCCCACCTACTCCACGGTCTGTCCCTAGGATGTTTGACAGTCGGTTATATTCTCAGCGGTTATAAACTTTTTAGAAATTCATCCGTTACTAAGCACAACTTTACAAACATATCTCAACCTTTGCGATACCATCACTCATTTGTTACGAATCGAATATCCGTATATATTTATGCAAATATATAATAATTTATACCAACTAAAATTGTCCTTGAACTGTTAATAATTTGAAGAGGCATGAAGCGTTGGCATCGAGAGCAGGCGAGTCGTTTGTCTCAAAACCGCAAGTGATATGGTGGCGCCAATATTTATGGCGGGAGTTTAGATAAAGTATTCCCGCCGAACAGAGAATATTCCCCCTAATTACTCCTGCCTTAGGGTGACTTACTGCTCTACTCCCATCCTATCCTTAATCAAATACTTGAGATACCTGTGGTCGCTATCAAGGACTGTGTCAAGGCCTGAGTCATCTCAGTTCCCAATTAATACACCGATATTCCTAAAGTTAATAGTACATTGCAACTTTTTCCCATAATTTAAAAATCAACTAGATAAAAAACGTTAGTTGCGTCCTCAGAATCCAATAACTTATAATTTGATGCCATTGATAATACTTTTAATCTATTACAAAATTGTAGAGGAAATCTCTGAGTGTTAATTTATTCTGATCAAAGGTAATGAAGTACACAGTGAATTAAGCCACTATACAATAACTGCTTATTCATAACCAATATACTCTTTTAACAAATGTGAATATAAATTTTAAAAAATGCTTTAAGATTAAACGGTGAGGATAACAAAAGTAAAACCCTTTATTGGAGAGATTTAAGTTACCCTTCCATATTGAGGAGGCAATGAAAACATCTGTAAGACGATACCGGAAGTACTCTACAGCTCTCTTAAGGAGGCAAAAACAGCGAGAGTATCATATTCCCTCATATTATTAAGATATCCTTCCTGCTTAAGATAAAGAAAACATTCTAATAATTATGAAAAATCAGTGCTAAATAACATTATACTAGAACTTTGTTTAAAGAATCATCATCATCATCACCCAGCAAGGGCAAAAAAACAACAAACTCGAAACACTTACGATAGCTCAGAAATTTGGGCTGAAAAATCGGCATTCAGAATTAAAAACATTTCACAGACTGCAACCTGTATATTTCGTGGTATAAAGTATTAAATCGTTGAATAAGAAGAAAATTTGACCCAACAGATGTGTAATATTTCAATATAAAAATTGTTTTAACGTTAAAAAAAACAACAAAAAGAACTATAACCGCTTTAGATACTTCTTTAGGCCACATTACATGGAATGTCATACGGAGCTTGCGCAGCCTAGATCAGCGACACCCGGAAAATAGTCCAGTTCTTACGACCGGATGGTAATTACCTTTGATGAGGAGACTCCTTCAATGGACAACGGTTGTGTAGCCTGGTAACCGTGTAGAATCGAAGTACCGCACAGCGGAGATAGGCAAATTGGTCAGCTGGCACGAACTACATTAGGCAGTGAGGGAAGGGGGGGGGGGTTCCTCTAGCAGAAAAAGTAGAAGAGCAGGAGTCCGCGGTGGCCGAGGTCGTAAGAGCGTCTTTCTACCTCAGCAACAACGTAACTGCTGCGGTGACGTTCTCTGGGTTAACAATTACTGCACGCCGGCACAATTTTTAACGGACAAATCATGTATTATATTATAATCATATATCATACAAATTAATATATGATTTTTTATAATTATTGGTCAATTTTTTTATTTTTAAATATTTTTATTATTATTTTTAAAGAGAAAAGATAGGCCCTCGGCCGTGATTCGAACCCGGATCATCTGTCTTTCCGTGACTGTCACTTACACTTACGATCACCTACACTTCTTCCCCAATCAGGCCGTTTCAGGATCGAACCTCCGTACGGAAATTTGACATCATGAAAAACCACAACGTCATTCCGGAAAGATTACAGGAGTTACATTCTTCACATGCCCAAGAAACTTTTATTAAGACTGTTCGACGTTAAAAGATAAACTCATGGGACAGAAACAGGTCTAAGATGGTTCTCGATAATACCTCCTAAGACGTGGAGAATGTCGAGGCTTCAGAACCGGATCTTGCAAATTAATGTAGCTTCATATAAAGCTTTCGTAGACCATGAAATCTGATTGAGCGGACGTGGTAACGTTTTGTTTTAAACATTTTTAACACGTTACACGATTTAGAAATATAATCCATGACATACAGTCCATTCCTCCAATGGTTTACGTATTGTCGATACAAAAGGAAACTAGCAACTGTGAACAAAAAAAAGCGATTGATTTAAGAGTGATAATCGATATACATTTATAATTATACATTTATATTCATAACAACATAATTCATGTAGAGTCACAGGTAAAATACATTTGACGATATGCATTGTTTTTAAATAAACCATGAAACAATTTTTTCACTTTCTGAATAATGTGTTTTTCACTTTCGATACTTTGCATTTGAACGTACGATATATGGATTATTTATGCCTGTTTTTTTATATATTATGATAGTTAATGAATCATGTGAATTAGAAACTACTTAGAAGAAATTCAAGTAGCAGATCTTCAATTTAAATTTTTTTTAAAGTCTCTCCCACACTTTTGACTATGAGTGTACAACCCTTAAACTGCTAAAGACGATATATGCCGGAGCAAGGTAACGTGCCCCCTTTGCTAAAGACGATATATGCCGTCGCACTGCTTTTCTAACTACTTGCTAAAGCCGAGTATAGACAACGCGATTTTGTAATGTTGGTCTTTGAAGATTTTCATACAAAATTAAATTATTAAGCAATAAGTTTTAGTAATAAAAAAGAAGTTTTAACTCCGCCAGTGTCGGTCCATGGCCCGAATCAAAAAGGAGGATGGAAACAATGAAATACGTTAACAGACAGTAGTACAGGGGCGTAATGAAGGATAGAATGCAGGTAAAAAATATGTAGCAAAGGCCGGTAGGCGGGTAGCCGGCCCACTTAGCGCTGTGATAGACTTAAAGCTCTTTACTCGCAGCAGTTAAAGGGTTAAGCCCTGACGAAGACCTGTAATGTGGGTTGAAGGGTTGGTTTCTAATAAATAGTATCTTACTATTTGAGAAATATGCTTGACCTCCACCCAGACTATTTTGTCTTCCAACATGCTTTTGTATTTATTTATTAGTTGGGAGCAAGGTGGTTCAGTAGTAGATCGCTGAGTTTCGTCGAAGGTCCTGAGTTCAAATCCGGTTGTGGCAGATTTTATTTAATCTGTTAATAGCCGAAGATGGATCCTTTGGGATCTATATCCCAACTCGTGGGGTTCACAAATCCTCTGTAAAGTGGGTACCCAAAATAGAGTGGAAAACCTGGCTGTGGAGTATGATCTTGGACAAATCTCTTCCCTGCACAACCGCAGAGTGCAGACAGTAAAGTCTCTACCGCGCTGAGAACCCAAGACCCGTATTGGTACAGTATTTTTTTTTTCTTTGGTTCCATAAAGGTTTTAGTAATAAAATATTGGATTCGATTTTATGAATATTATCACTCATTAGAACTGTACATAGATTTATTTTCTATGATCTAGATAGAATCTTCGTTAATTTAAGTTTTTTTTCTTTACCTGCTAAAAGAAATAAGCACAATGAAAAATGGATTTAATAGAAGAGACAATGTTGTTTTTTCTAAAAAGAAAAAATAAGAAAAAAAACTGACAACGAAATTTTGCTATCGACATTAGCCTGGATTAAGTCTGTATACCCTCCTTTCCTATCCCTCTCATCCACTATGACTTTATAAATCTCTTGGACTATTTCCTTCCTATTTTCCGACACCACTTTATATATAGCTATATTCCATTGGCAAATATGGATGGTGTTGAGTACTAATTACATAATAATCGTATGTTTATTTTTTCTGATGGACTTCACATAAAATAGGGGTGCAGTAAGTGTTCTTTTTTCGGTCCGTAAAATAGAGAAATGAATTATCTGTCAAAACCTATTTCGAACCCAGGACCTTTTGATTAGAAAACCATTCCCTTACTTATTACTTATTTAACTACGAGGAATTCAAATAATTAAAAAATCAGCCTACATTGTCTAAATTATTTCATACACCATTTTAGTATAGATACTGTGCGATATATGGCGAAAATATGTGGTTTGCGAAATGTAATAATAAATCGTGAAAGCGAAATGAGAATTTCTTACAATTTTGGACTTCGTGAATATTGCATTTCTGCTAAAATTCCAATCGAGTGGCTAAAGATATGTGATACATATATTTTATTTAAAATTTTGTTCATCTTTTCTTCAAAGCTACGAGGATTCTATTATTTTAATTTTTTTTTTTGGTTTCTGTTAACTTACAATTAAACTGCTAGGAAAGTCGAAAATTCTTCCATTTTTTAAAATTTGTTTTCATCGCAAGGTTTTCAACGAGTAAATGACGTATCTAGATTTTAAATGTTGTAATTTTTATTCTTTTGATATATTCACTCTAATGAGTACGCTTTGCATTAAAACATTTTTTGTTTGTTGGTTTTTTGTATTTACAACTTTATTAAAATGTTTTAAAACGATTATTTCCCTGTTTTTTTTATTGTTATTACATTGTTTGTAATTTTATTTGCTTATTTAAATAAGCACGGTTATGTCCAGAAATATAATTTTTTTTATAGAACAAATTTAATCTTAAGGAGTCCTCAGCTGAACAAACAATGATCCTAGGGAAAATTAAGATTCATTTATATAATTCTTTTCCAAAGCAGTACTATGGGATGCCACATTGAGATAGTCCGTCACAGCTGAGGTGGAGGTCATTACAGCAATTCATAATGATGATAATAATAAATACTCATCAATTAAAATAATAATCGCATTCTTTTTTAAAGATAAAAGTTTTGATGGGTTGAGAGTTGTTTCACAAATGAATAGACTTATATATTAGATACAAAATAAATATTACTATACTTTAATTAATCTTCTATGATATGCTAATCATGGTTATACATTGATAATATAATATAATATAATATTATAATATATCTGCTTACTAAATGCCCTTTTTTACTACACATGGATACTATAAAGAGAAAATTCCTTCAGAAGATGTCACGACATCTTCGATCTTCACCCTCTCCTCTCTAGGATAAAACTGTCTTCATCTCCTTTTAGCAGGCAAACTACCTGGGAAACCCGGTGAGGGTTCCCCTACCTGTTATTTTACCCTTCTCAAAGTATTTCAATATTTTTCATATATAATCTACAAATGCATACAGCTACCACAAATAATAGGACGTTGTCCAAGAATAAAGATTTGATTGTACAAAAACACACACAAGCCCACATACACGTGTATGCGTAAAACATACATTATTTACTCATTAAGACTATAGAATAATGATTTTAAATAGTTATATTAGACATAAAAATATATATACCATATTTCAGAGAATATACCTACGCACCCTCACGTGTCTCACGAAACAGTGCATGGAAGAACATATGGTTAACGCTCACCGATTACGGAAAAGCCGTATTATTTAGCACCTGCCTTCTACATCTGAAATAATAGGCCTCTTACTCAATGGGCTATTGTGATTGTGGTAGCCGTGGTCCACTCCATAACCTCAAGGAGGTTATAACTTCTAAGAGGTTATATAGGTGACTGATTTCTTGTGGTCATTTTGATCGTTGAAAACCGTATTATATCATCAATTCAATATTTTTTTAAGATGACTTAATACAAATATAGCTTCAAGATCAGGAATAACACTCGTCCGAAATTGATACCTAAGGCTGAGATGGATGTTTATTCAATGGCGAACTTCTGACCCGGAAGTGCTTTGCAATCGATAAGCTGCACCCCTTCTTCCGATATATCATTTACCACTTCATATTCAATTAGTAAAATCTAGTTGTGGTTAGTAATATATATAATGCTGTTAAGAATTTCTTCTTTCCTCAATCAAAATTTGTTATTACACCATAATTCACAAAAATATAAAAATACTAAAACAACTTTGCTGAAAATTATTATTATTTATATAATATAAACAGACTCATGGAAGCCTTCTTTAGGAAGGTTCAAGTGAACTAATCGAATAATTAATCTAAATATCGGAGAATAAATAAAAATAAAATGAACAAGCGGAAACAGGAGATGGGCAATACAAATATAAAAATGGGGATATAAATAAAAATAGAATATATATGTTGGAAATCGGAGACAGAGAATATAAAATCATATCCATGTTCAGTTTTGGCAGGTTTCCTCGTTCCGATTTAGAACAGTTGTAGATCATCATTCCATTTTTTTTTTGTATACATATTCCCTTTTTGGGTACTGTTTTCAATAATATACCCATGTATCAGAATAAAAAAATTAATTTTAATTCACCAACGTTGGAATTTCAGATACAAAAACTTTCTTAGGGGAGAAAATGGTCCTGGTGGAGGTAAAAGAAATAATTCCTTAAGTAGCGATAAACTATTCGTTAAAAACCGACATTTCGACACTAACTGCAGGTCGTCTTAAGGGCTTGTAATATAGGTCACAAGTATAAAAAGGATTGTTGTAAATAAGGTCAACTAACATTATTGAAGAAAACTAAAAAAGTGTTTATTCGTTGAAAAGCGGGATTCAAATCTCTTCAAGATAGTAATATTCGCTTCTCAGCAATTTATTAATAAACAATAAAATTTAAAATAATTATATATATATACATATATAAAAACATATTTTAGTTATATATAGACCGGGTATCTATATCTTGCCGTATGAAATAATTATTCATTTCTTATGTTTCTGAGCCATGATTTTTTTCTTCCTGCCAAAACGTTCATTACCATCATAATTGAAGATATTTATATTCTTGCAGGACCTGGGCCTCCTCCAATAGCTTGCTACTATAATAATAGTAACTAATAAATATTATACGAATACCGTTGGTCACTTATTTTATGTGTCTCTCTATTGAAAACCTCCCAAAAGGGATTCACATGCTAAGCGTGGATGGAGGAACCTCCCAATGAAGGCACTCCTAGCGTTCATCTCTGTGAAGTAGGTTCCAGCAGCTCCAGTGACTATTTAGACTCCTTGTCGGTTTCTTTGATTGAGTCAGTATTATTTGTACCAGTAAGTTTAGATGTCCATCAAGTTATTCATGAAATTGTTTCTTAATTGTGTCAGGCACGAATGGTAAGTCCAGATCTCTGGGTAATGTTTTATTAGATATGTCGAAGGGACAATGAGCAACATAAAAAAAATCCTGAATGGTATGCAAGCGGAATTTTTAGCATGAGCCCCATACTTTTGTAGCATAAACCTATACCGGTATAGCTAGCATGTTTTATTTAATAATTTAAATATAAGTATATAGCTATCCATTCTTTTCTGTTTAATAACTCTTGTTTTCATTTTTTTGGGTTAGTGTTTCGTTTAGCTAACATAATGTATTCTGATGAGTAAGATTACTTAATAACTTAAGAAAAAATACTTCAAACATGAATATGTATCTCCTAGTTAACGCAACGCATAGCAGGCGGAAGGAACTTGAGAAGTGACTTCATTAAAAATTTATTTTTTTGTGCAAAACAGAAAAGTTAGGAGTTGTGTTGTGGATTGGCACTGCCGTTGGCTCTGCTATAACTGCTGAGTTAGCTCGGAACTTCAATCCTAAACTTTATGTCACTGGGATCATTATTAAAATAAAATAAGATACTGCGAAAAAAGTAACACCCTACAATGTTACTAACCTAAAAACTGTTGTAAATATAATGGAAAAGATGTTATGAATGAGTTGACTCGGAACCAAGGCCTTCTATTACAGAATGTTGTTATATAACTAACTGCTGAGCTGTTTCATCCACTATCGAGAGCCATTATATTTATTTTTTTTAATGTTGGCCCAAACGATTCTGACCGGAAGTCCTTATACAACAGGTCGATGGTTTGGTTTCCTGCCTCCCATACGTCACTTCCGATACCATTCCAACTAGGACTCACTTGTCATGTTCTGAATTTTGTAAAAATGAAAATACTTATTCACATATAAAAATATTATTTGTATTTATTCTCTGAAATTGAGATTTATAAATCGATTAATGGAGACCTCATTGTGACCTGTAATGTGGGTCCGAAACGTGAATAAATGAACTACTTCTTTGAAACCAAGGTTCAGGCCTATTTATGAAATTCATTCACTGACCTCCATCCGGACCATTTTCTTACCCATATATATATATATATATATATATATATATATATATATATATATATATATATATATATATATATATATATACGGTTTAACTAATATTAGAGAGGAAATATTTGACTGGATGATTCTAATGAAGGGTAGAATTGGTCTAGGAGTGCAGTCAATGATAACACAAAAATAAGAATAACATATTTTTTAATAGTGCCAACGTTTCGGCCTACGGTGTAGGCCATCTTCAAGGTAAGAAAGAAAACAGGAAATAATTATATATAGTTAATAAGTAACTAAGTACAAAATAAAATAAAATAACTATATGTAGTATATACATACTAAATATTATATAATAAGCAGCAAATGTTTTTTTTCATTACAGTAAAATATAAATTTATAAGCAAAAATAATTATAACAAAAAGAATTTAAAACAGTGGTTCCAACCCTGGGGGGGGGGAGGCGTGAGTACAAGTCAGGGGGGCGCGAGACCAGTTGAAAATGAAAAAAATCTTATTTAATTTTATAAATATTTTATTTGAAAAGAAAAGATATGCACAGGTCCGGGATTCGAACCCGGGTCTCCCACGTGTCCATCGTGGTGCTTAGCCACCTCAGCCACCCTCACTGGCTTACTTAATTTTAGTTTCTCTTTAACCCGTACTTCATTACTTTAAATTAAAACTTACAATGTTGTATTTTGTGACGGTAAAACTAAATGTTTTGTTTTAAATCTAATGCTTATTGTCTTTTTTCATATGCTCATACAATTTATTGTGCAAGGGGGGGGGGAGTAGTAGGAATTCTATTTTAACAGGGGGGGGGGAGGTTTTCATTAATACAAAGTGGGCGTGGTTCATAAAAGGTTGGAAACCACTGCTTTAAAACGAAAGAAGCGACAAGACTAAATAAGAAAAATACCATATCTATTAACTTAAACCCTGAGTACTATATAAACATAATTTACTCAATACATTGGCGTAACTAGAGCTGACTCATGGGGGGTTAACCCCCACTAGTCAATCACTCCAAAATATTACTCCCTTCAAAAAATATGTCTCGTAATATATATACATGTATAATACGCATTAAACTATAATCATGTAGCTTCAAATTAAATAAATATATTATAATTTTTCATAAATGTTATTTTGGAAGTTATAAATGTTATTTTTGAAAGGGCAATCAAGAAGTAGTTTTTAAACACAAGTAATTCTATTTATTGGTTACAATGATTTACTACTAGGGAACTTTCTAGACCCATCCAGACTTTACTTCTAGATTCTAAGAATTGTCTAAACTGTTCTTCTCACATTTGCGATTTTATTGTTGCCGCTAGATGCCACTACTGCCGCTATAATAATATAATTAATTGTAAATAAACAGTATTAAGTTTTGGTTTGTCATTTTATCGTACCTTTTATTCATTAAAATAACTGTGTTTGCACTTTCTTTGTTGTGTTTTTGGCATTAATGACCCTTACTTCTGTAATCCCACAATAATAACTTTGAAAAAGTAAAATCCTTCAAAGTTTTATTTTTTTAAATTGTTACTTACAATTTTTTTTAAATTTCTTCTAAGCAATGGTGTGGGGTTACATTCCCAATAAACCCCCCCCTCGTTACGCCTATGACTCAGTAACCCTATTTTGTTTCAAAAACGAGATAACTATCAACTCTTGTCGTGCCATATGTAAACATTGCGCCTGCTCTAAAAACAAGAAGAAGAAAGGAAGAGGCATGACCAGGCTGGAAGCGTTATTAAATGAACAACCAGAGCATCACAGAAGAGTGGGCTAGAGTCGGAGGAAACAGTAAAAAAGAGGGATGAGTCGGGGAAGGAAACCAGAAGATGAAGGGGCAAAAAGAGTCCGTTTAAGAAAATAAATAGGAAGCCTATCGGGAATCTACTATACGCCATACACTATATACTGTGGGCTACATACTGAGGGGAAGCCGTTGGCGCAGGTCCGGACCAGATGTGTACATTGCCTTTGCTGCCCCACGCCCTGCTAGGATTTTTTTTGCTTCGATCCGGGAGACACAAACCAAATGTGTTCACTGTACGCTCACAAAGGGACATATATACACACGCTGATCTTCAGGCCAGACTGACAAACAGAGCTCGGAATATTGGATAATAATACATATCAAAATGAAAACGTGGAATTAATCCAACCCATTACAATTGGATATAGATACTTTTGTACATTTTAAATAGTTTCTTTTAATTCCAGGTTCAATTTTAGGTTCAATGCCTAGCAATTATACCATTGTACGAACTACAAAAATGCCTTTACACATGAATCTAACCCAGTGGGTAGTGGAGGTGGGTTAACAGACTCAGTTAAAATCGTTTTACAAGAATACATTAGTCACTAATCCAATTAATATTAAACGTAACTAATCCCAAAATATTTTTAATCACATTTATTTATAGTTATTGATAAAGTTTATTTAAAAAGATTTAAACTTCTGATTAGCTTTCAAATCAAACAGCCTTCTGGAGATGACTGCTTGCATATTTTTGAGATTAGGCATTCCATAGATAACAAATATTATTGGCACATGAAGATTTTCTTTAAGTAGTAATAAGAAAGTACCTGTACGTTCGTTATCAATTAATATCGTCGTTATCAATTGACTGTTAGACTTTAAATTGATAATAAAATGTATGATTGTGACAATGACATATCCGACGAACTTTAATAATTGTATCCCAGTGAATATTAATAAAGAAAACTGTTACATACCTCAAGTGTGAAGATAATAATACCTTAACTAGAATTACATGAGGAAAGTTTTACCTGAAAAGAAAAAGAGAAAAAAATTAAAAACATAGAAATAATTAAATAATTAGAACTAATAAAATTATAATACATTTACAATTTAATAATAATAATGTGAAGCGATACCCTTGCAATGCAGAACACTAAAGGTGCGTTTACACCAAAGTTGGCAACTAACAGTTGGCAACTAAAAGTTGGCAACAAATTGTGGAAAACTTAAAGTTGTCAACTAACAGTTCTTCTTCAGACGCGTTTACACCAAAGTCTTCCACAAGTTTTCCACAAGTTGCGGCGTTTTTTTGCCGGTTTTCACAAAATACAGCAACTGTTTTTGTCTTGCACTTGTGGAGAGACAAATCTTCCACTGAATTTTTGTTTCCCGCGGAGAGTCGGTAAAGATCAAAGAAAGTTGGCAACTTTCTTCTTTGCAAGACTTGTTGCTGCGCCCTATTCATAATTAAATAGTGCTGTAAACGCATTTATTCATAAATAAATAGTGCATCTGGGGTATGTAAGCACCAAAAGAATTATCATAAATTAGTCAAGTATTTACAAATAATTTTAATGCATGGGGCATATCTTTCCTCTTTAAAATAAAATTATTTAAAAATTAAAATAGCTGACCAATAATTATAAAAAAAAAAAAAAATTCTTCTATATATTTACAAGATTACATATTAGTATATTTTTACAATCTTTTAATTCCAGTATGTTATTAGATACACTGGTAATGAACCAGATTTAATAATGGTACATGATAAAATTAGTAACATATTCCAAAGTAATATTAAATGTCACACTTGTTTTTACTATACATATATATTTCAATATTAAATCTTACCGTAATAGAGTACAGAAGCTTCTTATTTAAATGTTCTATTTTAATTAATAATTTCAATTACTAAGTTTATCATTAAATTGGGTTACAAGAGGACTACCTAATAAACCTTCCATGAACAATAATACCGCTGGTTTTGTTAAAATCAATAGTATGGACTATTTGAACCTAGCGTCTATATTTATTCTTACTAACGTATTTTAATATCATTATTCAATAGTTATTGAGCATATACTTATAATTGTGATGTTGAATTATAATTAATAGTTCTAATACGAACTGTAATAATGAAAATGGCTATCAAGGGGAATACCCAATAACCTTTAAGTTCACTTTAATGACAATTTTTACCTTTACTATAATATTATAATTTGTATACATGGTGACGATTAATATTGACAATATATACACCAATAGCTATAATATAAAAAAAAATATCGACCCTACAAAAGGTTTGAACATTATCTAAATAGGGTCACTACAATATGACAGTTTCAATTTTGTTTCCTATTTTTAAAAAAATTGTAATTTTGATTGATTTGGTTTAGTTTTTTATTATAATTACTATGGATAAGTTTTTTTGAATCCTTAATATTTTCATTAGTAATGAGGTTAATATTTATATTATTTGGTAAGCTATTATTATCAGTATTATTTATTATTTTATATTGTGTGTACCATAACTTGTTTATAAGACTAATTGGAAAGGCATTGCTTAATAGAATTTTGAATACTATTTAGAATTTTTTATTTTTTGTTTCTTTTAAGAATTTGACATCTTTTAATTTAATAGATCTTCCAATCAGATTAGCAGCTACATTTTTTATTTGGGCAATAGGGTGGTTTGAGTAATAGTATAATAATCTATTAGAGGTTACATCTTTTTTGAACCATTTAGTAGTAAGATAGTTATTTTTTGGTTCTCTGATAATTGTAATATCTAAAAAATTAATTGAGTTTTCGGTTTCCATTTCCAGTGTAAAAATTATATTCTTATTTTGTTCGTTTAGGATTTTGTTGAATTTTTCTAAAATATTATTATTAGTAATAACCAACAGATCATCTATATACTTTTCTATAAAAATTGGAGGGTTGTTCAATTTTAGTAAACTTTCTTTAATAATGTGAATTATTACTACTCCAGAAATATTCACTGAAAGTCTGCCTCCCATCGGTAAACCCGTTATTTGTTTATAAAGTTTATTTTGAAAAGTGAAATATCCATTTTCAGTACATAGTTTAATTCCTTCAATGAATATTGTTTTACTTTTAATGCAAGTATGAGGTTCTATTTTTTCCCAAATGTCGTTAATTAATTTATTTGCTAATTATAATGGAATGTTAGGGAACATGGAGACAATATCTAAACTGGCAATTATTTGGTCGGGTTGTAAATTAATATGCTTTAATTTATTGTTCAATTATATTGCGTTTTTTTTATCAAACTCGTTATCATTGTTTAAATTGTCTATGGCCCCATTTAGAAATTTGGCTAGATTATCCGTTGGGTTATTAGTTCTATCAACAATTGGTCTGAGGGGATAATTCTTTTTATGCATCTTAATTAAGCCATGTATTCTAGGGGTATTAAAATAGTTATTTGAAAGTTTATTTTTGTAATTTTTATCAATAAATTTATATTTTATTAATTTATATATATATATATATATATATATATATATATATATATATATATATATATATATACATATTTGTTAACTTTATTGTTCAGTTCTATCATAGGGTTATTTCTGATACTTTTGTAAGTCTGTTTATCATTAATTATGTCTAAAATCTTTTGTTGATAATTATTTTTTGTCATAATAACCAATTGTTTAGTTTTATAAGATTTAATAATGCATATATCTTTGTTATTTTTAAAATAATTATTTGTACTTTTAAGATCATTGTTTATAATTTTATTAAATTTATTTATTGTGTTATTAGGTTTATTTTTTTCTTTGTTCAAATAATTTAAGATGTTTTTATTAATAGTATTCCTAAGTCCATTTCTATGAGTTTCGGGAATGTCTAAATTTATGATTATAGATTCAATGTCCGCTAACATTTGAAAAATATTGATTTTTTTTATTATTTGGGTCGTAATTAAAATTATCCCCCTGACTTAATAAAGTTATAATGTGTTGGGTATTATATTAGTTGTTAAGTTAACGACTCTATTGTAGTTGCCTTGGTGGCTCAATTGGTAGAGCGCTGTCACGGAAAGACAAAGGTTCCGGGTTCGTATCCCGGCCGAGGGCATATCTTTTCTCTTTAAAAATAAAAATATTTCTCAAATTGTTAGAAAAGATTGTTGTACAATGCTTATTTACTATTTCATTGTTATTATATGGGTTTCTGAATGTTGATTTGTTAGGTTTATTTGCTTTAAATTTTATATTTATTATTTTGATATCTTTTAATATGTTACTCCATTTTTTGCATATGTTATAGATTTGTGCATATGAATTATTATCTACATTATTAATTTTATCTAAGTGAGCTTGCAATTTTTTCTTATTTGTTCTGATTAGCCAATAAGCTTGTTTTTTATCTAGGTTTAATATTTCATTTCCTAGAATATTGAAGAAATTATTTTGTTTAAAGTTATTTAAATAATTTTTATTAAAAATTTTTCCAGATTAATAATGTGAGACAGTAAATGGTTAAGTATGATTTGGTTATCTATACATATTTTTAAGTACAACAATTTGCATTCTGCGTATATGAAATTTTGGTTATTGATAATTTAAATATTTTTGCTTGTACCAATAGATGCCCTAAAACTTTTGTTAAAGGTAAGTGTTTGGAACAGGTACAAGGGCCCGCCTCTTGGCAATTTATTACCAGTTCAAACGAACCCGGCGGTATTCGCCTCTTCAAGGAGCACTGTTTTGGCCCCAAATGGTAATATAGATAAAACGAACCCGCTGTACAGGTTGCGAAATATTTTTGCGAAGGCGACACTTTTGCTAGGTGCCCATGTTATTGAGAACAAAGCAGCCGCACTGGTAATAAAAAGGCATACCCTTCTTTTGAAACTGTCATATTGCGGTGACCATATTTAGAAAATGTATCTAATAACATACTGTAAGTAAAATATTGTAAATATATACTAATAAGAAACCTTGTTAATATTTAGAACAAATTATTTGTAAATACTTGACTAATTTATTATAATTAATTTGGTTCTTACATACTCCAGATGCACTATTTGTTTATGAATAAATGCGTTTATAGCACTATTTAATTATGAATAGGGCGCGTGGAGGGGGAACAGTTCTCGACTTGTTTTCCACAAGTTGCTAGATACCCGCGCAGCAACAAATCTTCCACTTTTAGTTGTCCACAATTGGAAGACTAAAACAGTTGCTGTATTTTCTTAAAACCGGCAACAAGTTGCCGCAACTTGTGGAAAACTTGTGGAAGACTTTGGTGTAAACGCAGCCTTATAACTTTCCGAAAAGAAATTATAAGGATTCAAAGCAAAGGAAAAAAAATTAGAGGATACTTCTCACAGCCCCCTCCGTATTTTTCATTTAATTTTTTTCGTAGGATATGCTTTTTGTGAAGCAAGCCTACTTGGAAAGGAAACCATTGTATGGCCTAGTCTAAGCTTGTAGATAGTATGTCAGTATGGTGTTAGTTATTTGTACAAGTCGGCAGGGGGGAGGGGGAAGTTACCCACCACTGTAAATATAGTCAGTCTTAATATTTGTATAAAAATGAACCAAACAACAGTGAAAAAAAAGTATATAAAGTTAAACAATACAGATGTGAACAGGTTCGAATCATAGAACACTTGAATTTAATTTTTATAATAAAAAAATAAAATTGTAGATGTATAACAGTTCAAAAAAGCGCAATTCAGATACGAGTTAGATTTTATTTTTTCTTATGCAAATGCATTTTTTTTTTAATTGTTATTATCGGTATTATATTTTATGTTTTATGTGTAGTCTCTGACTTTGTAGGATGTAAACTTTGTTTTATTTTTGTGTATTTGATCGAAATGAGAATGTAATAAACTGATTGAGAGAGGAGGTTATTTATGTTTTTCATATCAATATCAATTTATATTGAGAGTATTCTATTAATGTATAATTTCCAACTATCGAATGTGAAAATCGGTACTTTTGAGGAGAAGTAAAAAAAAAGCAGTTTCAAGGCTCAATAAAAATTAGTATCTGTATTGAAATCTTTGACGTTCGTTTAACATTGTTTTTATGACTGATAGATGCCTCTATATGAATTTAGTATGAATTATCTCTAAAGCAACTGCTAGAAGTCGAAAACTGTGTTTTTTTTATCAAATTCGATACTTTGCGATGGTAAGGACGATATAATCATATCAGATATTCTCAATTTTTCTCAAATCCAGAAATTATATAAAATTAATTTCAAACTGTCATGAAGATGGTTTAAATAGACCCCTCCACCTTAAAAAAAACAACAATAACAAACTAAGGTTCAGGAAGGAAGCGATAAAACAGAAGGAGAAGGCGAAACTTTCATGTCTGTGTTGAAGTGTGCCCGCTAGGTTAGTGGTAGTAAGATAAAAAAATAATTAAATAGCATAAAAGAAAAATTTATATTGTTAGTTATTGTTTTCTAGAATGTTGATTTGAGATGAACTCTTGTGTTGGCAGCTTTCTTATCTTATCATATTCAGGTATCGCGATGCCTGATTTAGGGAAACATCAGCTGGTTAGTTACTGCTGATTGAGAGGCTTCTATTTTTTTTAAATCTTCTGAAATAATCTTAATATTACATTAGTCCTTAAATGTTTTATTTAAAACAGACAATTTAGTAATTACTTAATTTTATTATAAACCTTACAGATACAATCAGGACACACAAAAAAATCACATCAATGATGACAAATACATCACATCTCTTATCAAAAGAGCAATCATAGACAGCAACATCATTCCAATAAAATACTAAATCAAAGAGAGATAGTTGATAAACTATCTCCCCAGCTGTTATGTTAGTTGATCTCTGAGAGATCCCGTGTCTGTGATTGCTTTGTCTGAAATTTTAATGCGATTTTTTTATGTTATTGATGGAACCTGAATTGGCGAAGAGTTGACTAGTTATTTTCCGGAATATTAGAGACTTGAGCCTGCGTATTAGGATTTTTTCTATTATGATCCAATTCTTTTTTAGTTTCAGCTCGTTTTTATTGATTAGTTAAACTGTTTCAATTGATGGGCATAAAATTAAGGAAGTATATTAGTCATTTTCGGGCATATTTTAATTTAATTAATAATCTAATATACTTTAAAAAACGTATTATAGTAAAATTGTATTGTGTCAAAAATAATTAACGGTTTTTGGCGCCTACACAAGAAGCCATGGCGCATCGAAATAGTTTACGAAGAAAAATGACAATGTTACAACAGCGAGCGTTGTAAATCATTAAATAAAACAAAACAACATGAAACTGAGACTATTTTTCAGCTCAGCTTTATTAATAACTTTGAAGGATAATCGGCATTACAGAACTTTCGGAGTAAACTGATGCTTCAATTACGTTAAAATTATTTCCACAATTTTGATCACGCAGTTTTCCGTATAAACTGAATGGTGCTTACATTATGTAAAACTGGAAAACTTTGGATTGTTCCGGGTTCAAAACTAATCCTGTTATACAAGACTAAAATAATATGTAAAACTTAATTAAATATATAATTTAAAAAATAGTTCGACAGCATTATAAGAGAATTTTTTTATTTTTTTTTTATCTTAAGTAACACAATGTGACAATTTACGAAACTAAAGGGCAATAAATTCTATAATACCGTGCTATGCTACTGTTCATAATATATTTACATACAAACTTAAATGAGTAAATTTATAAAAACATTTTATTAAAAAATTAAACTAATTTATTCAAAAGGTTAAAACACTGAATTAGCTAGAAAAACCAGTTCCTGTTACAGTACCATAATTATACCATTGCTAGAAGTAAATATTTAGAAGTTAAGGTTGAAAAATATTGTACATAAGAAAGCAATGCAAAGTATAATTTATTTTTTTTTATAATTTTTAATTTAATTGTTTTAATTTTTTTTATTTTGAAGAGAAAAGATTTGCCCTGGCCGGGATTCGAACCGGGTGGTCTCTCTCTCCGTGACAGCGATGTTTTTTATATTATAAATAAAATAAAATTAATTGTTTACTTAATTCATTATCTTTTGGAGCTGATAATTATTTACGTTTTTCTATTTGAGCACTACCAGTGGGTAGTTTGTCTACTTGTCATTATCCCATGTCATTATGTATCACTTAGCCTATTTACTTGTTGTATTATTGTAATAAAGTTGTAAATATCAATAAATTAAAAAAAAAATTCTATTTACAAGATAATTGAAGTCATTTATTGTATTTTTATAAAAATTAAGTGTATCTTAGAGGAGAGCTTTAGATGGCAGACTGTAAGACAGATAAATTGTATGTTCTGTTATTATTTATCAATCATCAGGCCCTCACACAGCCACTATAAAATGAATATCACTAGTTGAAAAAAATGGAGGACGCCTTCACCAATCTTGCCTGCTCAAAAATGTCTGCCATTAACTGAACCCAATAGCTTAAGAACAGTTTTTTAAAACAATTATAAGGAAACATTGCATTAGTGCATTATTATTTATAAGTTATTGTAATTCCACTCATTTAATTTTGTAAAGACATTAAAGTATTGATAATGCTAGTACATAATATTGATAATAATATATAGATTATTTCTATCTACTTAAATGGTAAATAAGATAAAATGCAGTATAATATGAGCTGTTATATTTGAAAGTGTTATGAGTCCTTTTTTTGATATTCGCGATATTTTAATGTTTTGATTTGAATTACTACAAAAATATGAGCAAATGTTTTTATCACTTGGCTATGAGTGATGTTATCGTGTACACATTTTAAATTATATTATGAAATAATAATCATCAAAAAGATTTAAAAGGATAAATGATTTTTTTATATCGAATTGAAACAATACAACTTTCAAATAAAGTAGCACATATTATTCAG
Organism: Arma custos; assembly: GCA_037127475.1. Lineage (NCBI taxonomy): Eukaryota > Metazoa > Arthropoda > Insecta > Hemiptera > Pentatomidae > Arma > Arma custos. The sequence continues at coordinate 41,182,130 of CM073764.1, forward strand.
TAACACTGATGGCTGAAAAAGAAAAACTATTACTGAAATAAATAATATATATTGTTTACTTTTAATAGTTTCGATCCTAACAATATGAAACAAACACCTGAATCAACTAGATCAAACCAATTTACCAACGATCCTAAATATGCTTCTGGGTGCAACTTAAACATTACTGAGTTGTCCTGGCAAAATTACATTGGAATGGAATCTTAATTTACAGTTGAAGGTAAATTTTCAGCATACTAGACCATTCTGTAATGGAAGCTCAAAAGTACCGTTCCCGCAAGTGTTCCAACAGTGGAGGCCTAATCGTCGTCCAAAACGGGTGAGAAATTCCTGGATAACAGAGCGGATGCTGGAAAAGGAGTTGGACAAGAGACCGCTAGAGATACGGGCAAGGTCGCCTAGATACTGTCAACCCAAGAAACAACAATAGGTGCCATTGTGAAGCAGCGCAAATTGCTGTAATCATCCTAAGTAAGGATCGCTAGTACTCCAAAAGGTGTCGCTCCAGCAGATCTCTTACGAGAGTCCTTCAAGCCTGTTCCGGAAAGTTGTTCTTGTACATCCTTCAAGGGGGCTACTTTGAATTAAGAGTATTTTCAATCTTATTTGGTAAACTATACTTCCATAATGTCCAATGCAGGGTTATGAGCGGCCAAGCAGAAGTAATATTGCAAATTCAGTACCACCATCTTTGGAAAGATGGTGTAATTAATATTTTTGCGTAAAAAAAACAAAACCACTCAAAATGTGCATGCCTTATAATCGAGCTCAGCATTTTACGTTAAAATATCTGAAATAGAGGTCCAATATTTACATAAATGACGATTTACTAGCTGACCAATTTTATTTAGGATAGAACGAAAAACTGTACCACTTCAGAGGCGTATTGCACGGTAGTGTTTGTACTGTTTCTAAGCCAACGACTGTGCAGGAAGGTGATTTGGTCGAGATTACACAAAATCACCAGGGCTTTCTCCTATTAAGTGTTCCAATTTTATAGATGCTGGTTGAGCCTCAGGAGATTAACCCGGAACTCAGTACTCTAGACATTGAGCTACTCTGCTCTTTACACCGGTTAACAGATTAAATAATTTACCTACCCCCAGATCACAAGATCACAAACCCTACACCATTAATTACACTGGTAATCTCAAATAACTTATCCTGCTTATTCCGTAATTCGTTAAGGTAGCCTAAACAATTATTACGCATTCTAAGGGATATAATATTAAATATATTATACCTAACATTAAATTTTTCAAAAAATATTTTTATAATATATAATATAAACCAATGTTTTTTTAGATCCGCCTTAAATGGATTCATTTATTTTTATTAATATAAAAAAGAAAAACAATACTGCTGGAAGGATTAGCTAAAATAAAATAAAAAAGAATTAATAACTGTGGTAGAAGGGTCTTTATCATTATTGGAGTATTCCGAATCTTTCTCGCTTCGAAGGTATTGTATACTGGGAATAAAATATCTCCGACAAAAAGGATTTAAAAGGTTTAATATTTCACGATTCCTTTCAAGAACAATTCTTTTGTTGAAGAATGTATTTTTATTATTTCACTTTCTTATTTTTTTCTCACGTATTATCTCAACATTGGTAAATTATAATAACGTATATAAGTGGTATACCATATCTTACGGTAAATTTTAAGAAAAACTAATGCCCTTCTCAAAAAAAAAGCATTTCCAAATTATTAATGTCCTAAATTACAGAAGTGTACTAATAAAGCATTTATATTTAAAATGGCAATGGTCTGAAAATCTCCTGATTTACCAATCATTTATTATAAAACCATATAATTTAAGGACACAAATAAATCATAAACATCAAATTTGCTTGATGTATTGCAACGGAACTGAAAATACAATATAAAAGAGTACCATAAGAAACTGACATATAGATTGTGTTCAAACCTGGTCATCAGAGAGTGTTTTTCAGCAAAAAATTAAGTAGCATAAAAAAAATTACTGTAAACAAAAAAGAATTTGATCACAAATTAAATTATTTAAACAGAAATGTTTTCTCATCCTTCACGTATATACGGTGAAATCATGATTATTTAATATATTCTGCGTGAAAATACATTCTGTAGATCTAATCATGATTATAAACAATTTAACCTATTTATTAAGCCCAATTCATCTTTGACTTGCGTTGACTGGAAAAATTTGGCTTTGTTGGAACAAAAACACTTCCTCAGATTTATTGAGAAAATGACTGAAGTATTCATCATTCTTTTTCAACTAATTATTAAATGTTTACTTACGGTTATAAAAGAATCATAAGTAGATTCTTTTTTTTTTTCATATCCTAGTAAATCTTGTTTAAGTTTTTTTTTTATATACCATTTTTTATTTGTTTACTTGGGGCATTTTTGAAAACATGTTCGGGGACTCTCTCTCTTTTTTTTGTATTGTCCAACACGCAAGTATTCTTTATTGAAGATGTTAACATGAACATTTATATTGTTGTATGTTGTGAGGGGAATGGCTGTTTTGTTGTTATTGTTATGTTACTTCATTCCTCAAGATCTGACCTGCGGTTTTTGTTCCCCTACAGTTAAGACACCATCTGACCTTAGTAAAGTGTTCTACCTGGCTGTAATTGCTCATGTGTTGTTGTGGTTTTCCAGGCTGTGTAGCAGTAGCCTTATAACCAGTCTGACCTATATTTGTACTGTCGACTTATATATTTCAACTTCACTAAAATATACTTGAAACAACTTAAAATGTGGAATCTTAGAACTCACGAACACAGTGATTTTCTTGTAGAACTCCTGTTAGTGTAGCCCTTGGTATTTAGCACGTTTAGTCTATCCAGATGAACAAATTTTATTCAGGATATTAATTTTTTTTGAAAACCTATATCACTGCAACCTATGGTTGGATCTGATTTCACGGTAGTCTCTGCACTTGATAAGCCAAATGTTGTGCAGGTAGGTGATTTGATTGCGATTAAGCTCAACTGCAAGCCCCCTATTTTATAAAGGCCGGGTGAGTCCTAGAAGGGTCAAATTCCAAAGGTCGATCTATGGCTCTACACATATTAAATAATTTATCTGCCGGTTTCGAACCCGGAACCTACAGCTTAACAACTGAGCTCCCTGCACACTGAGCAATTCAGCTCCCTACACTATTCATGATATAAGATGAATGAAATCAAGAATTTTCAAAACTTTTCACTTTTCAGTTTCACATGAAATTGATACAATAAAATTCACCACATTCTTCGCACTTCGATAATAATTCGAATATTAAGTTTGTATCTCTATTTAATGTTTTAAAATTGTTTTTGATTTAGATAAACTTGAGAAATCATCGAAAAAAATACACAATAAAGAACTACAAAAGCAAAAAATAAAATTAAGATATTACTACAAAATTAAATAAACATTTAAAAGAAGACTAATGTAAATCAGCTGAGATTAAGGCTCGGAGCTAATAATATTAGCGCTCAAATAACTGACTTAGCGCCATGAATAACTGACAAGTATCTTGGAAAGTGAGACAGAACTTGGAATAACCGCGTGCTTCAGGTAAAAGGGATAATTAACGAAATAGCTCGAAGGGGTTTTCCAGCATTCAAGTAATTAGAGAAGGTTAATGTGAAACAAGTACCAGAATGTTCCTCTAAATATTTTACAGTAATGAAAATTCGGGTTATTAGACAAATAATAATAAAAGGCAGGGAAGCAGACGGTTCGATGCCGATAATACCAACTTCTGTCCAAGGATTAACGCCCAAACCCATCGAATCCTTGAGATTTCCAATTTCAATAACTGCCAAATCTTCCAAATCAAATATATATCTGCTGATTGACCATTAATTGATTATCAAATTGTCTTGTACCAGCAAACCAACGATTGGAATCATATATATCTTATATATTTATAACGATCTCTATACAAAATATAAATATATGCTGAATGCGATGCTGCGCAGTTATAAAAAACAAAGTACAAAAAAAATAAAAAATGTAATATCTTCATACTACAGAAACCCAGATGAGGATAGCTTATAAATAGTTTTGTTTTAATTCATGGAAATCGACTCGGCAGGCCCCTTCCGAAGACACTTAAAGGGCTGTAGTGGAGTTAAAGGTTGAACAAGATCCTATTAAATTGAAATGGAAAATAATCAAAACATAAAAAGTGTTGTAAAATAAGAGATTATTGTCCAATTATTTCCTTTGTCTCAACTATGTAGTTACGAATATATTCGATAGCAATGTCATCAATAAAGGCCGCCATCTGACCATACAGTGAGGTACATCCTCACAACCAATTAATTGATTAAATAAAACTTCCAACTTCCCGAATCTAGTAATTATAATTAATTTGTAATAAAGTGAATGGTGTCAATTCACTTTAAAGGGAGAAATTTTGATGAGAATCAACCGAAAAGAACAGGTTTAAAGTGATACAAGAACTTGAACTGAAAACTAAACTACAAAGGTTATTGGGGAACGTCGGAAGGTATTTACCAACAACTTTCGGTCTGTCAAGTGGAGTTGGAACTATTGGTATAATAATATGTGTGTGTGGACAAGATTACAATATTTTAAATAAATTGAATTAAATTAATTATCGAATATATAATCAAGATTATATTCGTATTATATGAATCGGCTCATGTATAACTAATGATTAAGTACCATTTACATACATTCATACATAGTTATTTTTCGTTAAAATGAAACATCTTTCATTTTATAATATCACTATGCAAACACAAGAGGATCCACTGATATTTTATCCATACCGTTTTTTAATATTCCTACATAAAAAAAAAATGAATAATTAAAAACAATGTTAGAGAAGAATTGGTCGACTGTATCTTCTAATTTAAGGAAGAAATAGTTGGGGGTGCAGTCAAAGAAAACACCAAAATAAGAAAAACTTATTTATTATGTGCCGACGTTTCGGCCTACAATGTAGGCCATCTTCAGGGCGAATAAAACAAGAGGCAGCTAGGCGAGCTCAGAATGAAGTGAGCGCAAAAATACGTTATCAATATCAATCAATTTGATAACGTATTTTTGCGCTCACTTCATTCTGAGCTCGCCTAGCTGCCTCTTGTTTTATTCGCCCTGAAGATGGCCTACATTGTAGGCCGAAACGTCGGCACATAATAAATAAGTTTTTCTTATTTTGGTGTTTTCTTTGACTGCACCCCCAACTATTTCTTCCTTAAATTAAAAACAATGTATGAATCAGTTATGCATGCAATCGTTTAATGAATTTCCGAAACCTTAAGACTTATGAAAACTAAAAATAAAGGAGAATTATTTTTCGGAAACTAGAAGTACTTTAAAAAATTAAAGAAAAAGAAATTAGATTTTTCTTCTGAAAAGAACTTCACATCTTCAAATAACAAATAAAACCAAAGAAAAATTTTAAGTATCCTCGACACTTCAAGATATTTTTATTAAAACAAACCCTTACATTTTCCTCATTAATATTTAAGCACCTTAGCGTAAAAATACGAGATAGAACGATAATCGATACCAAAAGAGATTTTATTTAGAACGGTATGCACTTGCATAGACAGGCATATGTATTATTTTTGTCGATTCAAGTTTGGAATGCATTAAATAAAATGCATACACGTTGATGAAATAATGGGAATAACGAGAAGTAGAAAAATATAAGTGGATAACTAAAAATAAAATATTTCAAAATAAAAAAGTTAAATCAGCAAAATCGGGAGGGCTCTAGAAGATTCTCAAAGATAGCAAATAAGTTTCAGAAATGAATATTAATCCTAAAATAAATAAATAGGAAACCTAAAAGAGTATTTAACATTTAAAATATTTTAAAAATTGGTAAATTCATTATACACCAAAAAGAAATTTAAAATTGTCACTATTAAATAACATTGTAATAAACTGATTATGTTTTCCCTTCACATCCATGCCAATAAAAAATAAAATAAAATAAATGAAATAAATAATAAGGTGCTTCGTTTACGCAATTATTTTTTTATTGAGGCAAGTCACAAAATAAAATATAAAATAAATACATCAATGTAGTTCAAAGAAGGTGAAATTTTGGAAGTTGAAACTATAAATATGGTAAGTAAATTAGTGGTCATATAATAAGGTTCTTATATTATCCAATAACAATCTGGTACCATATAACGTAGGTAGCTTGGATGAAATAGCAATGTAAGCAAACATTTTTGAATAATTAGAAAACTTTATGTAACTGGGTTAAGGTTATATGTAATAAAATCACAATTGTAGGAAAATGCAAGTATATTTAGATCAGATAAAACATAATTACTTTTCAAAAACAAAACTCTTTGTGTATTTAGTGTCAAGGAGCCTAAAATAAGAAGGTGAGAGGGAACAACTCATTAAGGCTTTTGAAAATAAACGTGCATTGATAAAGTGAAGGGACTTGTGTGCTTGTAGTAGACACGATTTTAGGGGCTCGGCCGATCACTCTATGGTTCTATTTTAAAATAGAGTGATTAACAACATTACAACTATTTTGAATTTACCATGTATAACTGTATAACTGATTGTAACATTATTTATATTAATATTAAAATTACATTAATAGTCAGAAGGATGGAATTTGCAACATAAACAATAGTTAATTGATAATTTTAGTCACAACCATAAACATATGAAGTATGAAAAAAAATCATGTAGGCGAAACTGGGGCAAGTGCTTTCTTTAGCTTTTTATGAAGCATACGGCAAAGTAGCAATCTCGGTTTTCTTATGCAACTCGGCTACGTCAGCGCGTATGTGATAAACCGAGAATAGCTGAAATATTTGAGTAAAGTGCGTTTTTATTTCGATTAATGTGATAATAAGTAAGTCTCCTATAATTTAGCAGTAAAATATATTTTTGTAATAAAAATATTAAAAAAATTTCCGAACTCGCATGATGTTAGAGTTGTCGGCACCTACTTTGAGGTGATGATCTTATGTACACTGTTACCAAGTAGCATTTGATGACAATTAATTTAATTAATTTAAGTTTTTTTTCAATTTGTTACTATGGAGCAAGTACGTCAAACAGTGAAAAACTAGAAAAATCGATAAAACATCTGTCATTAAGTTTATATTTCCTGATAATAAAAAGACAATCAAAGTGCAAAAGTGACAGAAGTGTCTACAGTGAAAATTTCTAATAGGAAGAGAGAAACCTGCTTGCTTGCTCAAAGTTTTTTTGTTAAAATGCTTTATTTTAATTTTTTAATTAGTGGCAACAGATTCTAAAGAATATAAATTTATGTCTGTATACAACTGTTTTTATTTATACCTTCTTACCTGCGACTTCTATAAGGTCAAAGCTTAACATGACGCACTTGCCCCACCTTCCCCTAACTTAAGACTATTACAAAAATCTAGTTCACTTTACGAATTTATAAAAAAATATTCCTGAATAATTATCGAATGAATTTAGTTAAATGAAAGCAAATCCATAAATTAAATTCTGTTAACTATATGGATATAAGTCTGAAGAGTGAACGAAAGGATTTCGGAAATTTATTAATCCTAAATGAAATTTTAAAAATAATTAATTGACATCTTTGCTCATGTAGTGAAGCATATGAAATATATATTTTTATATATTTTAAAACAGAATGTATAATTTATTACGATTTTCATTAAAACTTTGTTGGAACAAATTTCGTCATAAATTGTAATAATAATGTATTTAATAATGTAAATTAAAATAATGTAGAAATAATAAGAATTAATTTTATGTCCATACTAGTACGTGATACTAATTTCCATAACTATTTTCAGTAATTCACTAAAGCTTGTTTTTTCATTATTAGGGGATGAAAATAAGAACAATAAATTCTCAAAAAAACGGCCTCAACATAGTTTTATATTTATTGATAGAGTCTCAAGAGCATATAGAGCGTATATTAAAAACAGTTGATAAAAAACAAACGTATATTGAGAAAATCATGATAAAGTCAGAACACTATGAAACAGTTCCTGGGGAAGGTTAAAGAGAAGGAAAAAGGAGCGCATTTTAGCGTAGTCCTTAGTTAGTAGTGTGACAAATTAATTCGGTATAATATTCAATAGTTTATCAAATACCTCGTTGTTTTAAAAAAAGTTTTCATCCATAAACCTAATTTTCATGAACTTATTTGCATGAAATATGAAAATTATCAGTTCAAGAAGATTGTAACCATGATCAGAATCAGACTTTAATTTTAACCATAGCATTTTTTTTTTTATAGATTTACTTAAGGCATAAGTATAATTTTACTTTTATCATTAAAATATGTATATAATTTCATATCGCCATTGACCTTGAAAATGTTTAGGTTTTCCGAAACAGACATTGAACTAACCTACCTTGATATCCTTCCGACTCGAAGGTGTGTAGCCAAGCATACAGTTCCTCCAAGTCGATGAGCGAACTATCCCTGAGTAGAGGAGTAGTTCTGCTTCCGGAAGCAAGTAGTTCCATCCTAGCCCTTCCGAGGGCCGGCCGTCACTGCTGTCTCCTGAGGGCGAAGGGCCCGAGGGAGCGATCGGATATCTTCGGCCGGAGAAGACCGAACGTTCGGCGGCTTAGGGGCTTGTCTGGGGCGGCTTGCATAGTTTGTCTTCATAGATACATCTGTCGAGGCGCAACTTATTTTGCCTCATCGAGTATATTTAACTACTCGTATTCTAAATTTTAAGAAACGATAGGGTCTTGGGTTCATTACATGGACATCAGTTGTGCAGGAAGGCGATTTGTCCGAGATCACCTTCAACCGCAACCATTTTCTGGAGGTGAGCTCCAGACGGGTCTGTAGATCCAACAATCGTTAAAAAAATCGTCTCGGAGTTGGAAATTGTCTTAGATTTATGTGCACATGCTGCTTTTTACTGTACTACCCATGTTCTGTTTATTGTACTGCTGATGTGAGATGTGCTGTATTTTATCTCATTTACTACCATTTTTCTTTTAGCGTATATCCTAAAGAATATTAAATAAATTGCATAATTTAATAATAATAATATTAAATCATTTTCAATAATAGGTTAAATTTTTATGAACTTGAAAAAAAACAAAAGAATTATTTTTTCCGAACATATGTTAACAAGATAAGATCATTCTTTTGTTTTAACGGTTGAAATTTTTTATTTTATTTTTTGGATATACTTAAAACATAAATAATACACTTAAAATACTTTTATATTTATTAGATTTATTAAGGTCCTAATTATGCCTGAATCGGTAAAAAGTAGGCTGGTTAGTTTTTATAGTATTTTAAAACTTAAGTGAGCTTTTATGTATTTTCGAGACGGCATTTTAATTAATATTTTATTTCTCTTTTTGAGTTTTTGCTCATTTTTATTGACTTCTTCGTCTTACATACTATCTTCCAAGAGGTTCTATGCTGAATTTGAAGGATATTGTTATATTCTCAAACTATAATGGTCCACACTATTTGTGTCTGACGGCAGCTAGGGACCTCTGGTAGTTTCCAGCAATTGTTAGGGTTTTTTTCAGTTAATTATAACCTGATTACTTTATGTTTTTATTCAAACGTTAATGCCGTTATCAATTTATAATACCATTCAAAATAGCTGCTATTCATTTTATTTCATAATAGTTGGCAACAAGGTAAAAAGCCAAGATGGACCAATTCAATTCAAGATATTTCTGAAGAACTTCAACACGACTCCGTCAAATATGATTTCAACTATCCAGCAACTAACACAGGAAAGTACCCCTAGTGCTTGTCTTAATCATTTCGAATGTGTTTATGTAGAGAGAGAAAATTTTATAAAAACATATTTGGAGAGGTTTCAAAACTATTGCTCAATGAAAAATGTTACCACTGAGAAACAAAAACTCCTGTTGGTTCAGTACATTATGGTAATAATAAGTACATTTTAATAGTTTAGAAATATGACAGAAATAAAATAAGCTATTTGGTGGTAATTGCACAACTAATAGACGAACATTAGTAGGCTATTTGAGCCCATGAGACCGAAAAAAATTTCGAAAGAGGAAGTTAGTAAAAAAAACTCGATTAAACCGGTTATTCTTCGAGTTTAATAATCGCCTCATTAAACTCTAATCGAATAACTTTCCAATTACTCTTGTCATTTGTTATAAAGTAAGTCAGAACTGGGATATTGTTTACCGAGCCAGTTGTTGCTAAATGACCTGTCTCTGCATATGTACTTTACTTTAAAATTGTTATTTCATAGATGTTAAGATGTTAATAATGATTTGCTGAGATTTAGTTTATTTAATGCCATTATTATTTCTTCTTTATATTCCGGGTCTCGTAGGGTGAAATAATGATTAGAAATACATCATTCAGACCAGAATATATATGTATATATATATATATATATATATATATATATATATATATATATATATATTCACCTTTCCTTACGGCAACTAGGGATTAGACAGCATTAATATAAATATATATAAGTTCTACTTTCTTCTGAATTACAAATAAAATATATTTTTCTCAATTACGGCTTCAAGTATGACTACAGTTCTATATTGTCAAGAAAATAAAACTTTTAGACGATACCTAAAACAATAGTTTATTTATAATCATATGTAACTGAATTGTAATAAAAGTAGAAATAGAACAGTAAAACTTAAAATATATAAGTTGAAACATTTAATGTAAAACAATAGAATAGAATAAAATACCTGTATGAGATGAAAATAGTTGACTGGATGATCTAATGTAAAGGAGATAGTTGGGGGGTGCAGTCAATAAGTACACAGAATAAGTGATGAACTTATATTATGTGCCGACGTTTCGACCGTCCGCACATAACCGGTTAAATCCAACGGCCACGCTATCCATAATCGCCCTGAAGATGACCTACACTGTAGGTCGAAACGTCGGCACATAATATAAGTTCATCACTTATTCTGTGTACTTATTGACTGCATCCCCCAACTATCTCCTTTACACAGAATAAAATACCCTTTATATGTTACTTATTTACAAAATAAATGCTTATAGGAATACTTCCTTTGTTCAGAAAGTTGAGGTAGCAGTGGTAGGATTTAAAAAAAAAAAGCAAAATACAAAGTGGCCCAAATGGTGAGGTAATATGCAAAACGGTCCCTTGATAAATTATTACTAAAATTATAAATAAAGAAAACATCATAAACGATAAATTAAATCAAAATGTTAATTCTTATCAAAATCTTAATTCTATCTTCATATCTACGCCTTGTTCTGTATATATTTTATATAGTTAAAGCTGTTTCAAGTATATTAGGCCTATATAATAATATATTAAATACGTGTATGTAATTGTTCCTATTTAATGTCCTTTTCTCCTCTAAAGCCTTGCGTATTGCGTATAATGAGTATTCATTAACTGAAGCAAGCCAACAGTGGTAAGCTTCGGTATAAACTCAACAAGGTTCTTAAAGGGCAATCCTTGAGAGGATCACTGTACCTAACGCTAGAGTAACCGCTTTGTCGCTAACACACACACACACACACACACACACACACACACATAATAGTAGATTTATATGCGATTAATACTCGCGACTTGGGGATATTTATAAATAAGGAAACAGTCCCTCGGAATGGAACTGCTCGTTCGATATTTCTCTCCTCACCTTGAGGAAGTGGGAAGGTGGAGTTTATGGCACTTTTTTATTACGTAGTAATAGGAAAGGTCCCTTTTATTTCCATCCATACTTTTATGATAAGGCTTAACATTTTCTGTTTACGCCTCGGTTCGGCATTAACCATATAGAAGGTAGTATTCTTATTGACTGAAATTTTATTCCAAATCTATACGGTCCAACTGAAATACAACGTTTTAGTATTTTACGAATTGACATATCTTCATTGGAGCATAGAATGTATGGTATGTGGTGTATCCTTGAATTTTTCTAAGAAATAAACATATTTGTTTTTGGTTTACATGTTAGTTATAATCATTATTTTTTTTTAAAAAAATTGTGTGTAGTCATTTTTTGTTAATTAGTTCCCTACTACCTAAATGAACGATTGCAGTTGGCGACAGAAAAAATTAAATTCTTAAAATTTTAGAATTTTAGCTAGTAGAGGAAATATAAGTTTTTTATTTTTAAAATACAACAAATAAATATTTTATTTTTTATGATATCGAGGTTTTGTTCTCAAATAAACTAATAATATATGCTTGATTTTTTTTCGCTATAATTAAACAATAATAAAAATAAGAACATAAATTTATAAGAATTCAGAATGAATAAAGTAACAACATTATATTATGCTAATTATTAAAACAAAAAACAATAATATAAAAATACTAAAGCACTCATAACAGGAGTGTGTTGCGGGTTGCATATCCAGCGCCTTGATCTACAACGCACTATTAGGTATAATATCCAGGTCACAACTAGTGTTATATACCTCATTGGAAAAATATATACTATTATAATTATTAGTGAATGTTCCAAAAATTGAGACCGATAAGCACGTGGTTTTAATCTTTCAAAGGCTTCTTGTTTTCCCAGCACTTTTTCATCTTTTACCGGAAGACCTTTCTTTCTTCGATCCACTTTGATCGGTATGGTTTTGATTCCGATTTCTTTAGAGTAACTTGTGTAATTATCACTTATTAATTTGAATTACCATTGAACGATTGGAGTTGTTATTGACTGACTAATTATTTTATATAACTAATGTAAAGGAGATAGTTGGGGGATGCAGTCAATAAGAAGACAGAATAAGTAATGAACTTATATTATGTGCCGACGTTTCGACCTACAGTGTAGGTCATCTTCAGGGCGATTTTGGAGAGCGAGGCCGTTAGATTTAACGGCTCTTTAGTACTAGTAGTGGCTAGTACTCTGTTCATCTCATACATTTTATATAACTAATTCTAAAGAGAAGATGCAAATTGTGGCATGCAATTTATTATATTATAGTCGAATTAATTAACTGATTAATAATACTTGCTGAACTATCTAAGACCAAGGTAGAGGTAATTTGCTGAGGCTATTGATGTAGAGTTCTCGAGAACAGTGGGGGCGGGGGTTGAAGTGTGGCCTTGTGTCCCTCATTTTATTGCCTATATCTATATCGTATCAATATCTTAAAGATTTATTATTATTATTATTATTATTATTCATACTAACACACAGAGAAAAGATTCATATAAAGTACTACTAAGAAGATATGAAATATATTACATAATAGCATAATTATATTGGGTCATAAATTGTAATGTAAAAACCGTACTCTCTTCGGCATTGGGAAACAACATAAGCTAAAACTAACTTATGTTAAATGACATACAGGTAAAATCTATTGTTTTAGCATAGAAGTTGAAGATTAAAAAAAATAAACAATTTATGAAAGGTGAAGAAATAGATATTTACATACGTTATGCATATATGAAAGTTACAACTGTGTATGTATCATCGCATAATCGGGAACATCTGGTCCTTTATACCTACCACCCTTGTGTTATCTCATTCGACTAGACGAAATGGTGTGTCGCTTGTGATATGATTCGGAAACGTAAATGTGTCGTGTACGCGTTAGGCTGATAAACTCGTTTTTTTCTACGAGATATTAGCTTCCTCGTTACCTACAATGCAGATAGAACATCCAAGTTGCCTTTGAAATAAAAACTGCTGTGCAAGAAGTAGAAAATCCCGGCTTCAATCATCCTTAACAGGAAAAATATACTAACCATTTGTTTTTCAAAGGATTTTTCCTCCTATTTTTCACTTGAAATCATGAAGCCGCATTAACATATTTTTTTGGACGTCTTAATTCTAATTTATGTTGCGATTTCCTTATGACGTTGTTATTAAGTTTACATCTACTTCATTAATGCTCCATATTATTTCAATTTTATATCGATTTCTCACAGATTTGAGATCTGATGTTTAATGATCAGTCCAGATACAGATATACAAAAGAAATATAAATACTCATGCACCCTGCTTACCCTGAACAGCCATGATCTGTAGATCTTGACAGATTCGCCAATTTCCTTGAGCCACAGAGTAGTCACAGATTACGGAGCTAGATTATGGTTGTTCGCCTCTGAACTTTGGAAAACAGGATTCGTAACAACGTGTTCGTAACAAGTAATATATATCAACAAGAAGACAACATCGCACGCCCAAAAATTTCTGCAGTAACTTTAGAGAAAAAAGAAGACAAATAAATTAACTGACAGCTAATGTAAGAGGAGTTAAATGATGAGTATTCTACAGTATTTAACAACTTTAAATAAATAAAATTAATATATAAATATATTTCCTTCAATATATAAGTAAGATATACAAATGTTTTTGAAATGCCTCTATGATATTTCTCAACAAAATATGACGGAGGCAGTAGTGCCAACATGACACTGGCAGCGTGATTGGGGTTCACGTTCACTTAGCACTCTTTTGTGCCAACTGCCAGCCTGTCGATATACTCCAGTGCCGTTGGCACTCCCGATTTAATGGATTCTTTGTGAGCAGTTCGTTGGAGCAGAATCATAACCACCTTTTAAATATATTCCAAGAAAAAATATATTTAAAAATAGTTATAAATAGTAGAGAGAGAGAGAGAGAGAGAGAGAGAGAGAGAGAGAGAGAGAGAGAGAGAGAGAGAGAGAGAGAGAGAGAGTGAGTGAGTGAGAGAGAGAGAGAGAGAGAGAGAGAGAGAGAGAGAGAGAGAGAGAGAGAGAGAGAGAGAGAGAGAGAGAGAGAGAGAGAGAGAGGGGGGGGGGGTTATTAGTCTCTATCAACGTACTTATATCTAGAGATAAATAAACTTCAAAAGACTTCATAAAATACATAAACTGTAAATGATATTTACAGTATTTACATAAAGAAGACCGAAATTTAATAATGCGACTAATTAATAGATTCTTCATCAAAAGTCAACAACCGTCCTATTCGCAATAATGACGGCACTAAAGGGATGACGTCAACTGACGGACGATTTGCTTTACAAATGAGAAAGGTATTGTCGCTAAGGGAGAAAAAAAACATTATCCAAAGCGTTCAATTGTTAATTTTATGCCGTTCTTAGGAATAGAGTTTAATTTATTGCAATCATTCCCTACGAAAATAAATAATAATGAACGACTACAATGAGAAAATTAATACATGATGCATTCCACTTTTTTTCCGATATTTATAGAATGAAGAGGTTATGGATGACATAAAGAAAATTGTCATCTTAAATAGTAACAGGCATTTTAACAGTAATTAATGGAAAGTAATAAAAATGTAAGTGAATATTGCTAAGTAACAAAACAAAATAAACTCAGTTATGATTCATTTTTAAACATATATTAAGGTAAGCCAATATTCTGTCCCGTTTATTTACTTCTAAAAAAAGGTAATAAACACAATTTACCTGAAAAATAAATAAATATTTAGTAAATTTAATATATCAGATATCGAAGATAAATCATTAATAATTTTATAGTAAATAAATAATAAGAATACATTTTTATTTATTTTTCAGACAACCGACGAAATTGTTAGCTTAGTCCTCTGTATTGCCATCGAGCCGGTAGATTCGGAGTTAGTTACTAAACTTAACACATTTATAAAGCTGATTTCAATCTTTGAGATCACATCAATTATATTAATTAATTACTTTTTTCGGATGCAATATTCTAAACAATATCTTATTTATGTTATTTATTTTTTGAGTAATATTAGTTGACCTCATATAAATGAGGAAGAAAATGGTCAGAAAAATCACTCATTAATATACATTTTGTTATTCTTTACCATATTTTAATTTATATGTATCTTGTACATTTAGCCCTGAAGAAGATCTGCACTGTGGGCCGAAACGTAGATTTTAAACATCCTATACAAATAAAAATAAACACTTCCTGATAACGTATTTACGAATACCTCAAAACGTCAATCCTTCAAAGTTTCACCGCCACTTATAATTTGGTTGGTTAATAGTTTTAAAACCTCTAATGCTTGTTGTACATGTAAGACAAACAAAATACGAATGCCTAATGCGTAGATTCCTAACTTCACTCAATGTGCAACCTTGTAAAATCGAAATGATGACTTGAAGGCAGAAAATAATTTGGAGGTATTTTGGGAATAAAGACAACAATTGGATGACGAGACAAGGTGGGTAGTGATTGAGGGTTACCTGTTGTTGAGCCATTACCTGTTGTTGTTGGCAATAGGTACTTGTACTGGTACTGGGACTACCTTGGAACTTTGGAAGACAAACAAGAGGCGCCCTCGAGGCAGGCGGAAGTAATCAGGATTGGTCCGCTCCTAGCTGATGTCATATCGGAGGATAATCAACTCGATATAAGGACCTCTCTCATTGGTCCGCCCTGGCCAATGACATCACGCCGTTTAGGAGCCAGTCGTGGGAGCTCATCCCATTGGCCTTCAAGCCGCGGTTATTTTAAAAATTCTTTTTTTTTCATATTTTATTTTTGATTTCGTCTTTTAATGAATCCTAATAGCTTCCATTACTTTTAAAATAAATAGTGTCTAGTACATCCTTCTTAAATTAATTAGAAATATTCATTTTTTCCGGCAGGAAAATTGAATTGGACACGATCTCGCGGCTAGGAAACGAGAGGAAAAATATACTGAGGCCTTGTTGGCAGGGTAAAAAAGTCGAAAAAAATAGTATAAATACAAGAGGCAAATTCCCTGACCTGCGAACTTATAGAGAGTGAAGAATTGGATAAGAAAAACCAAGTACATGGTTAGATGCTGGGTAAAAAAAAAATAACACAAGAATATTCTTGTGAATTTATCTTTCATGTTCTGTCATTGGAGAAACTTTTTATATTATAAATTTAGCGTGCCGATGTTTCAGACCTCGATTTAGCCCATCAATTCTTTGAAAAAAATGTAATGAAACAAATTTTTAACGGCATTCTCTCAGACTTTCTGGCGTTATTTAATGAAAATTATTGATTATACTTGGATTAATAATAATAGCATTATATTATTCATTGAAATATGCCGTATCTCACTGTTGGTTCTGACACTTCGCTAATAGAAGGTACTAATAATTATTTTTATTTATTTTTTTATATTCTGAAGGTCGACCATTTTTCTTTTTCATGATTCTATAACGATAAACTTGTCTTTTGTCAGTGTTGGCGCTAGTATACAAATATTATTATAATAGGAAATATTATAACATACACAAGATCTACGAAACACGACCTTTTCCTTCGTAGATGGGAAAAGATGAGGAATCGTGTTGGATCCATGAAGATCACACTGCACTTGCCCACTGGCCTCGAAGTCAAACGTGAGCTACAGATCATGAGATGGCGAGGATGTTGCAGGGCCACGTAAACAACAATTGCAATATGAATCACATAACAAAGTTTATGATCTATGAAGCACATTTTTTTGTTTCAAATCCCATTTATTTCATAATTTACATAAACTTACAATATATACATTCTATTTACAAATCAATATATATATGCATACATTATAGGTACTTCATTTACCTGGAGGTATTATAAGTATTTACAAGGTATGAGACCGCTTAAGGCTATTATATATATATGTGATCAAGGCTATGAAGCACATGACTTCTTCAAACCATTATGATATCCAAAACATAATCAAACTTAATGAGTATTAAGTGAAATAAATTTTAATTAACTCTGGAAATTCTCTCTCTTTTGTTTAAAAATTAAACAGCATATTTTGACGTTCATAACCATGGTGTAAAACATCCTTTAAATCTATAAGAATTATATCATATATCAACGTTTCATAACACTTAATTTTTTAAATAAATATTTATTTTGTTACATCGCTTTGTAACCGCGAATCATATTACCTGATTTCATTTATATCTATTTCTTGACTGCAACCCCACCTATCTCCATTCTCCACATAATCTAATGTGTTGTTCCTTAATATTCGCCTACTCCATTGTAATTTAACCCTTCCTCTAAATACTGAAATTCTTTAAAAGTACTGATATAATGATATAATATAGTAATAAAGATACCGAAAATATTATATTCCCACATTTTTGTTTGTATTTTGTATAATATAATTGTATTCCGAAACTAACAATTGCAATTTTTAACCCCTCTTTACTGGCTAATACCTTTGATTCTTCTATTATATAATAATATATAGATATATGTAGAATTATTTTTAATTTTAATTTTTTATTTTAATGAAAAATGTAGACATAGATAAATAAATTACGTTAAAGTAGCCACAGAAATCAGTTTGGTACACTTAAAATATAGTTTGATGAGAACAATCTTCATAAAATAGTCATTTGTTGACTTGTCCTATTTTATGAATATTCTATGAAGCCCAATATAACCACATAAATGCATACCTAAGATATTTTTTTGTCACAGACCAAACTGAAGAATGTATACGTGAAGAAACTTCGAAAATATGTTTGCCGAAGTTGAGATGACTCAACAGTAGCAAGAACTCTAAGTTAGCCATCGCCTACGTGACACCAATCCACATTCCCCTCAAGTTACTTAATTAATCAGCTTCGTCATCGCAACTGCATTCATCAATCTATTAGTCAACACCTTCCGCGAAGGAATCCTGCTGAGATGATTCGCGAAAGGTTTTAAATGGGAGTCAATATAACATGTTAAATTATAATAATAGAGGGCTTAGTGAATCCGAAAGCTAGATTTCGATACCACCACTCCCTGCTAAAAAAACACATCCACGGATTACAAACCAAATCCAAAACGGCGAGATCGCCCTAAGAACAATTCTAACACCTCCATATACCTCTCAGATGTTTAACAGTCGAATACACGCTTATTTATCTTTCAGGACTTTGTTCGCTACTAAGCCTACTAGTCCAGGATCCCTGGTACATTTTTGCACTTGATTACTATCAAGCTGAATCTTCGTGAATAGCTTCGTTTTGATGAGACGCCCAACAATTTCCTTTGCGAAAATTCTCGATTGTGGTAGCTATCAGAGGTAGCAAGGGTAAAATATGTCGATTTGATGATTCTCAAAAATTTATTACTAACTGGATTTTTTTCGGTTAAGTCTCAAGATAATTATCTAAATTATTTGAAAAAATATTTGTTCTACAAAAAGTATGGTTTGATCAAAGAGGCTTTACATCAAAACCAATCTCGGCAGAGGTGTACGCTTTAAAGGTTTTCTAATATATGCTTCTTTTTTTACTTTCCGTTGCTCTTCTCTGTAACAAGCTTTAATCCTCAATATAGATCAAATAGGAATATCGTCAATGCTTCATTTAATATTTCAAATTGGGAAATTGGAGATATTGAGAAATATATGATGGGAAGGCACCCGATACACAAGTCCTTAGGCATCGTGTGGGGGACAGCAACACGAGCTCTCGTTAGTGCAACTGGAAATAGAGTGCGCTATACTTTTTCCCCAAAATTTATTAACTGAGAAAAACATGCACATATTCACTTTTTTACATACATAACTAGACTAAAGTGTTAAGTAAAAATTAACACTATATATCATGGTTTAAAACATTCCTCCCATCTACGTTTTGCTCAACACGGACCAGCTTTTTCTAGCCCTTTCATTGCTGATTGCGCTTTTAGTGACTCGTTGGTTATGTATACTTGACAACAATATCACTCCTATACTACTAGCCCGAATTATTATATTATATGAAACCTAAAAATGGGATAAAACATATTGAACTACCATAATGTAAGACCAACTGCTCCAAAAGTGTGTTTTGTTAAAACGAATAATAGACACACCAAGTTAAGTCCAAAATAGAAGCCCAACATCTGTTGCAGATGGATCCTATTGTATGAATAGTTTTAGTCTGTTATTAAGGTTCTTTGTTATAACAGGAATCCATCAACTAAAATATTTCAAGAAAATACGGTGAGTGAAATTATAAGTTATAAGTAAATTGAAGATAACAATTGTTAAAGATAAGTAAGAAATATATAAATTGTTTTCGTCTTCATTTTATCAATCAATTATATTTCTTAAACGTGTATTTATAGTCAGGTTTCCTTTTTTTTTAAATATATTTTTTAGGTAACCTTTAATTTTAGCTCATGAGTGCTACCAATTTATAGTTTCTCTACATTTACAATACGTCATGGTTCAAATATACTTGCTATATTTATAGTAAAACAGTTGTAATGAATAAAAAAAAAAAATTCTTTAATTCTTTCACTCATTAATTAAATTAATCAACAGTTTACAACAACAGCTACAATCAGGCGACTTTAATCTTTCAATGCTCCTCTTCTTATTATGTCTTTGATG
The DNA here is from genome assembly GCA_037127475.1 of Arma custos. NCBI lineage: Eukaryota > Metazoa > Arthropoda > Insecta > Hemiptera > Pentatomidae > Arma > Arma custos. The sequence goes on from CM073764.1 coordinate 41,202,367, forward strand.
ACTAATTTTAGGATATAAAATATAAATATTTTACTATTCAGATTCCGAAGTATATATTTAAATTATTTTAAAGAGCTGTTTGTTTATCAATACAATAATTTCCAATACAAATAATTATCTCTAGTTCACATGGTTACATAAGTATAAAACAAATTGAGATCCCTTAATAGAGAATATCGGATAGGATTTAGCTCCAGGAACTGGTGAGATAAGGTCATAGAGAAAGTAAACCTGAGTTCCAGTTCAAGTTGTGGGGAGTGGGCATGAGAAGTTTTAACTATTATCTGAGCTAAATCTCTCTCCATAATCTTTAAATATGTTAATATATATCAACATAAATAAATATATCGTATAAATAAATAAATAAATATATAAATATAAATAAAGTTGTATGAATGAAGGAGAGGGTGTGTGTGTGTGAGAGAGAGAGAGAGAGAGAGAGAGAGAGAGAGAGAGAGAGAGAGAGAGAGTGTGAGGGGGGAGGGATGGTAGGTAGGTAGGAGGAAAATGATTAATGCTAACTTAAATTGAGTTTTTCAATGATCATCAGATCAAAACGGTAGGAGATATTACTGATGACATAATTTTATCTCTTTTCAAAATACGTTATAAATATCCCAGAATTAGAGTCACCATAGGAAAAACCACAACGTACATGCATGGGATTTTATCAGCGACATTTTAAAAATTCTAGATATTTAAAGAAGGGGTACAGGTTATCTTTGAAGATTAATGAAATATAATTTATTTCCATGTATTTAATTTCATGTATCTTTAGTAAAACAAATGAACGATCAAATAGATTTTTTTAAATAAATATAAAACATATTTTTAATGATATAACTCGGCTATTAGCATTCAAAGAAGTATGGACCAAGAAACATCGCGTGTATGACAGTCATATGCCAGAGCAGACATTCCATAAAGGACTCTGATGACACATTTCGAGACCACACACTACAGAAGAAGAAGGCCACGTCCTTGCCAGGGAGGACCAGAAGGTGGCGACATCTGCCGGCCCATTACTGAACCTATCGGCTCCTCTAAAAGGAAGGCGGTATGAAGACAGCGAGATGATTGGATGAGTGCATCGTGGTGCACTTAGCTCGAGGTGTATCAATACCCTCATTGTATGCAAATGGACCCACGTCACCTGGTGTTGTGCAGTCTTATCGATAATTAGGATTGTATAAGAAGTGAATGGATCAATTTGATAGCAATATCAGTACGGTACTATTATCGATAAAATTACTCCCGAAATGTCCTAAAAGTTGTAAACCTTTCAGAGCATTATAACGTTATCAAAATATATATATATATATATATATATATATATATATATATATATATATATATATATATATACACATAAAATTAAGATGATGGTTTTTGGATTCTTGATATAACATGCGACCTGTAATATCTGCAGTCCCTATGAATAAAAACCCAGTGATTAAGTCGAATTTAGTCAAAAAAAAAAAAAGAGTTAATTGTAATAAGGAAAACGGAATCGTGACATTCTTGTACTACATACCTAAGTGGATCTTAGGCCAAGGTAAGAAGTATAACTAATTTTTTTGTAGTGGCGTAACAAGTCTTATTTCTTCGTTATGTTAATTCGACTACAACACTAAGAGTTAACAAATATATAGTTAAAATTTGTGAAATATCTACGACCGCTCCATCCCATAAAATTGTGAGTTTTCTTATTATCAAATTAAAACAATTAGAGAACAGAAGGATAAAAAAACAAAAACAAGGCCCAGAACAATTATAAAATAAGTTGAATGCAGTTTTAATACACCCCATACGTTTTTAATTCTGGTTAAGGGAAATCAAGAAAAATTGAATTCATGAAAAATAGAATGCATATTTTATTTAGATCGAAATTCCGAAATAAAGAATTAAGAACAATGATTTTGCCTTTTCAATACAGTTTTTACATTTTCAGGATTTTCATTTTTTTAAATTTTGGTAGGCACTGACTACTGAAAAACTATCATTTTAAAATCATTATACCAAATAATAAAGGGATGCTTATTAATAATTCTGTAGATTTATTGTATTTACAAGTAATTTATTAAAATATAGCTTATCTTTTTTAGACATTGACATCTTCCAGTTATTTATTATAAGCTTACAATACAATGACAAATACAAACGTCATTCGTCGAGGTGACAGGTGACGTCAGAAAGTAAGATACTGGGGATTTATGACCAAAATCGACCTAGATTTCTAAAATATTACGATTGCATGCGAAATACGTAACCGCCCATTCATTCATCAAAAGACCATATTCAATCACAATTCTTACTAGTTTTTAACATCCAATTCTTGAAAAAATAGATTGCCACGTGAACTTTAAACATCAGGAGGAGCAATAGTAATGATAACAGCATGTTTTTGTATTTACAAGTAAATGTAAAATTTACTAGTTAAAATATTACATTATCCTTTAATATTTATTAGATTAAACATTTATTAACTGAATTTTAATCATAATTCTTTTGACTTAATTCAATTTCAAGATTTTACTAAATTAATTTTAAGTGCTTATAGAAGAATAGGAAACGTTTCTTCATGCACTTTAATACATAACAAAGCTTACCTGTAAAAAATAAAAATAAGGTCAGCACAATAGGAAATGATATTCAAAATTACTTTTCATAATTGTTAATGTTATAAATAAATAAATAACAAAAAGCTGTACCACTACAACCTGTGAAATGGTCTAGGGTTCAGTAAATGGTAGAGAATGGACTGTTTTATGGACAACGGTTCTGCAAGGAGGTGACTTGTCCTAGGTCACGCTCAACCGTCAGATTCCCCTCCCCTTATTTTGGATACCCTATTTTTATAATATTTAATAGAGGCTGGGTGAGCCCCAGGAAGGTCCTGGATCCCATATGATCCATCTCCGGCTGCAGACTAAATAAAAGTATTGCCCGCAACGGGATTTGAACCAGGATTTCCGGCAAGGCAACTCAGTGCTCTATCACTCCCCTCCTAATAATTAGTTTTGTATACTTATAGCAATTGTATCTTTGTGTATTAGTTTTTTAACATTACATTATACAACTCTCGAAGAATCCATAAGGTGTGTTCATTGGGAGGAGGAATCTGGCGGTTAAATGTAATCTCTGCACAACTGTTAACTTGGATACTGTACATTCCATGTACTACCATGTACTGAGCCCAAATGAACTGTAGTTGTATAGATTTTTTTTAAAAATGTTTTATTTACTTGTTTGCTAGACTGGTTATCCTACGCATACCACCGTCTCAGGTTCATAGCTGGTCAGAGATATCAATTTGTTTTAAACAATTTATCTAAAAATAGCTGACCGCTTTTAGCTTAGCCTTAGAATTTAACATTTTATCTTAGGCCGAACTATTTTCAGAAGTTAATTATGCCTTTACTTACCCATTTATCCGTTATTAAGATAGAATCAAATTAGGTATTGTTAGATTAAATATGCAATACATAATACATAATACGGTAGAGGGAGAAGATAAGAGATGGAGATAGGGATTAGAGAGGGAAGGGCATCGGTAGCCAGAGACACGAATTAGAAAGCAGGTATTACATCACCGCGCATCTTAAGGCTTACTCCATTTTGCTACATCTCAATGTATGCATGTGTGTGTATAAATACACATATATATATATATATATATATATATATATATATATATAGAGAGAGAGAGAGAGAGAGAGAGAGAGGGAGAGAATAGAATAGAAAACCAACTTTATTCTGGGACCAAGACCCTTTAGAATAACAAACATGAACAGAAAAATAAGCATAATATATATATGTATATATATAAACAATGGGTACTCTACTCTTGACACACCGCACTGAAATTCCATCACTCCAATAGACTGCCAGAATAAAAAATGACATCACAGTTTTTATATTGTTATAAGTTATATACTAACAAAAGTAATAACAATGTATTCTTTAAATTACCTAATGAAATTAAAAAAACAGTTATATAGTTTACAAATGTAGGGAGCGGAGGGAGATGCACATTGGTAGACCGCTGAATCTAAGGTCTAAGGTCTAAGGTATGCTGTCTAAGGTATCGGATTCAAATCCGGCTGTGGTATATTTTATTTAGATCATGGACCCTCCTGGGGCTATATTAAGTGATACCCAAAAAACTTGGCCGTTGAGCGTGATCTAGAACAAGTACTTCCCTGCACAACCATTGTCCAAGAAACAGGAAAGTTTCTACCACGTACTTAATCCAAGACCCCTTAAGGGTTGTAGAAGTGCAGATGGTTATGAATATAAAGTAGTATAGAGAAGGAGATGGTCCAGATGGGGCTAAAAACAATACAATTTTTTATATTTGTTGTATTTTATATATATTTTTTATATTTGTACAAATAAGTTCTACTTATTTTGTTTTTTCCTTTACTGGCCATTCAATGCATCCTATCCTATCAACCCCTGACCATTCAATCCATCATAAAATAATAATGTATGGAGTTTCAAATTAGCCAAATCCATTAGAAAAAAATCTGTGGAATTATGGTAAGGACTGCTTTGTTTCCTAGCCTTCGGTAGTACAAGGAGGTGATTTGTCAGAGATCAAGCTCTATCGTCAGATTTTCCCCACAATTAATGGTACTCACTTTATAAAAGGCTATGTTGTTGTTTATTCATTTAACGTCACTTTAGACTACCATAGCTAATAGGAGGATGCTACAGTCGGTGTCCTTAATTTTGTCTATACAGATATAATTAGGATAGGGATCTTGACATCGCACGGAAGTGTATAATTATGATAGGATATGTCATCATACAGGCCGGTGATCCTTTTCAAAATCTTAAGGGCACCTGTCGGGTTGCAAACCCTCGGTATTGGGCATAGCGTTAAGACGGGTTGATGGCTCATAAGGTATAGGTGTAAAAAATCTCTGCAAACACCTCAAATTTGCAATTTGATCAAAATTTTTCCTCCTGAAATTAGGAGCAAATTGGTACGATTGTCAAAGAGTAGCTTCCATCAGGGTGGCCACAACACCGGGTAACGGCGCTGACGTCAGAGCAGGGTCGCCAACCTCCCTTCACTTAACAGTCCCAGCGGTTCCAAGGTGGTCATTGCGGTTGGAAAAACTGATTTTATTTTGGAAGAGATTTAGAGACGGCTGTGGCCAGGTGTTTATCTTATTTTCTGCTGTCGTATAATAATGCGAAAAGATTTTCCTTTTATTTGTTCAAGCATTTGTTTAGGCAATATTATTGAAATACTGCAAATAAACAGCATAAATAAAAAAAATCTGAAATACACTCCACATGAATACCTGATACAACAATGATCGGTGGCACAAATAGTAAAACGGTACAGCTACTACGATGCTGAATCCAAGACCTGCTGAACTCATGGGTAATAGTCGTACAGATTTTTTTTTTATACACATAAACTTTTTTTTTTTAAACACTTTATTGAAGCATTACAATCTGCCACTTGTGGGCAATAAGTAATGGTGCTATGTAGCTACAGCCATTCCATAACAAAACAAAAAATGATATAAACAAAATAAAATAAGTGAATGTACCCAATAAAATATATACATGAGGAAAAATATATAAATGCGGTAATAAAAGGAAGTTAATGCAAAAATGATAATAAAATAAAATCTAGATAAAATAAATAAATAAAAATAAATAAAGTAATGTACACATTCAAACCCTATATACACTTATACTAGGGAATATATTTATTTTCTGATTTTAAACAATCCGAAAAGTATAGCTCAATGTCAATAGACTTAAAGATGAAAAATAAAATAAAAATAAACAGCAATCTATAGACCATTTTTCAATACTGACATCTATAACCTACACCCACACAATTGAACAAGCAGAAAAATCTCAGTACTACGGCCATTTATTATAAATTTGTTTTTATTTTTCGCTCAGTTCTAAAGAATATTTATACAAAAATAAAATTAAAAATCCATTGGCGACAGGATAATAGATTAATAATAAGTATCGAAGGTGTATAAATTACCTTACCGCCATTATTAAAATTACAAATAAAAAAGGAAAACAGGTCTCTAATGAAGCCATTATGAGCGAACAACGGCATCGTAGGTTTTCTCTGTCAACATTCAATCGATTTTTTTTAAACAAAATAAAAAAAATATATTGAGTGAACACGGGAGATAGGAAAAGACAAGAAAAAACGTTCTATTTACAAAAGGAAGAAGTCCAGAACTCTAGTAGTAGAGGAGTGGAGTCGACCTCGGGCCGCCCATGGCCGAAGAAGTTGATGACATCACCGAAAGCCTTGTTTGGTATCTTCTAGGATAACATTATCCATCTGATGCTTTTTTATTTCTTTATTCATTTATTTTTGAAACGGAACAATGCAGGGAAGCCCTGACAGGAAGTTCAAGGTCGGATATATCTCCGATCTTCATTTTCGGCAAAGGACTACAATGAAGAATATTGCAGGAAGAATGGAGTATGTTATTTATTGTTATTTTATTATTTAGGAAATTATTCAATATATGTCTTATGATAATATACTAGATAATAATTATTATAAAATACTACAGAACTTTCTCATTTTGAAGTTGTAAGTATATTATGTGCATATGCGACACCGCCATTATATATAGAATGGCACAGTGATAAACTAAAAAAAATATGTCTATCCGTAAATGTCAGACCATAATACTATAAAAACAATTTTATAAGCATAAACATAATTAAAAGGTTTAGATTAATGTATCGACACTTGTAGAATGCAGAGAAACATTTACATAATTAAATTATATACTTTTCTGCTTTTAAATATCAAATAAAAAGTTAATAAAATATTATGAAAACCAATACAAAGTTATACTTAATTAATCAATATAATTATTGTTACTAGGCCAAGAGATGACGGTAATATAAAAGAGATTTTTGTACAAAAAATGGTTGAGATGATATTCGACGAAAATGGACAGGCATACATTTGTTTTCCTAAGATCTACATATTAGACAATTAAATTACAATTTCTAATATCAATTTATTCGAAGACAAATTTAAATAAATAAATTTGTTTTCCTAAGATATTCCACATATTAGAAAATTAAACTATAATTTCTAATATCAATTTATTCTAAGATCAGAAAAAATAAAACCAACCAGAAAGTTACTCCAGTTATGTATTACAAAACAAACATTTCAGCAAATACCTAAACTAAAAGGATAATATCTATTTTAGTGTCTTCTCGGGACTGTTAAATTGAGAATTGCGATTATGGTCTGTATGTTTAACAGCCTTAATGACAACTGAATTAAGGTAATATTTTACATTTTTTTTTTTGTTTGCTGGTATTTATTATTAATTGAAAGTGTCTGTTTTTGTGGGTAAAATGGTTAATTTAACATTACATATGTATATTTATTTATTGCGAATGGACCTCCTGCAAAGCACTTCATTTTTTCTTAATACCGTTCATCTTTTCTCCACCCATCATTTTTCTCTCCTCCTTTCATTTTGTTCCTGGTCTCTTCAATGCTCCATTCGCTGACCACACTATCCACTTTTCTACCTAATTTCCTACCATTTTTTTGTTAGTAACGTCACTTTGTTTTATTTTCTATTTTTCTAAATCATTTCTAATTTATATTTTTTAATCGGCTAATCCATGGTATGATTCACTTCACTTTTTTTAGTTAAGTATACATTCTATTGGTATGTCTTGTTAGAGGGAGTCTATTGATATATCCATTAAACCAAAAGATATGGATGATTTTAGATTTATGTATAAATTCGTTAGGGGATAATACGCTTACGCTCCTCCATCAATCCGAATGACCCGATGATTGGGCGGATATGTCCACATTATGGAGCGATCGTGACATGGCCGTAAGATGGACTCGAAGAGCCCGAACCGTTGGAACGGACACGACGGAGCGGAAAAGATTTAGCGGAGCTCTTTATGTAATCAGCTTTCTAGCCCCGGGTCACTCCTCCGGCCAGAGGGTCCTCTCTCCAGGATGATCTTCTCTTGATTAATGAGAAAATCTAGGATAGGACTAGATGGATCTGAGGATGCAGCGGAGGTCTAGGCGTCCCTCTTATCAACCTCGTAACTCTTGTCCTCGAATCTAGCCTCATAGGGTTGAAATTTATTTTGTGGTGGACCCACGGAATGAATACCCGATAATCAGGATGTTGTTTGTACTAGTTAAGAGGTAAAGTAATTTTGGAGTAAATATCCAATAATTATGATATAGCATAATATAATTTATTTTTACAATAATAAACTTCCTATTATTTTTTTTTTTATCGTCTAAGAAATATGTGCCCTTCAAAGTAACGAATGGTTTAGGTGATAAAAATGAAGTTGAAATTGAATAGTTCAGGTACTTATCTGGCATCAACTTATTTTGTTATTGATATCTAACTACACTAATTAAGCTCATGCTATCTAAATTGTTGAATTTTTTCCATTTCCATCTCTTAAAATAGTTGAAAGTTCCATTTTTTCATGTACTGCTAATAAGGAAAAATGTGTGGGTTGCTACAACAGTTTACCAATAATAATTACCTAGAGCGGAGAATTATTATTGGTAAACTGTTGTAGCAACCCACACATTTTTCCTTATTAGCAGTACATGAAAAAATGGAACTTTCAACTATTTTAAGAGATGGAAATGGAAAAAATTCAACAATTTAGATAGCATGAGCTTAATTAGTGTAGTTAGATATCAATAACAAAATAAGTTGATGCCAGATAAGTACCTGAACTATTCAATTTCAACTTCATTTTTATCACCTAAACCATTCGTTACTTTGAAGGGCACATATTTCTTAGACGATAAAATAAAAAATAATAGGAAGTTTATTATTGTAAAAATAAATTATATTATGCTATATCATAATAATTGGATATTTACTCCAAAATTACTTTACCTCTTAACTAGTACAAACAACATCCTGATTAAAATCCTCATCTTCATTCTTATTATTTTCTTTTACATACTGATTTTGAGCGGTTTGAGAATTAAAATGCAGATTTTATAAAAATTCCTAACTAAATCTATTCAATGCAAAAATAAAGCGTTACGTCACTCGATTTTTTCTACATGGGATATCCCTAATAAGTATTTATAAGATCAGGTGTTTTTCAGTCCCGTTTGTGTCTAAAGTGATCCTAAACGAATCTTTGTTGAACTAATCAATGGTATTTGAGAGACTTTTTTTCTTTTTCTTGAATCCTCTAATTTTAATTTATCAACGATTTTGTCTCGTTTTAGAATACTGCACTTCATGTACTGTTCAGGCCATTTAACAATCAGGTTTGCATAATTTCAATTTTTCCCTCGAATCTTTTAATTCTAACCCTCTCGAGATCCTTTCTTTCTTCCTTCTATTTTCTATCCAAATTAGGTTGCATTTATTTAAGCGGAAATTTTCTATTGTAAATTAAGTTTCTGACTTTGTCTCTGTATTTTTTTTTTACGCTTTTTGTGATTCCTAAACTATTTCATGATCTTAATAAAAAAGTTTGGCTTTTCTTTTATCAAAATAGTTGATTTTTTTTATTTATTCAATCTAATTTTCTATTACATAGATATACAAAAAGATATCTCTCTCTCTCTCTCTATATATATATATATATATATATATATATATACATACACACACACACACACACAAGCTTGATGGAATTTTAAAATTTATAACAATGGGTTCTATCTTATTATTATATCTGAAATAAGCTAGATATGGCGCTAGGATAAGAAGCCATATCCTTGCAGGTGGCTCCTGAGTCAAGGTTTCCACTATCCAGCCTTGATCCTGTGATTGTCTGCAAACTGCAAGCAGTAGGCTGCACCACGCTTCTCATGCAATTGTTCACTCCCTCTCATTTCCCTCAGCCGCTATCTCGGGAATCATAATACGTGCTGGCTGCTTATTATACCCACTTCTTCATTAGACCGAGGTGCGAGATGGTATACGTGATAATCAACAACAAGATAATAGCTACAATTTGAATAATATTTTTGAGATGTCCTTTTATTTAAAAAAAAAGTTTTTTTTTTCTTTTTAAGTTGTAAGAAGAAGGACAGGACGCAATAAATAAACATTTAAATATAGCACTAAGTGGACAATAAAGCAACGAAATCCAGTAATGTATACTGGCAGTATTCAAGGTGAGTAATCAAATGGAATCCCTTTAATTTAAAAAAAAAAGTCATTCTAATTATTTTCTCCATTAATAATGATCATTGGATAATGTTGTTGGTAAGGATTTTATTAATTCAAAACCAACAACAACGGTTGTGAAAGGATGTTACTAAGATGACGCCTAATCGCCAGCTTTTTGTGCCTTTAAACCACTGCCTCTTTCAACAGGTTTGTACCAACGTTCTGACAAAATTGTCTTACCGAGTGATGTACGGTTTAAAGTACGCGCATTATATACATTCCAACAAGAATCATCTGAGTGTAAAACAGCTGTTCTAACTGAGTGTCGCAACGACTTTAATCGTGCATAGGAAATCAACCAGCGAACTTTCCGTTTTTTACACGAAACCATAAAAAATTAGAACTGTAGAAGAAGAAAAAAAGAGTAAATAAATTATTAGTAGACAATAATATGAGTAACAAACTAACACTACCATTTATTAAATAAATATGTTTACAATGTAAAAAGGTATATCAACCCAAGTGTCAATAGTTCACCATTCTGAATGTGAATTATTAAATAATTTGGGAAATTATTGATATCAAATGCACATTTAGAAACTATCTGTGACAGTTAGGATATTTAAATGGTAACCATGCTATCAGAAAAAAAAAGAAGTTGAGTTCCAACATAGATTGATACACTGACCAGGAGCAAACTAGTATGGCCACGCGCATGCGCATAAAACGTGCTAAACTGTGCATGTAAACCTTGGTGACAATATGTTGGAATAAACCTACTAAATTTTTGCAAAGAACATCGCTCTCCTCACTATTACAAATATCCCCCTTCAAAAATCCCTAATCCTAATTATCATATCCCCCAGGAGCACTGCAACGTGCAACGCAAAATTATTAATGATTACAAACAGGTTTTGTTTTCTAGAAAGATGTTTTTATGAGAAAAGTTCCCTCATAATATCACATTAATGCCTCCGTAAAGCAATACGTTGTATGTGACGATTGGAAAGTTATACATCCAACTAGTTGGAACATGTCAGTTTCTTCTGCCTCGAAAGGACAACACATCCTAGAGTTTTATTTTATGAGGTATCTGATACGACATGATTTCTCTCACTCACGCTAACAGCGAACCAGTTTGCTCAAGATAAAGACAACATAAAGTTATCAGTTATTCTTTTTTGTTCTTGTCAGTATATCCTTGTTGATTGGATTTATATATACAGATCATTCTTAACAGTATATTCGAATCAGAAGAATATCATAAGACTGAATCATATCCAGTATCACTATTATAAAGTAGGTTGCGTATAGAAACTGTAATAAATACTTCTAACCACGGTTAGCAGGTATATACAAGTAAGCCAATGAAAGTGGGCCAATGGCAGGTTATGAACGTATTCATTTCCAATATAATTTAATATTTTATATTAGAGATTCATTGTAGCCGAAAACCTTAGTTAGAATAATATAATTCTAGTCTATTATACAGTAATTTAAAAAAAATACTCAGTTTTTTTTTTTTTAAAACTTCTGTTTGATTTTTTGTCTTTGGTATTTGTTACCACTCTGTCACCATCTTTGTCAGTGGTCATCAATATTTATGAATAGTTTTTTAATATTTAATACCTTGTTTTGACCTCAACCCAAACCATTTTCTTCTAAAAATGCGTAATTTTCAAACCTGTTGTACTTTTCAATTAATCTTTTAAAAAACGTTGAGTATTGGTTGTCAATCAAATCATAAAACTGAGCTTGGTTAAATATGAAGCATTAACAACAAAAGTATCTCAGAGGAAATAGGACACATCGTTGGAAATGTATTGAAGTATAATTGAGATCATATAAATATTAATAATTTTAAAGGATTTATACGCAAATGAACAAAGAGCAGTAATAATGCCTGCTCAAGAGATGATTTTGAGGAATGTTAATGAGATAAAGATGGGGACAGAATCGATTCGACTTAATCGATAGTAATTTCGACTCCATTATAGCAGATCCGATTTGGAGCTTAGATGCTAAACCTCTTGGCACTGCATTTCTTTTTCATGGATCAGCCATCATTGAACAGAATATAACCGAGTTTGTGAAATCATCTTGTTTCAGCTCAATGTTCCCGAAAGACTCAAACATTGAAAAACATTAAATTTTACAATGTTACATACTAAAAAAAAAGAAAAAAAATGCTCCAGCTTTAAAATGATTCACTATCTCCCATATAAATGTTAAATCGTACAAGTTATATTCGACAATAGCATGCAAACTACCTAAATGGAAAAAAATTAAATGAGGCTCAGTCTAAAAGATTTTATCGCATGCTAAACGCTGTGTCACTCTGCTATATGACAGCCATCTTTTTATTTTAACTATAAATGATTTAAACTATAAATGTTTAAATGAGGTTTTAAAGTTGCATGATAAGTTATTCTTTAATTATTTAAAAAAATAAAAGTAAACATCATGAAAACACAGTTAAAAAAATGAAAAGTTCCACAGTTGCAATAGACAGAAGCAACTATATACATTATAGAGTACATTAAGTTGGTAAGTACCAATATCACCGCCAAAAAAAATCCTAATGATGCAACTAGGAATTTACAAGCAACAATTACAAAAAAATTCGGCCACAGTTAAACCTTGCGGCTTCAGTGGTAAAAGTACTATTTAACTGTTGTGAAAGGAAGAGGAAATTCCTTCACGAAGGATTATGCCAATATTTTTTCTTGTACTGCATACAATCAATAATGATATAATATTTAGGAAATTCAAATTTATTATTAATATAATGTAGATGTAATATATAATAAGAAAATATTGATTACGCGAAGTATAGATAGAAAAACTAGTTTTAGAAAAGAAGATTAACACAAATTTTTTATAATTATGAAACATTATTGAACTTAATCGAGACGCTACAAAATTGGCAGAGCCATAGCAGCACATAAAACATATAAACATATAACAGTGTTTTGTTCGGAAGAAAAATAATAATAGTAATTATTCTTTAAACATATAATTGTTTTGTAAAAACTCCGTATTCGACCATTTTATTTTACTTTTATAATAACTAGTGTTACGGGCGTACAAGGGAAGGCGGAAGCGGGGGATTAGCGGCTTAACTCCGTCAGCGGGAGACGTTTAAATAGGATTAGGACGGTTCTAGATCGTCTTCTTTTGTCGGCAAAGGATTAAGAATATTCCAGAATTATCTGGCCCCTTCGAGTTCTAGAATGTTCGGCTTTGCCTATAAAAAGACTTCCGTCACCTCGAGTCAGTCAGTCTTAGCCTGAGAGTAGACCAGTGAAGATCTGTGATAAGTGTAATAAGTGAGTGTCAGTGTGATAAACTAGTCAGTGTTGAACCGACCCGTGTAATAAGTGTATCAGTGAATTGTAACAGTCTCGCGAGTGTAATAAACTGTTTCTGTTTGTTACTGTGTGTCAGTTTGTGATACTTGAAGAATCTTACGGTCGGTGGACTAGTGAACTGTAAGTGTTAATTATTAGTTATAAATTGTAGTGTAATTTTATAATATTCATAGAAACTATTGTAACTAGTTAAGCTATCTAGAATTAGTAAAATCTTATATTATTGTAATAATTAAATAGGAGTTAGGCCTAGATTATAATATTTAGAATATTGTTATTATAAATTTATATTAGTTTAATAATTTAATTGTTAATACTTTACTTGTATCCTTTTTATCATTTTGTTAATAAATATTAGTATCTTTAATTAAGGCATTGTTTAATTCATTTTAATACCCAGTAGCCCGTAACACTATCATATACTAAATTCGCGACACAGCGTTTTATCTTATAGAACAAATTAGAAATCAATAATTTATATTTTTCCTCAAATCTGCATGAAAAATTAAAAAACAATTTGGATATTGTTGGAAGTTGATAGACCGTGTAAAGAAAGAGAGATAAGGAAAACGAAATACCTTCAGGATTACGGTTGAGGCATTGTGTATCTGTCGTAAATGTACGTTATGATGCATACATCCATACATGCAATTGTATTTTTAAAAAAAAGAAAGAACATAAAGATTCTATATTACTTATAAATATAAGAATCAATTGGATAGTGAAGGTGCTTGATTAAAAATTCATCCTTATTTTTAAATCATTTTAACGATTAGAAGTGAAAAACCCACACTCATTCATTATAGTGGTTATCTAAAATAATTTAAATATAAGTTAAGTTCAATCTTTATCCGAAATGTTTCAGCCTTTTGTTATAGCTATAACAGAATCAAGTTCAGAATAAAATATTATGTACTGCTAAGTATGTATGTAATGTAAAGTAACCAGTTTTCATTTTGCGTCACTGAGGAAGGGAAAATTAATGAGTAATCCGTATTTTAAATTATTAAAATACTTGTTTACTCTCAAACAAGTGTTTCCCTAAAGGAAAACATAAAAAAAAAGAAGCATAAACGGAATTTCCAATTCACATATCATACTTTTTTTCCTTTTTTATGAATATAAATATATAGCTTCAAATAAACACGATTCGTTCATTCAAACCACAAGAGGGATTATATAAATGTCGGGAGGGGAGGGGAGCTGCAGTTTTTGCTTCAGCTCAGTGCTAACTTTATAATTAACTTCTTCTTTTTTTTATGACATTACATTATTGAGGGGCGGGGGTGAGATTTGTAAAACCGGTCCTTGCGCTGTTACGAAAATTACTCAATCCTGCGTAGCCTCTGAGTCAGCACCTCGGCAATTCAGAGGTCGTTGTCTCCTAGCCTTCAGGAATCGAACATGGGGCATTTGTTTTATCTATTACTGGAAAATAAAATTATTTGCACATTCCAGCGGCTCCGATAATGTTCCGGGTTAAGGGTCGTGAGCCAAATGATTTTATTTCCAGTCATAAGCCTTCATCATAAAAATAATTTCTTAGGTCATAAATACATCTGTTACCATTTATCCTAAAGTATTAGCAAAAATTAGAATATACTCATAGAAAAAAAACTTTCAATGTGAAAACAATATTGGGTTTAGTAAGTGATATGTTTTACTACTGAGAGGGGGAAATAAAAATTATACAACTATTTAATATACACGTCACCCAAGGCTTTCCCCCACCTTGGAGCACGAGATGACTGAAGAAGGCGCACCCGTGAGACGAAACAATGGACAAGGAGGTTAAGCTTTCCTAAAGAGATGGTAATGAGTCCTCAAGAGCGAAGGAAACAGTCACTGATTTGACTTTATAACGGTCTAGGCCCGCTCCCGAGTGAAATATGGTTCTCTCGTTAGGCAGGGACAATACGCTGCGCGGATCTGTCAAATGCCAGGACCTTGGGGATTTGTCATAATTAGCAACGCATTATCTCCAGTTTGTTTATTGAGGTCGTATCCATACGTTAGCGCGTTTTTAACTTAATATGACAGCGGCATTATCATAAAAATAAAAACAGAAATACAACAAACTCCTTCGTGAAATATTAAATATTTTTGAAAATAATTATTTTCTTGAGAATCAATATCATTACAGGCTGTACAAAATACACCAGTATATGTATATATATATATATATATATATATATATATATATATATATATATATATATATATATATATATATATATATATATTCTGGCTACTAAACTAATAATAATTAATATAGTACTAATTTATTATACTTCTAATTTTGTAACAACATAGAATTTTGGGCTAAGATAGTGGAGTTCATAATTAGGGAACAATTTTGAGGAAATAGTGAACGTCATATTATTATAAGTCATCGAGAACGAATGACTTAAAAAAAAAAATACTTTTTTTCCAATACATTTATTCAAATATATTCAACACCCAAGTTTCATGTCTGCGATTGAAATTATGAGTCAAGCAAGTTTTAACTTTATTCGATAGTACAATAATGCTCCTGAAACGTAATATTTTACATTTGCCCTAATACAACATGAATAATAACTATTCCAAAAATCTCGTAAGAACATTACCTTTAACATAGTGGCTAGAGTCTGAAATATCAATCTTGTAAAAGACAAACATCACTAAAATCTATATTTGAATGTAATATTTTAAAGATACTTAAAAAAAAGAGGCAAAATTTTTTTAAACGTCTTGTTTCTCCACTTTAATTGTTCTCAAAAAACAAAAGAAAAAGAAACAGACTTGATCAGACCAACAGAGGTTTAAAGATTAAACTAAAACAAAACTAAATCTTGATAAAATTAAGATGAAGAAACTTAAACATTATTAGTTAGAGAAGAATTGGTCGACTGTATCTTCTAATTTAAGGAAGAAATAGTTGGGGGTGCAGTCAATCAAAACACCAAAATAAGCAAAACATATTTATTATGTGCCGACGTTTCGGCCTACAATGTAGGCCATCTTCAGGGCGAATAAAACACGTTACAGCTTGGGGAGCTCAGACACAAGTAAGTCAAAAGTTTTGATTGACTGCACCCCCAACTATTTCTTCCTTAAATTAAACATTATTGTTCTGCCATATCAGTAGACATTAGCACTACTTTACAGAAGATACCAAGTCGCTTAGACTTAATGATTGGCGTTAAATATTAAATAAGAGTTTTTAGAAGAAAGATAATGCTAAATACTTTTGCAGCGTGAGCTGAGCAGGGAGCGATATCCAAGCAATTACGTTCCCGTTGATGGTTATGCAACCATCTTTTTTTCTCTTCTTTTTTCCCTCCTAAAAAAACTTATTTGCATTTCCTGCTGACATTCTTGTTGACGCTCTATTTACTAATTTATGTCAAGATATATATCAAATGGAGTCATTTAAAGGAAAACTTTCTACTCTTTTGGAAGTTTGGGAGCAACATTCCGTCCCATGAGCCACCCTTTTGGCTAAGGAAATAATTCGAAATCAATGATTTTTAAAGAGTTGACAATATGATTTATAAGTTTGTATTTTATTTATAATCGTATTTCAAGTCATTATATTATTTAAATTTTTTTTTTTTATTTTAAAGAGAAAAGATAATAAGAGAAAAAATTTGTCCCTTACTGGCAGGCGACCCTGGTGGCTCAATTGGTCGGAGCGCTGTCACGGAGAGACAGAGGTTCCGGGTTCGAATCCCGGCCGAGGGCATATCTTTTTTATTTAAAATAAAAATATTTAAAAATCAAAATAGCTGACCAATAATTATTTAAAAAAAATAGTAATATGACGTAATCAACAAGATCCAAAAATTAAAAGTAATGTCTAAAGAGCATTCGTTCTCGTGTTAACATAAAAAAAAAATGCGAGAACACGGGGGGCATGGGATCGGATAAGAGAAAAGATTTGTCCATTGCTGGCAGGCGACTCTGGTGGCTCAATTGGTCGGTGCGCTGTCACGGAGAGACAGAGGTTCCGAGTTCGAATCCTATCTTAT
The DNA here is from genome assembly GCA_037127475.1 of Arma custos. Classification (NCBI taxonomy): domain Eukaryota; kingdom Metazoa; phylum Arthropoda; class Insecta; order Hemiptera; family Pentatomidae; genus Arma; species Arma custos. The sequence goes on from CM073764.1 coordinate 41,219,920, forward strand.
CTTAATTATATCTTTTCTCTTTGAAATAAAAATATTTAAAAATCAAAGTAGCTGACCAATAATTATAAAAAAATAAAAATAAATTGTTTTTCTATACATAGAATTTACACAATAATATTATATACTATTTATACAATACACTCGCGCATGTACCTTTAAATGTAATAGGTACATTTCGGCGCAGTATCTAAAAAATCGTTGTTTAATGAAACGATTGGGAGGCTTAAATAAATGACAAATAATTAGAAATATATACTATAGACTGACAAGATAAGATATACAACTGAACGGATATTTTCAGAAGAGCAAAAAGGAATATCAGAGTTAAGGAATGCTGGAAGAGCAGGAAAAATTCAAATAATATTACATATAGATTAGGGTGCGACGTAGCTCAGTGGTAGAGCGTTGAGTTGCCATCAAATCCTAAGCTTTAGGGTTAAAATCCGGGTGTGGATAATAATTTATTTATACTTTTAACAGCCCGGGATGCACTCTGAAGACCCTCCTGGGGTTCACCTAGTCTCTATAAAGTGGGCACACTTAATTAGGGGGGGACTTGGTGGTTGAGCAAAATCTAGGACCAAATCACAACCGATGTCCTAGAAAAAGTACAGTATCTAGCACATACTGAACCCAAGATCCTGAATGGGTTGTAATGGTATAGGCAGGTAACTTATAGATTAAAGAAAACTAAGCAGATTAACAATATATGTTATTTTTGTCATATTTATACATTTAAAATCTTGTTTTATTACAAAGTCTAAATAAAAAAAGAAGGAAAGCAAGAAGCTCACAGAGCTTGAATGTAAAATGTTAGATTAAAATTGCTCAAACGTAGCGGAAACTAAGATATCCGAAAACAGTTTTTGCCTATTAAAAAGCTCATTCATCATGGTTAAAGTAATTTTCTGGCATTCCTATTAATGTAAATGGCCATTAACGGAAAAATATTAAAGGAGATTTTATTTTTATTCTATTAAATTTTTTTAAAGATATACAAATATTTATATGTTAGGACTAAAAAAAAACACACATTAATTTTGAACTTCGGCCTAATTTATCATTAATTAGAAAACCAATATTCCAAAAAACAAATAAACTATCTATCTTACAACATTTCAATATTTACTGAACTAAAAATTGAAATTTTTGGAACTCGTTGGTATTGATTTTTTCACGAGAAGCAAGAATTATAATTGAATTTTATAAGCAGTGTAGTTAAAGAATAGGAACGGTGTACCACGTCAGACCATGTTATACCTTAACAAACCGTAGGGAAAAAAAAGGATATTTAATATTTTGGGTTGAATTGTGGACATATTTGTAACTGTATTAAATTATTAAATAAAGGAAAGGAGGTTAAGAAAAAAAAAACACTTTAGGTAAATGAACTGTGTTGTAGAACTGTTTGAACAAAGTTCGACACTTGCTACGGAAGTATTTATTTAGTCAGCATAAATAGGAGAACCGCTCAGGGCTCACTCAGCGAATGTGGATAACCTTAATTGGGTGGTAAAATCCGGCGGTCTTTACCAAATTCCTTTAGTCCCATCAGTACTTATAATAATAGGAATACTCTGGGTAATGGCTAAACAGATTAGGAGAAATTTCTCCAGAAGGACAGTAAATCTAATTCAGACAATACTTTATTTATTTACTTTATCGTATTCATTCCTACAGAGAGTGTAGGCAGTATTAAGCTCCAATGGATACATATCATGCAAAATCAGCCATAACATACTGTGACTTATGTTAACAAATTGTAACCTTCCGTAGACAAAATATTTTCATTGAACTACATTATTGTTACATTTTCATGAATTATTTCCCAATGGTTAAACCTTAAATGCGTCTATTCAATTACCGAAAATATCTCTTTTGGGGAACAAAAAAGCTAGAGGACAAATGCAAATAAGTACCCTTTTTGAGAAAATTTATTTTAAATCATTCATCAGTGTCCACGCTTTTGAGGCCACTTTTATTGCTATACTGCCTCTTGAATACAAACATATATAAATATATATCCCTGTTGATTGCTTACGTCACCAATGCCATATAGATAATGCTATATGGTTAATTATATTCGTAAAGAGGCTCCCATTGCAACACTTCCTTATGCACAAGGCCTATTGTCATGGCAACAATGGATTTCACCCGTGGGAGGTGTGGCATTGGTCTCTGGAGAATAATCAGGACAAAGGTAAATTTTAAAATGTTTTTTATCACGACAAAAAAAAAATGTGAACCAGTGAACGGGTTTGGGGTTTAGTACATGGTAGAAACTGAACCGTTTCATGGACAACGGTTCTGCAAGGAGGTGACGTGCTCTAGGCCACGCTCAACCGCCAAATTTTTCCCCCTTATTTTGGGTACCCTATTTTTATAACATTTTATAGAGGTTGGGTGAGCCCCAGGAGGGTCCTTGATCATTTTTGATCCATCTCCCGCTGCAAACAGACTAAATTAAAGTCTTGGCATGCAGCGGGATTTGAACAAGGATTTTCGGCATTTCGGCCACTCAGTGCTCTACCGCTGAGCCATTCCGCTCCCTAAACAATAGGTTAACAAAGCATATATACAAAATAAGTATTATTTAAATAGTCAAGAATTAAGCAAGATATAATTCTTATTAAAATAATCTAACATTATTTTTACGTTAATTACATGGCTTTAACTGTAGTTTTTCTAGGCCTCTTTTTGTTCTAGAACTTTTTTTGTAGGGTTTTACCAAGTAGTGATTTTGCCGGGATTACACTCAACCGAGAGAATTCCCCCCATTAAAAGAACACTTAATACAGGATGGGTGAGCCCCAGAAAGGCTTGCAGATCTCACTGCCGATCAATGGCTAATAAATTAAATAATTTATCTGCAATTAAGGTATCGCAACCCGGAACCTTCATCACACCACAGTGCATATACATAAAATCTTAATTTTATAAATGTTTCAACTCTGTTGGTAAATTTATTTCTCTCTGATGTAAATATGCATATGAACTCCATAAATTCTATAGAAGAGCGCAAAATTTCCAACATGTCATTCATTGCTAATTCCATAACACCTCCAGCGACGGTAAGGTGGAACTGGAAATAGAACAAACTTGAGAAGGACTTCATGGGAAAGGTTAGAAGTAAGTGGAAAACTTTTTTTTAGTTTTCTCGGAATGAAATGTAGTTAAGGAGGAAAACGAAGTCAACAACTCTCTTCTCATTACTTAATAAAGTTGATGCTAAGTATTAAATATAGAAAAAGTAGAATTATTGAAGTAAAAACTGATATTTTCCTAAGAGAGGGACTTTTCCAAGAATACTTTCCAGTATTTCTCAAAGCGATAAATTCAAGAAGAGTTACCGATATTTAACCACCTTGGTATCCTAAATTGTTTACATATTATTATTATTTAATTAAAAAGCTAGATACATATTACTTTGTAATAAGTATTTAAGAGAACGGGGAAGAACAGAGTGAAGCGCGAGGTAATGTGCAGAAAGTCCCGGGTTTAAATCCCACTGTGGTACATCAGTTAACAGCTACGGATGGATCCTCACTGGATTTGCAGTCCTTCTTAGGGCTCAACAAGCCTCTAGAAAGAGCTTTCCCTTATTGGGGAAAAAACTTGGCGGTTGAGTGTGGTCTGGGACAAATCAGCTTCCTTCACATCCGTTGTCCTGGAAACAGTACAGTCTCTAACAGGCACTGAACCGAAAGTAATTTTACAAATGCATTCTTTGTATTGAGTGTCACTTTTATTCAAAATTCCATTCTACTTGACAGCCTTAATGGAAGGAACATCTCAAGGGCCCACCCCAAAAACAGCCAATCAGGAGGCACTCCTATTGCCGACCACTTCGGCGCCGTACCTTCCGGCGCCTTGGGATATCTGGAGAAACAGTCTTCGGGTCTGCAGATGATGGTTATGGCGGCAGGAAAGTTAAGGATCATAAGAAAGGTTCAAGAAATGGCGGAGGAAGGAAACTGAGATACATGAGAGGAAAAAGAATTTATAATAATAACAATGAAAAATTGGCATAAAAAACTGTTTGCATGCCAGAAAATATTATATAATGATTCATGATATAAGATAAATGTTATTAATAATGCACCTAAAATTAATAATAAACATTTTTTTTTCAGTTTTAATACATTGCACATAATTGATACCTATTGAATCGTATCCATTTTCAATAATAGAATTTTCTTTATTTTGCTATGTTTGAATCGGGTAAATGGTGACTAGTTCTAAAATAGTTTAAGTGATGTTGGGTCCTTTGTTTAAAGAAATCTCTAATATTTATTTCAATAATTCAAATATATAAATCATTTTATTAGAAACACCCGTCCTGATTATTATTATTTGAACATAAAAAAAATAAACAAGTGAAAAATGTAGTTTTAGAAACCGCTTAAAGAATGGAATTGGAACCGTCCAATAGAATAGCAGCTTCAGTTCTATCTAACCAATAGGATACTGCGGTTTGGAGACTATCAGATCAGACAGAAGACCGATATGCGGTATTGGCTTAGGACATTGTACCGACTGCGGGTAAAGGGTCATCCGACTTGGACTGTATTAATATATATATATATATATATATAGGACATAGAACCTGAATGCACTTGCAGTACAGAGACCTAGAAGAGGAACATAACCTTTTGACGGAACGGCTAAGGAACCCGACAGGTTGTCAGTAACTAATTAGTCATTTAATTAATGTTTCCTCGAAGACATAGACAAAAGGTATTGATAATTAAGGCTCCTTCTCAATAAAGGCACAATGAGCGATTGTTTTCGATGCATGATGAAGGATATAGCGCGTGGTGCACGTTCGTGCGTCCATGCACCTCTTATAATATAGCAGTAGTCAATAGTCATGCTACTTAAGGAGCACTTCAAATATTCAAGAATTTACACTAATAAATTAGCTAACAATAATTAACCTTTATGCTATTTATTATTGAAGAATGACAGAGTGGACGTATTTCCCTTTATTCGTGGACTACGAAAAGGCCTTCGATGGGGCATAACACACAACAGACTACCACCACCACAATAATGTAAACATAATAAAACATTAATAAATCAAACGTTAAAGAAAATCAAATAAATAAATAAAAATACAGGTAAAATGATGGATTGTAAATATGCTCATACATACGCGCTAATAACACCAGTCTCATTTAAAGAAACATGTAGGGATAGAAACAACTCACCTGCAAACAAAAATTATAGCATTAAAATTTAGTAATAAAAGAAATGTAAACATATAATAATATCCAGCTCACATTACTACGTAAAAGTTGTTTTTATTCTTTGTTAATTTGTTTGTTTTATTCTTGTTCTGTATTTTATTATTTTTAATTACTTTTATACGTAAAAGTAATTAAAATTTACAGAAATGCAAAAAATTTTTTAGTCCGAATTCATTTGGCTTAGAATGAATTAAGTTATAGAAATATATATTAAAATTGTTCCATGATCATTTTATAAAATAAAATCAATCAAAATTACTAATTGATTAACAACAGTATTTTTATGTTCATCAAACATTCAGGTAATTTATAATATCCTACGGTAACATAATTACTTGTGACTACTACTAGTGAGTGAGACATAAACACTACTGACCTACTACTACTACAATCCACGGAGGGTCTTGTGTTCAGTATGTGGTAGGGACTGAACTGTTCATTGCACAACAGTTGTGCAGGGGGATGTTTTGTCCAAGATTTCCTCCCCCTTTATTGTGGGTACGCACTTTTTATAGAAGCTAGGCTCCTACACTGCATTGGATTTTTATTAAATAAAAGTCTGCCAGCGAACGGGATTAGAATCAAGGACGTTCGCCACGGCAAATCAGCGCCCTACCACTGAGTCACTACGCTCTTCATAACTGTTACGAATATACAAAAATGAAAATCAAATGACATTTTAACAATAAAAATTTACGGTCACCTGTGGTCTAATGGTTAGCGTAACAAACTACTAAACCCAAAATCGTGAGTTTGTAGCCCGGCAGGTGACCCTAGGATTTTTTTAAGGGAGTAAAAAATCCTTAGTTACGCCGTCCTTCGGAAGGAACGTTAAAGAGGGGTCCAGAGCCTGTACGGTGTCAGGTACTCGTTAAAAATCCCCATCCTAATTAAACCTGGATTGGCAAAATTTAGAGCTCCCACTGTAGCATCGTCCGATTAGCCATAGCAGCATAAAGTGATGTTAAATGAACAAACAAACAAACAACGATAAAAATTAGGACAATATAAAAAATGAAAAAAAAATGATTATGTACTACCTACTGATTCAAGAAGAAAGAATTATCGTTTAAGACAAACAGATCAGGAATGTTTCTCGAATTTATTAACAGAAAAGCCGATATTTCTTTTTTAGTATAACAAGATATTTTGGCAATTAAAATTAATTGCGTATTAAATATTGAGTTTCACAAGGGAATGTAGGTTTTTTTTTAAATCGAAATTTACAATGACGCCATAACTCTAATATCAATCAAACTGTTTTCATCGATTGAGTAAGGATTGGACACGGTTGTACCACCATATATCAAGGTACAGGAATACGTTCATCACCAGGCTTCTTGTTCAAAGACATATATCTCCGACTACCGCCTCAGCGACCCAGATACACACACTCACACTACAAGACCCTGTTTACTAAGGATTTTGGTACAAAGGCTGACATGGCCGCAGAGAGTTGTATTAGGAAATTCGCTATTAAAGTCGCCTACCACTACACCCCCGAAACATAATTAGATCGCCCGAAAACGTTTCCTTCCTACGCTGTCGATTTCGAAAGGCCCTCCCCTCGTACCCATGGGACGGAAGAGATATCTGTCGTCAGGGTGTCTTTATGGAAATGTTTCTATTCATTAGGCAAATTAGTTTGTAATCACAACATTCCTTCAGTTTTATGGGTTTTTTTTTTTTGTTTTTTTTTTGGTCTTGTTTGACATTTTAAAATATTGGCAAAAAAGTGTTTAAAAAAATACGGTACCAATATAACCCATAAGTTTAATTTAATTTATATAGGTTTAATTTAAGTTATAGACAGTAGTGGTTAATGACAATGGTGGTGGTTGGCCAACGGATAACTCTATTACCAGTATTCATTTAATAGAGACTGGGTGAGCCACTGGAGCATTCATTCACGACTGTTAAAAAAATAATTTATTTACCACCACCAAACTGAAGCTCATAACTTAGATATCAGAAGTTAGCAACTAATTAAATGTTTTTTTGTTTTTTTATTTCTTATCTAATTAAATGTAACAAAATCTAAAACTATTGTAAACCTCTGTAAAAAAATAAAATAAATAAATCACTTCGAATATCCCCGTATAGCTCCTTCGAAGGAACAATGAAATTACTCAAAAAATGGAATTTTTGAGTTGTCTATAGTAACAATTGTACTGATTTAAGCTTTTCGATTTTGTATATGATGTAATGACTATTTTTTTTATAAAGTCATATTTTGAGTTGTACCATGTTATTTTATGGAAATAATGGGATCAGCTAAAATAAAAAAGTTTCTAATGATTAATAAGATAATTATTATAATTTATTTTTTTCTATTTTATTGTTATACGGTATAATTGTTTAAATATTTAAAAAAATATACCATATAACTATTAATAAGATAATTTCAATACTCTCATTCCAATAGGAATTGGTAAAGGTTTGTTTTTTCCAATGCCCAAATTATTATTTTTTTAAACTGACCTGGTTTAATTTGGAGAAGACATGGAACTTTCAAATACCTCTAATGAAAAATTTGATTTTTCGAGTTATGGCAGTGTTTTTTGAAAGGAGCTATATATTTACAATCAGTATTATTTTTAAAACATTATTTGCATTTGAAGCTACTATTTTTTTATTTTTTGTATGTATGCATAATACTGAAAATCTTTAAATTTACAAATTCATACGTTGTACAAAATATTTTTAATCATATATGACAAATTTTCTATCAATTTTATTGACAGGCAATCTCCGGTACTGTCTCTTTTACTATATTTGACAGCTATGGATTTTCAATTTCAAATTTTTTTTTGAATTGAAAATTCGGATTTTCAATTTTTAATATCAAAGGACGAAGTTGTGCGATCAACGATTGTTACACAAATGAGTTGAACATATTTCGTTATGTGAGCCGACGTTCCGATCTAAGTTATAGGCCATCATGTAATCAAGTTTTGACGTTTTTTAAAATTAATATATATCAGATATAATTTTTGCTTTATTAACACACGTAATCCCAAAATATTATTCTTTATCTATTAATTTAATTATTCATCTTAATAATACGTTTTATTCCTTCTGCGTGTAACGATGGCCAGACAGAATAAGACATAATTCAATTAAACTTAACGACCTTGTGAAGCTAACGAACTATTGTCTTCTCAGCTTCTATTCTCAGGGTTATCAACAATTTGTTTAATTTCAGATTAATTCCATAGTCACTTTAGCACTTTACAAATTTGTTGATTAAAATCTACGCATTATTTTTCTATTTACTTAACTAGTAAGTTTATATAAACAATTAGTAGTTTATTAATGGAAACAGATTTAGTTTTATGTGTTCAATCTTCAGATATTCTGAAGACCATCTTAAGTAGCTTATATAATATACTAAAAAAAGGTACCAGAATAAAATAGGGATTTTTTTCAATACTGTACAATAATAAATACGAGCAATTATGTAACTCTAATACAGTAATAATATAGTAATACATGAAAGTGCAATATTACAATACTTATATAAAAATATTGAATTTTTAAAACAAATTGAGATACCGATACTTGGTTAAAGTTAACAACTGTATTCTAGCGTATTATTATTATCATTTTGATAACATAACAGCCTAATAAACGTGAAATGTCTTTCAGCAGAAAATTACATGAGAGGCACTAAAGGGAAGAGTGCCTAGCGGTACCTCTCCCGTGGATTCATTAAATATTCTTATGATAACAGATCCTCCCCCCGTGGATACGGTCTTTTTGATCTCCTCCTTGTGTCCTCTGGTATCAGAAAAGCGGTATTTGTTCTATGAAATTGAAGTAGTATTGTATCTTTGTATTCGTAGAAAACTTTAAAGCCAGTAACATTCAGCTATTAACGGCTTGGTGCTTTTGTGCCAAGGTCCAAACTAGATTTAGTAATGACGAATAAGTTGTTTAATTTTAGTTTGTATCTAAATTGGAGTAGTTTTCTCTGAATAATGTAAAGCTGAGCTCGATATTAAATAATAGAGGTTTATTCTTAACAATATTTTCCTATCAAACGTCCGTCCAAGGGATTGTACTTTGTCTAGCATTGAAAAAGGTTAGACTTGACTTACTTGACATAAGTTGATGATTGCCATTTTGCTATAAATAGTAAATAATTTAATTTATAGTTTTTTTCATTATAAACTAGGCGAGTCTTATGAACATTATACGAAACGCGAAACACGGAATTGAATAAATTATAATATAACACACATGAAAGATTTCGATGTAAATAAATCTTACTACAACAAACAGAACATAGATAAGTTGCGAAATATAACTTTGAAGAAAAAAAATAAATAAATAACAATATATTTCACAAATAGCTAAAGTATAATAAAAGAGGACTAAACATTTCACCCGTGCTGATTTATAAAGGGAGAAGTTGAGACGCGAGAGGCAGGCTATATGTCGCCGGGGGTCCTTGGTTCGACCCACGCGCACGGACCTCCACCGTTGTCCTATCTCTACAATAAACTTAGCTCACGGATCTTGTACAATAATATTATTCAATGGGCATAGTATAATAGTGAATGATATTAAGGCAATAGTCATGGAGAGTGAGAGAGAGAGGGGAGGATAGATAGATAGAAAGAGTTTTGTGGCTCAATAATATAGTTAAAATTAAAATAAAAAATTGATGATAATAAAAAACATTAAACGAATTATATTAACAGTAACTAACAAATAATAGGCCGTGTCTGTGTTAAGGAGTCATTCTTTATAATTTCGTAACTACATTTTCATTACACAATACAAAAGAGGAAAAATATGTGGAAAAATATTCATCCTAATTTAAAAAATGAACTGAAACGTTTCTTTAAACTCCGTTTGGCACTTAATGATATGAAATACATAATATTTGCATAAGTTGACAATTATGGTTGGATAATTATGTATATAATTATGTATTTTAGTAAGTAATGTAATTAGTTTTTAAATGTGTTCTTAGATTCATTCCAAGACGACTCCACATAGGTAACGAGATCGATTAGAAAATTATACGAATGACAAGAAAATAAACAACGATTAATGATAATAAAAATCACGCAGGAAATTATTATGATATTCACTATATAATGTAACAAAAAGGAGGCCTTGGCTGCCAAGAATATTAGGAAGTCTTAATTTAAGAACATTTCATATCTACTTAACATTTTTGAAATTCCGTTCGAAAACAGTTACATTACTTGATTAGTTACAACATTAAAAAAACAAAATAATAAGTAAAGAATGTGTATTGGTGTCACGTATGCAATGGCTGATTGTCCATTTCTGGCAACTGTTGAGTCATCCAAAATTCGGCATACAATTTTTTAAGTGTCTTCACGTATCCATTCTCTGGAGGTATATGGTACGTGAGAAAAAAAAATCTCACGGAAGCCTACGTGAACATATTAACATTAGTCCGGTTTTCACAAATACTGACACTTTGAACAAGAATTATAAACATTTTCAAGTAGTTTATTCATTAATCAAAACATACAAGCTCAATACATAATATCACTACAGTTTAATTGAAATAATAATTTTTAAAAAGTTATATTATTTATACCTTGTAACTGTACTTACATATTTGTTAATGAACTGTTATTTTCGATTTTTCATTATTATCATCGTTAAGTTCAACAATACTATGATCATTTGTACTTCAATCATTTCATAAAACAAGAAATTTAACTATAACGAATAAAATCTTTTAGGGGAAACGAAAAAGTACAAGTAGTTATTTATGTTTTAAGTTATTATTCATCAATTGCACATGCATTAAAGTACCTTTTAATTAAATATAATTATTTTAATATCAATGAATTTCTAAACTTTAAACTAAAGTTGATTAAAACAAATTGTATAACTCGAACGCTGGCCTCTAGGCGACGACAGTCTTGGACAATACGTCACGACCATTTAGCTCATGTTGCTGACGTGAAGCTAGATTACCCCCAACCAAAAGCCGCTAAACGCAGCTAAAGAAGTTCTCTTCATAAATACCTTCCTGATTAAAAACTGGACTCAAACCTTTTTTTTAAACTCTTGATTTAAAGGTTCTTAATGATTCGAAAAAAACAAACAAACAACGCCCTTTTGGAGAATGACTGAACAGTTGAGATGTTTTTTCTCCAATTTGGGACGAAAGCGAATCGAAACCCACGCGGAAATCAAATGCTTAGATTTATCGAATTATACCGATATAGTTTCTTCAATCGATTTTCTAATTCTAAGCAATGGGGAGAACACTATCCCACGCTGTAAATGGAGCTTACTAAAAACAAACGGACTTAATAATATTTCCGCGTCATTATTTATCGTTATTTCCTTGAAAGTTTTCTCATAGCGCCCTTATCATGAAAAACTACAGAAAATCATGTCGCTACGATTAATTTTCAAACTTTCAAGAAATAACTTTATTAACACTTACTTATATTTTCTAAAATCAATATCTTAAAGTAGGGCGACGTGATTACTTCAATTTTTCTTCAAAACTACTTAATAACATTTCCCTGTTATTACTAACTGACATTATATTCCATATAACAAATGAACATCCTTGTAAAACTTTGATACCGCTATACATTATTATCAAAGATTAAAAAAAATAATAGACCATGATATCAATTAGGAATACATTAAATGATTAATTAAAAACTTTTGCTTTATCAAGCTTGTATAACTGCTTCAATTCCTCTGCCATGTCCTGATATTTCTTGATTTTTTCGGCGACCCTGTGGAGGTTATCTCATCTGCCGGTATTCATATTTCAATGATGTTCACACATTTTTCTTCTTTTAGAAGCAGCAAAATATCAGTTATAGTAATTATTATGAACACATAACTAACACTAATTATTTTCTGATCTCTACTAGATTATGTGTTTCTTTATATATTTTTGTTGATTCATTTGTTATTCTCTGTGTTAAATTCCTATTTCAAATATTAAGAATATTGGTGATAATTTTGAAAGATTATAAATCGATTGTCTCAAATATTCAGAGACTTTTAATAGTTTAGGAATAATAAAATACAAAGAAATACTCTAAATGATAATAAAATTCAAGGATAAATGAATAGAGGTAACATATACACTATACACTAGCTTTCTTCCCTCATCGTTTTAATCGTAAAAGTAAACAAAAATGTTCATTATAGAATAAAACAAAGTTATTTAACGAAAATAGGCAAAATTAAATAAATATAATGTCCATAATTGATACCAAGAACTACTTACAACTATCGATCTCAAGTTCAATTATTCATAGAGCTACAAGTTATATCTTAAGTAGTCTTTTTGAACTATTTTTAACATCGCAAAATTAACATAAATTGATTTTATTTTCTTTGAATTTTTTTATCTCTTATAAATATATGATTACTTAACAAACAAATATTTACACATACACATTATTGATGGACTATAAATATGGTGTTATTATGCTGATAGCACCCTATATATTAATTTATTCAAATTTATGAAAATTCTCCGGGAATGAGCGAGAAACGAGAAAGTCCCGGAAGTGTAAGATGACCCATGGATATTCCCATCATGTGCCGATCAAGAAAGCACCGTAGGGTCGTAATATACAGGCAACTTCCGGAAGATTCGCAGTAATGAAGCTATATTCATGGAAATATATCGCTTCAAAACAACTCTCACGTTAATATTTCATTTATAACGTCACTTTTATACTCTAAGGTTATCAGCGATGAAACTTTATCTTGTAATCTAAATTAACATTATTTTTTTGTTTTTTTTAAATAAAAGTAAATGTTTATTCAAAAGTTCATAGTAAACTATTTTATGATAATTCAGAATGTTTTATATGTATTTTGACAATACTAAACTATAAAGAGTTTCTGAATATATGAGAGTCTATGTATGATCATAAAAATAGCATAGATATACTTGATGTATACAAATTATGTTTATAATACATAACAAATTTCCAATTTTTTTGCTTTGTTTTGGAAAATAAAGAATCTATTATTGTTTCAACCTAATAATAATAATACTGTAAAAAGTTGGCTTGTTTTTAAATTTAACTTACTTTTTGCTCGATTAGTAAAGAATTAAAATTATTTACTATTTTCTAATAAAATAATACAGATACAAAAGTGTGGCTAATTTCTTCCATTTTAACCGGTCAATTTTTGGGATAAACGAAGAATCAATATGATATACTATCTCATAATGAAAAAAACAAAAAAAAAATGTAGCTATTTAATTTATTTTATTTCCCCAATAGTAATAAATTATAATCGGTTATTACTTAATATTAATTATAAAAATAAATGATTTTGAATAAAAATCTAGCTGTAGACCTTATATTAATAAAAATAAGTTGAAAAATGCAGATCCTAATTATTTTTATTTTGAAAGGAAAAAGATTTTCTCTGGCCGGGATTCGAACCCGGGTCGTCTATCTCTCCGTGACAGCGCTCTTCACCGATCCCATATTCCCGTGTTTCGCAATTTTTGCGATGTATACGTGAGATTCATTGAACATAACTTTAATTAGGATCTTGTTGACTTACGTCATTATATTATTTATAATTTTTTTATTAATTGTATTAATTTTTAAATATCTTTATTTTGAAGAGAAAAGATTTGCCCTGGCCGGGATCCTGGGATTTATTTTCTCTTCAAAATAAAAATATTTAAAAATTAATGCAATCAATAAAAAATTACAGATCCTATTTACTTCATATTAACTGATCGTTTTTATATTACGAAAAATAACTACTGTTATAAAACTGAGCACGTCCTAAATAAGATGAGATGATCCACCATGTCCAATTAAGGACTTAAAGCACCCACATCGTAATGTCCTTCTGGGTTAGTTAAAGACGAACCGTCATAGAATGATAATATCATCTTGAAACAGAAAAAAATATGACGACAGATGATAGCAACATCTAGATCCACGATTTTCCGAGGAGGTTAAGTTGTTTCATTGAGTCAAGGTGAAGCTGAAATCAAGGAGGCAGCTCGAGTGAGGGAATCTCACGACTACTGCCAGATCTTGTATAAATAAAACAGTTTTACCATTTACCGAAGGTGGTAGAAAACGGAGCTTCAAATAATTACTTAATTTTACTTTTAACAGAACAGGTCCAAGTATAAAAATAGTGTTTTGAGAAAGAATATCTTAATATCATGGGTTGAATAAATTGTAAGCTAACAAGTATATAAAATCAGTAAATGATAGAATAAGAACTGTTTCTAAGGCAGCGGTTCTATAGGGAGGCGATTTAACCGAGATCATGCTCAACCACCTGATTTTCCCTCCACTTTCAGCACATATACTTTGCACCCCATTGCAAGTTGAACTACTCCCCTCCCTTACACGAGCAACTCCTTATTTAACTGTTTAAAGCGGCATGGAATCAACGATAATCTTGATTTTCCTGTTTCACAATAATTAGAAATCGATCTCCCGATTGGTAAATTTCCATTGTGTTTATTATCTGAAAGCAACAGAAAACATGAAAGGGAGTGTACTTGTAGGTTGAACTGTTATAAAATATTTTAGCATACAGAGCGATGATTTTGTGTTTTTATAGACAAAAGCCGAAAAAATATTACTGCTTAATGTAAAATAAATCGGATAAGATCAAGCATACGGCGAGTAGAATACAAAGAGGTGATTTCAGAGATATAAGCATGCAAGATACAATAACATTGAACAAGTCAAGATGTATAGATTCATATGATAATTAGAAAAACTGAAATTCAAAAGAAAATAAAGACGAGTTTAGAGGAGAAAAATTGCTAGTTAGTTTTCAGTTTTTATATTGTATAGCTTTTGGCATCGGTCCCGAAACTATTATCCTACCAAATGGTTTAAGGAAGTTGGAAGAAGAATTAACATGCTAAAGTCTTTGAAATGGTAAGGTGTAGTGTAGAATATTCAGGTGGTAATAGGACAAGTCTTTTGAGGTTTGAGATTACAAAACATATAAATCCGAGCATGGGTCCAGCTAATATAATTGAAAACAGCATCAGTACAGTTGTTATAATTAGAAATGAATGAATGTTTAAACAAGCTAGGTTATAAGCGCTGAGCCGACTATAAACATGCGAGGCGTGAACCGAAGCGTAGGTAGGAAGATAGCGTTAAGTGTGATCAACGGCTTTGCGTGAAAAGCTAAGGACTCTTCCATAAGTTTTTGGAATCGGCAAAGAGCTTTGGAGATCGTTAAGCATTATTATAATTATTATTACTAGATTGTTGTTTAAACATAGAAAATCTTTAAATTGGTATATGATATAAGCAAATAAATAAATGTATTATTTAAGATGGATGTGCAATCTTATACTCCTTTTATTTAGACTACAGAAACAAACACTCACGTCAAGCCCCCTGTTTGAAACCCAATCAAAATGATTCTGTAAGTAAAGGATTTAAAAGTGAAAATACATATCTAAAAACTTGGATGTAAAAATAATATGTTAAAATAATATCTTCAGTGTTTTTAACTTTATCTAGCTCTACGATAGTTTATTTTTTCGAAATTTTATTTCAGTTTCAGACCGAGAAGACGTAGTTGGAAGGACTGCGTTGAGGATATTTTTCCTACAAGTTTAGATTTGATAAATAATCTGTGGGCGGACATTAGTAAACAACCATTGGTAGTGTCGGCATAGAGTCTTCGTGCTATCTTAAGGCTTTTATGATCATTGCTTGTTAATACTAATTTCAATTACCCGTACCAATACTGGAACTTGACCCTAACAAACGGAAGGGAGAGCTATACCCCCAATTGTTTATTATGCATTTACCTTGAATGATTACTTCACTAAATATTGTGTTAATTCATGGTCTGATGCTACACGTTTACGAGATTAAAGCCATGATTTCATCATACACACTATTTCAAAACAGACATCGCTTAAAGAATTATACAAAGCGTATTATTATATTTTCTTAATCTTAAAGATGAATCGATTTAATCATTTGTTTGATATAATATCACAGATTGTTATTTCCCAATAATTTTTCGTCTGGTTGATCAAAGCGAACATAAGGTTATCATAGAAATAATGATGGGGAAAATAAATGAAGTCACCAGAAAATAATGCATAATAATAAATGTATACCCGTAATTATTGAAACGACCGACCTCAGTGTTACCAACAATACTGACTTTTTTTTTTTTAATCTGTTGCTCAATTTCTACGGGAAATACGCCAACGTATTTCACAATATTGGGTAAATGTATGTGAATTTTCTCACAATTCATCCCAGTAAGAATGGATCATTATAACAAAAGAAAAAAGAGAAAAACACAAACAGAAAAGAACACTGCTTAGGAAATAACAACTGAACAGCATGGAATTGAATGTATCATATATAAATGACAATGTATAATATTCAATTTATTCTAATCAATTGTATAAATCAATCAACATTTATTTAATTTGCATAATTTATGATTTAAGACATATTAATTCACAAGTTACCATCACTACAGAGCAGATAACTGAATGAATCGAAACTGATTATGTTCTTTCTTCTCATTATGAAAATTTGTTAAATTATTACTTGTCGGTTAATCGATTGTAACCTGTTTAGTTTACGACTTCTGTATTTATATTTAGTTTGAAGTAAATGTAGGCTCTCAGGAAAAATAAATTACACTGACTACATCCTAACTATTGTTGACATTATACAGATCATATCCGACCATCGAAAATATAGTTATAAGTTATAATCGTATGTGTTATCGTAACAATACAAAGAAATTAACACAAATGGGTAATATGATTGATAAATTTAATTTATAAGATATCAACATTTTTAGTACTATCTACTTCTAACTATCTTAGAAGTTCTCTTTACAATTTTCAGTATACACATACAAATTTTATAATTATTACGATTCTTTGAATTTATTGTTACTTACTTACATAACTCTTTATTTTAGCTTGAGTAGAAATATGACCATTCAGAATCAAAATGGATCCCTTATTATCAAACACCAACTAAATAGTAATCGCTATACTTTCAAGCATATTGTAACAATATAAAGAAATCCAAATACTACAATAAGACCTTTGATCTTGGATGACTACCCGACTGTGAAACCAATCAGGGAGAAAATGACCTGGTCACACATGACTACTGCTTTCAATCTGATAGTTCTGCTCTAATGAAGTTCTAGGGGAAAGTTTGATGATCAATAAGTATATAAAAAAAAAGCAAATGCATAAAGAAAAAAATATGGAGTATAAAATTTACAAAAACAAAAATATTCAGTTAAAAAACTGTGTACAAAATGGAGAATACAGAAATTTTCAATAATAAAACATTTTATCGACAAGGAAAAAATTGTGGAAACCGTCTAACCTTCTTTAGAATGTGTAATTTTAGTGTGATTTGGTTTTGAATCGATGAGATATATGTAAATGATTTAAGAGAAAAATATATAAATACAACAATACGGTAATCATTTTAGAAATATATATTATTTTAATTATTATAAATTTTTTTTATTAAAACTTCTCAGTTTTTTTTCATCTTTAGATCTGAAAGACTAAATATTTCAATTTATAATATTCAGATTACTGACATATACACAACGTGAACAACATAATTCTCATCTAAATTTGAAAACGCTAAATACCTACTCCCAAAAAATCTAAAACATTATACTAATTTGACCTCAACTGTCATGGGAACCATTGTCTATCTTTTACGTATTTGATTTTTGACAAATGAGAATGTAAATTTGGTTTCACCCAAGGCTAACATTTTGGTAACCTTAAATTGTATTCAAATGATTTTGCCAGGTTGTGTGAGATCGACGTATCAGATTTCTTTCTTCTTCTTTTTTTCCATCTCCGGTAGGAATCATTCCACTCCTTAAAATTTAGCATATTAGGAAATGGGAATAAGGCTCGAAATACTAAGTACCAACTACCAACAATATTTTACGCTAAAGTCTATTGATCGAAGAATGAGTAAATCTATTAGGTTAGGAAGCCATTATAATTATATTTAATATTTACGAAATTTATTGATATTTCTATTATTTATCCTACAATTCATCCAACTTTATCCCATAGTGTGTTCAAGTTTATCCTAAGGTCTTCTCGACTCTTATAGACTATATCGTCTAGAGACTAGATACTAGGCTATAGACTATAAACTACAGTACACTCAAATTTATCCTATGGTCTTCAACTTCATCCAATAGTCATTTAAACTATATCCTATAGTCTGCTCAACTTTATACAATAGTGTGTTCAACTTTATCGTGTGGTCATCTTGACTCCTTAAGAGTATAATGTCTAGAGTCTAGACGCTAGGCTATGCACTACATCCCATTCAAATTTATGCTAAGGTCTAATTAATTTTATCCCATAGTCTATTCAATTTTATCCTATTGAATTCTTAACTTTATCCTATAATTTTCTTATAGGATGTCTACACACACCATACTATCTTACTAATATTACAAATGTGAAAGTTTGTATGTTTGCCCTCTTTCACGCAAAAACTACTATACGGATTTGGATGAAACTTTGCAGTAATATAGATTATTCATCAGAATAACACACAAGCTACAGCAAGGGAGGATTTATGGGGGGGAAATGGAGCACGCCCCACCCCGACAGTTTTTTGGTACTGTTGAGGATCCATTATAGTACATAATTAAAGGCAAATCACGTGATAAAAGTTGTTAAAATAACATAAAGAACATGAAAGAAACTATATTGTTTTGATATCCTACTAATATTATAAATGTGAAAGTTTGTATGTTTGTCTCTCTTTCACGCAAAAACTACTGATTTGGGTGAAACTATGCAGTAATGTAGATTATACATCAGAATAACACATAGGCTACAGGAAGGGCAGATTTTGACAGTAATTTAGGAGAATCCAATATAGTACATAATTAAAGGCAAATCAGGAACTTAGCATCTTGAAATTTGCAGACACGTTCTTTGTTTAATTTAAGAAAGAAATTTGGATAATTCCACCCCCAAGGGTTTCCTTCTTAATATAATAGGGGTTCAAAGATTGTATGGAAAGCGTCAGTTTTGAAGTTAGAAATCTACAGCCTACGCAACATTCTTCTACAGTCTGTTCAAATAAATCCTATAGTCAGAACAACTGTAATTTAAAATAAGTATTATTTAATGTTTCAAACTAATAGTTTAATTTTGATTTAAATGTGAGCTTAATGGCCGATATAGGTTGCATCATTGGTTCAGCTCAGAGCCCGCTTAAGATAATGGAGATCAATCTATTACAGGGTTGGATAAGAAGTCTCTTCGGGGAATTTGTTTTTATGTAATGTCTCAGTTCTCGCTTCGATTATGTATTTTGTCAGCCATAGCTAACTCTATCTGTTACGGAAGCTTACTTTAACCTTTTATTATAAGTCTAAGAACATGTTTTCGCAATGAGGGATTCAGGCCAAGCTGGTAAATATTTGGTTTGACGGAATGAAGAGGTTGTGAAATAAGTTCATGGTTATCGGTTCTGCCATTTAAAGAAACTTTAAAACGAGATGCTAATAAAAAATTACACTAACACTTATAAGGATGGAAAGAATTCTTCCAAACTGAATTACCTTGACTCTTTTGATTATAAATTCTTCTAGCATGACAATGGTGTAAGATTATTCTGTGAAGCAAAAAAGTACACATATCTTTTTTAAAATCTGTTGGTATAGAATCTAGGACGGCAACATAAGAACTCGTTTTCGACACTACTTTTCTTAATAAGCACTTTTAACAATCTTACTTTACAATCTTCGAAGTATCTTGGCTATTAAAAAAAAATCCTCTCACTTTAGAAATTGAAGACGTTACATAAATGTATTTCTTCAAATGTTTATTCATAAAGCTTAGAGTAAAATAAACACCTCCAAGCATACTTCTATCGCATGGAATATTGTGACAACTGCGTGATAGTATTCTATGGTGCAGCGGCAGTACTGTTGTATACTCCTGTAGCCGTACGAGGAGACATCTGGATAAAGTGTGCATTAGAAAGTGGCCTTTACACTTGCGAGTGTGGAGGCTATCTTGAAGCTCGGTCGTGGCAGAGAAAGGTCAGGTTCGTGCCCCGAGGTGGGGTGGAAAAGGGGGGACGTACCAGTGATGGTATACCATCGTCAAGAGTTGTCAAATGTTATATAATAAGTATATGTGCTATAGGTTAAAGAATGAATAATCTATGATCACCGTTATGAAGAAAGGTTAATTGCCAATAATTAACAATATAGACAATACCAAAAAAGAAATGATGGAAAAATGAGGAGAGACAGAATAAAAAAAAATTGGAGTAAAGCCAGATGCAAAATAAATTAGAAAAAAACAGGTTACACAGGTTTGGTCATATGATACGAATTTAGGCTAAAAGCAAAGCAAGAGTATGTAGTTGTATATTATCAGAAGAAAGAAATAGATGAGGAAGGCCCAGAAACAAAGAGGAAGGTGGAGGCAGGAAGGCTGGTGAGACAAGAGGCAAGGAATGGAGGAGGAGGAACCGAATTACATGGATCAGGCTCAACCAACAGGAGTCTCAAGAATGATCATATGGTAGAAGAGGGATATATTAACAAGAAGAGGAATGTTTATATAGGGAGTATTTGTGCCAATGCGTATCATTGGCAAAATGAGCTAAATTGTATGACTTTGTTCTGGCTACTTGCCAGTTTTATCAATCAGGTACAATACAATAGACTGGAAGTTTATATAAAGACAGCTTTGTGATTTTATTTTCTAATCGACAAAATAATTGAAGGTATAAAAATAAAATTGGAAACAGTCAGCCTTCCGTGTCTGGAGAAAGACATGAAGATTGAGTGAAAAATTCTGAGGAGGATTCATGGACCCAAAGTAACACAAGAGGGGTATAGGCGAAAATCTAACGAAAAAATATACAAAAATTTGGAAGATCTTGAAACAGTCATCAGGACCAGGAGATAGAGGTTCTACGGATTTGTGAAGCAAATAAAAGAGGAGCTGGATAGGCTAAAAATCAAGGATAAGGACTGCTTGGATAAAGGGCTTTTCGGAAAAAAACTAAAAGAGGGGTTCTTGCGGGAAGGAAGAAGAGACGAGAGAGAAAATGGACTAAGGAAGAACGAAAGGAACAGTCCAGGAAGATGAGAGAGTACATATTGGAGTAGACGGAAGGCGAAGAGTGTGAAGAAGATTTGAGTGATATTCGCGTGGTCCTTGCTTGCCGATTTGCGGGGGAAAAAATAAAAAATAGAAATAGCATACCTTTGCATTGTGTCTTTTTAACTATGCGTTATTTTAAGTAAATCCATGGCTTTAGAAATGGGACTTTTTCGGACGGAATATTCTATACCATTTCTTATTTTCGAATTCCTTAAAAAGTTGTTCGTCCAAGTAAGTTATGTGTCACGGATTTTAGTTTTATAAATTCAAAACTTTAAATATCAAAAAGTGTAAATTAATGATACGACCGAAAAATAACGAGTATAAAAGAGATACCTTGTTTTTTCTGGTAGCTGCTATAAATCGACACCGTGGATTCTGACGTTTGAACGTGATTTCGATAGGATCACTACATTGGCCTTGTCACAGCCGATATCTTGGAAACTATAACCTTTATCATGTACATGAGTCGTACATGGTACAATAATGAGTTGTAGTGCAAAAGGTTTTTTTAAAATGACAAAATAATCTCATCAATTAAAAATCACTGACGACATTTATAAAAAAAGGCTAATTAATTAAAGATATAAAAACTGCTGCTTTAACAGTTTTTCCCTTTAGAACACCTCGCCCTTGAAGTAATTCAGGAATGGGAGAGCTTTAGGATTAGCGAGCTGTAGTGTAGGCTACTGACCTTAGAGAATCAGCTGGATCGGAAACCCTTTGGTCAATCGTCTCCTACATCTCTGTGGGAGGAAAGGTCATCCGGAGTCAAGGAGGAGTAGGAGGAGGGGTAAGGTCCTTTATCCTGGAATAATTGAAGAGGATACGGGGAAGTCACGCGAAGCCTTTGCGAAGGAAGATCAGGATTCGAATGTCAATAGCGGTTGAGGAATCAAACTTTTTTTATTGAACCTTCAAATACATCGGTACATATCTGATATATTTATATATAAGTTGGTATTTATATTTACATAAACTTCTGAAATTGAGGCGCTCTATACAATTATGAGTCCGCCATTTATCAGTCCATTTCCTTGATGGTAATATACACACACATATAAGTTAAGATAGGACATACATCAGTATAGACACTAATCCTAAACAGTGGATGTCAACATTGTAAATAGAGGATTGTAACTTGAATAAAGCAGTGTTTAACCAGCCTTCAAGTGAGTTGTTTATTTCCCGACTTTGTCTTTTTTTTTTATGTTTTGCTTGGTGAAGTACATAAGTGGTGCCGAAACCCGGGAAAACGTTTTAGCAGTGCAGTAAGAATATTTTCTTTTGTTTTTTTTCTCTCCTCTCTTTCAAGGACACTAGAAACTATTGTGATCTCGTTACAGAGCTATTTTTTTTTTTACGTACTTTCATTTTTTTGTTTTGTTCTTTAAAATTTAAAAAACTAATTGTGCCATTATGAATGGTGAAAGAGAAATCCTTAGGCCTGCAACGTTAACGTTGGAGTCTTCACAGGCAGAACCAGTGAATCCCGAGTTCCCGCCGTTACCGTCGACAACCCTAGCGATGGCACGGGCTGACTTAGCTGCGCAGGAGGCAAATAGAATAGCGCAGGAAACAAACGAGCTGGAAAAAATGAAATTAAGAAAGGCAAATGCGCAGGACTTAAGAAGGGAAATATCAGACTTAGAGAAGTTTAATGGTGATGTAGGCGAATTGAATCATTTTCTCAAGGGCGGGGATGGCATTATGAACAGTATCCAGTCTCAGGTCTCAACAGGTTGTTTGGAAGAAACAGATGCCAAAAGACTACGGGTAGCCTTAGCACGACGGGTAAGAAGGAGCGTGCTAAATCTGATCCAAGCAGATGAGGATACTGCATGGCAGGTGATAAAAGAAAGGCTAAAAAAAGCGTATGGAGGGGGGCGATGGGCCCCAGAAATAGACATGCTGCAGATGTTTCGGGAGGTGAAACGTCAAAATCAGATAAATGAGAAGTTACGCGAGGTAATGGATACGGGTGCGGTCGAAACGTGGATGCTGTTTATGACCACAGTCTTGAAGGTGCAGTTAGCTAGGGATACCGGAAAGAAGGACGGGTTACCTAGAGATAAGTCATTCATGGAATGCGCCCAGGAGATGGTGGATGTGAGTGCCCGCGATGAAGAGGATGGAGAAGTTTTCGAACTAGGATGGTGTAAGGTGTCATATCGCCGTAATGATATAGGAAGAAATCGACCAAGACCAGAGCGAGAGAGAAGAAGGGATGGATACTTTAGCAGGAGAGACAGAATACCCAGAGAGAAAAAGCCGTTCGGAGATAGAAGGAATGCGCGAAAGGAGGATAGAAAGTGCCACGAATGTGGGAAGACAGGGCATCTGATGGTCGCCCACGCACGCGCTGTTTTGAGTGCCACAGCGAGGGACACATGGCGAGACAATGTCCATACATAAGGCGGAGAAACCATGATCGTGGAGAGCCGATGGAGGTAAATGTGCAGAGAATATGGAGAAGAAGCAGAAGGCCATCCGATTCGTCTAGATCTTCCGAGGCTTCAGAATTCGAGACAGAGAGCAGCGAGCCTGGTGGCAGAGTGACCCCTGGAGGAAAGAGCAGACAACGGAGTGCAGGGAGGAGAATCGAGGAGGTGAGTAGAGAATGAGGATGGTGTGAGCAGAGAGGCAACCATTTTTGTGTAAATAATATCATAAAGAGGTGTGATCGGTTGCCTATTATCGAGTTTAGCAAGGGGTGGAGGTGTCTTGTGGACACAGGGAGTTCGTGTACTCTAATAGGTAGAGATAGTTTACAAACTATATTTAAAGGAAAGAGTGAACCAGAAATTAGGACGTGCTTGTGTAAGTTGGTCACTTTGGGTGGTCCCTGTACGGTGGAGGGGGAAATTGACCTGGCGTTAGGTAAGTGGGGGAAAAAGGGTGGAACAGCAACCCTGCATGTGGTAGAGACTATGCCGCGTGAATATGGGGGGATTTTGGGGTGTGATGTGCTCGGGAAATTAGGGGCGAAACTACGTAATGTAGAGGGTCAATTGGTGATTAAAATAGGGAGGCAGATATATAAAACGATGGAGAGCGTGGAAAGAGATGTGCGGTGCGTTGGTGCAATCGCCCAGGGCAAGGATTGGAGGACGGGCATAAAGGAGGAATATGCGGATATTTTTTTTCGCGAGGGGGGTCCCCTGAGTGTGACGGGGGAAACTTTTCACGAAATTCATTTAAAGTCAGAGAAGAGTACGTACGTGAAGGAGCGGAGGTACCCACAGGTGTTACGGGAACACATTAGGGCGGAGATCGCGGAACTCAAACGGCAAGGAATTATCGTCGATAGTACATCGCCCTTTAACAGTCCTCTATGGGCGGTCAAGAAGAAACCTGTTGACGGGGATACTAGGGAGCGCTACAGGATGGTAGTGGATTTCCGACAACTCAACGACAACACATTGGATGAGAAATACCCTATTCCCAGACTAGAAGACATTTTGGACAGATTGGGTGGAGCAACGGTGTTCAGTACGTTGGATTAGAAATCAGGGTACCACCAGATTCGAATGCATCCCAGGGACCAATGTAAAACAGCGTTCACGTTTGAGAGGGGGCATTACGAATTTACCCGTATGCCGTTTGGTTTGAAAAATGCGCCAATAACTTTTCAGAGACTGATGGACGAGTTCTTGAGGGGCTTAGATGAAAATATGTGCCAGGTCTATATGGACGACCTCCTGGTTTTTAGTAAGACGGAGTTAGGTCATATCGAGGACTTGAGGCGATTCTTTGACAGAATCCGTCAATTTGAATTGAAATTGTCGGAGGAAAAATCAATATTGGGGCAAAAACAGATCAATTTCCTAGGGCATTCGATATCGGAGGAAGGGGTTCGGCCTGACGGTAAGAAGGTGGAAGCCATAGGGAAAATGGCGATGCCGAACGATATCAAGGGAATCAGGAGATTACTCGGAACCCTCAATTATTATCGTAGATTTGTCCCAGAGATGGCCGAACATCTGGTTTCTCTGAATGAATTGTTAAGAGAGGGGCGCACAGTTCAGATTACCCCGGAGATCGAGGAGAACATTAGGAAATGAATGCGTTGGTTGCAAACAGAACCGGTCCTCGCATTTCCGAATTTTTCGAAACCGTTTACGATCACCACCGACGCTAGTGAATATGCACTGGGAGCGGTTTTGTCGCAGGAGTATGATCAGGGAGAACGGCCGGTCGGGGACTTACAGACGCAGAGACTCGGTACAGCGCGTTGGAAAGGGAGTTATTAGGGATTATATGGGCAGTCCAACACTTCCGGCCCTATATTTTCAGTAAGAGGTTCAAAGTTCATACCGATCACAGGCCACTTCTGTGGGTGGGGAATTTGAAGGAATCGTCGGCTAGGGTGACGCGTTGGAAGGAGATCCTGAGCCAGTATAATATCGAGATAACATACAAGCCGGGAAAGGATAATGTGGTGGCGGATTGGCTATCTCGTGCTCTACAGGTCAATGCGATCGATTCAGGAGAAGGGGAACCGCCCGGGGGGCTTCAGAGGTTCGTACGTGAATGGACGCCAGATGGGGAAGGAGAGCGAGAAACAGACCGCAACGGGGAATCTCCCGAACAGGAGGATTCACAGGACAAGAGACTGACGGACATGGAGGAGGTGGATGAGGTGATCAATGACAAGACGCGACAGATAATCTGGAAGACACGGACTACAGGGTTACTGAAAATGGAATATTCCAGATATGAGAGGCATCATATTGTTACTATCTGGTCTCAACCTGGAGTCAAGGAAGAACAGATATGCCAAGTTCTGAAAGACGCGTCAAAGGTAGGGGCGACCCACTATCTCTATGTAGGGAACGCGACGGTTTGGGAGAAAATCAAGAATTTGTGGCGACTAGAGAAGATAGGTATGGATAGGTCGTTTGTTAGGTGTCGCCTTATGGTGGATACGATCCGGGATACCGATCACCAAAAAGAGGTCACGTTAGCTTACCACCAGGGGAAAACTAATCATAGGGGGGTTAATGAAACAGTATCAGCATTGAAACGGAGGTACTACTGGGTGGGGATGAGGAAAACGGTCGAAGAGATTGTGAGGGACTGTGCCATTTGCCATGTCACGAAGTATGATCGCCATCCCCCGGTAGGGTTGCAAGTGGAGACGTGTACGCCTATAGCGCCGCTAAAGGACCTCCAAATTGACACCTTTACGTGGAGGGGCTTTAAGTGGGTAACTATCGTGGACATATTCAGTAAAATAGCCATGGCCCATCCGGTGAAAGAGAAGTCAGCGGCCGCAGTCGGTGACGCCCTCCGAACATGGTTCCAATGTTACGGGATGCCAGATTCGATTTCCTCGGACAGCGGTAGAGAGTTCGACAATGCCCAACTGCGTAAGGACATGAAAGATTGCGGTGTCGCTTGGCACTGGAATACACCTGGGCATCCCAAAAGTAGGGGAGGGATTGAGCGGCTCCATAGTACTCTGGGCGAACATCTTCGTGTATTCCATGCGGATAAAGGGTTGGAGGCTGATGTGGCGATGCCTCGGGCTGTTGAGGCGTACAACCACTCAATCCACATGGGTACGGGATTCTCCCCTTTCGAGGTCCTCTTTGGTTTACTGGCTCGACGTAGGGACGGGAACGGTACGGTCGTAGATGACACCATGGCGGAACACCTAGTCGCGAACAGAATAAAGCTCGACCGAATATGGGGAAAAGCGCGTACAAGAATGGTCTCGGAGAAGAGTAAGAGAGTAGCCAGGGAATTCTTAGGATAGGCCGTATTGTTTACAGAAAGATTGTGTCAAATCGCGCAAAGGAGGTGCTAAGGCCACTCAAAGTGATTGCGATTAGGGAGCACAATCTGGTCACCATTCAGAGTCTGGCGGAGCCCAGAAAACGTAGAACGGTACATATTGAACAGCTGAAAATTCCAGCTGGAGAAACTAGACTATAAATATGTATGATTATCATTGATTGTATTTTTTTTTTTAGTATTTTTATTATTTTGTATTTTTAAGTGTTTGTTAAAGTAGGTCAGTAGAGTGATAATGATCTTAAGTTAAAGTGCTAAGTGAGTTCTTGTACATAGTGTAAGTTTTCTTTTCTTTTGGTTTTTGTAAGTGATAGCTTTATTGATCTGAGGATATTGTATTTAATTTTCTTCCTGTTATTATTTTTGTATTCTTATGTTATGACTATGTTTTGTCTTGTTTTGAGTTTACGAGGGTATTCGTAAACTGGCGGGGGGGGGGAGTTAAGATAGGACATACATCAGTATAGACACTAATCCTAAACAGTGGATGTCAACATTGTAAATAGAGGATTGTAACTTGAATAAAGCAGTGTTTAACCAGCCTTCAAGTGAGTTGTTTATTTCCCGACTTTGTATTTTTTTTTATGTTTTGCTTGGTGAAGTACATAAGTTATATATATATATATATGTAGTATGAAAAAAAATATATGGTACTGCAAATAAAAATATGTCTATATTATATTTTCTTTAATTGGAATGAACTTTGCTTGGTGTGTTTCCTAGTTATGGCAAAACGTAGACTGGTTAGATATTGGTTGTATACTAGAGAATTTGTTTCTTCGAGTTTTCTAATCGTATACTAATATGCAATATTGGAACATACATGTGCCCGATTTTTTTATCGATATGCCATAACATTGAAGCAATCTCTTTTTACCAAGGTCTCGAGTAGTTCTTGTAAGACACATCCTCATATACAGAACAGTTATATTAATTAACAAAGTAATCACAATCAATTCGTGTGCATATGTGCAATTTATGCATTAACATGATCTATTTCATGTTTGAACAGTGTTAGTTTATGAGAGTTCATTTTATGTTTGGACCATATATTTTTAGGAATATTTTAATTTACAATACCTCAAAAAGTTTTTCCTGTTTCCAAGTTAGTGGACACACTCCACATCCAGAAGGAACAGATGAATGAAAAATAGTTGTATAAAATCATAAGAATTTCAGGACAAAAAGCGCAAATTAATAACGATAACGAAAAATAACAAGCATTTCCTATAATTAACCGCACATCTTTTTCTCCTGAAATTTCATCTAGTTAACAGAGAATTCAAGAACTTAAACTTCTCAAAATGTTTAAAACTTATTTCCTTCAATGTCTTATCACAAAGCCATCGAAAGCCACCAAAGCCGTTTCATGCGAAAATAGAAAAATATTAAAAAGATGTATGGTCTCAATCAATACTTACAGAAAGTAAACATAACATCAGAACTGGTACAATAGGAAACAGTCCACTTACCTAAAAAACAAAAATACAATTAGTAACATAATTTAAATAAGAAGTGTCTATACATATTATAAAACAATTTCTTCGGCCGCGTTTGTTCGCGGTAAACTAAAAAACTACTACACTATTTTCATGGGGTTTTCACCAATAGATAGAGTGATTCACCAGGAAGGTTTAGGTATATAATTTGTCGAGATTTTGAGTAAATTGGTTGGAATATCGATGGGTTTCACCTAAGACGCTGCCTAATCCCGTGCAAGATAATAAATGCGTGTATAAAGAAATATTTGTTTTTTTTTTATGATTTCTATATAATAAAGTTGAGATGGGAAGAAAGAAAATCAAGACTCCTTAGTGGCCGGTACGTGATAAAAAAAAAATATATACATTACACAGACGAATTATGCACTGATTACTCGAGCAAAGCTGGGGTGAGTCGCTAGTATTAAATAAAAATAGTGTAAAAAAAACAAAAAGAAAGGCCAAATGACTATAGATTATCAAGAAGAAAAAAAAAAGTCTTATTTTAATTTAAAACGATATTTATTATACTCCTCACTTTCAATAAACCACATTAAAACAAATTATGTTAAGGCTTAAATAATATGATTTTAATATCAAATACCAATAAGCAATGAAACAGATCATATAAATACAGGGCAAAGGTAAAAAAAAGTTTGTAATTTTTTTATTTTTCTAGTCGGATGTGGCTTTCTGAGGTGTTTTTAGTTAGGTACCTTCCTTCGCTACCTGTATACGTTTGATGTCTAGGGACAATGTGCATAGTTAGAAGCTATTTAGTGACTAATATTATAATAATATTTTTATTTAATAATATTTCGAAGCACCCATTTATACAACGAGTGTATAAGAATATGGTTTTAACATGACTTTATTTATTTTTTTAACGAACAACTTATTATCTAATATTTAATCGATAAAGATCCTCAAACATAACTAATTTTCCATTTTATGAAAGTAAAATATATTTTTGTTAACATATCTACTAATGACAATTTATCTCTTTATCCACGCTTTATAAACTTTAGATTTCTAGAGGCCCATCCACCAATATAAGAGTAATAAATTCCCAATATAGAGCAAGTATATTTGAAGATTGGGAGCGATAAAAGGGTTCTTTATTAGGACAGGCGTTATCTCCAGTCAGCAAGGATGGGGTAACTTGTTATAAATCGATTAGTATCGGCAATATTATATGATCGATAGTAGTTTGTAATCAATAAGCTTAATTTCTATACAAGAAATAATTTTATAGTAAAATTATTTTTTTAATCATTATTAAATTTATGTAATAACTAAATAATATATGTATGAGATGAAAATAGTTGACTGGATGATCTAATGTAAAGGAGATAGTTGGGGGGTGCAGTCAATAAGAACACAGAATAAGTGAAGTATTTATATTATGTGCCGACGTTTCGACCTACAGTGTAGGTCATCTTCAGGGCTAACAGAGAAACAAACAGAAAAAAAAATGTAAATTATTCTGTGTTCTTATTGACTGCACCCCCCAACTATCTCCTTTACATTAAATAATATATGATTTGTATCATAAATAAATATTGCATTAAATAATATTTGATGTACAATTAAACTAAGGGAATAATAGAGAGAAGAGAAATGTGCAACAATTACTGGAACAGAACTGCAAAGATCGGAATTGCAACAGCATACGACCTATTGCCGTGCCTGACCTACGCATGTCCTTGGACTCAAAGTAAAAGTTCCCTATAATATAAATCTGTGTATTTACTATCTTCGTATAATTACATACATGGGGATATTGTATGTATTACTATTGTATAGTTTCCTATGAAGGCACCCCAGGGTTGTATGCTCAACACTATCTTGTTTGTTCTGTACAACCTTCGTCCTTTGAGTGCCTCGTGAACGTCTTAGTGGGTCAAATATTTGACTAGGTTATCAACTGTTCTGATTGGTTAAGGTTTCATGGAATATCTTTTACGAAACGAAATAGAATATAATAGAAAAATATATTTAATAATAATATACAAAAGCACTTTACTCAAACCAGAAAGAATAATGGAAATAAGTAAAAAAAAAATATTACAAAAAGCAATGGCGTTTTATAAAATTAAAGGAATTGACCAGAGCCACATCGCTCCACAAAGTTAAGAAGCATATATTTCTTTTTTTAAATTGAAATGTATACTTTTTTATAAGTATATATGATACCTATTTTGGGCTTTATACCTAAAAAAAATCCTAACAAACCTAATACAAACTACATACTTTTTATTTTTAAAATCTCAAAGTTTCTGTAATTTAAATTACTGAAAAAGAAGTTACCTGCTCAGTTAATCAAACACGAAGGTTATTTATAAAACAAAACAAAAAACACTTGGAGCAGTTCTTCTAAGCTGGATAGCAGGTGAGATGTTAATTATCCACTAATGACCTTGTAAGGGATTAACAAGAAGTGGTTAATTGTCTCAATTACCCACGGTTCCCATTATCATCCTCACATTTTACAGATTGTATTTACTAAATCCCTTTGCTTTCAGGTGTTAGATACACATCTGATATTCTTCTGTTAGGCTTAAATCTCGTGAATGAATTTCGTTTTTAATTTCATACAGGTTACCTATTTATTTTAGCATTTAATGCTTAATTTTGGCATCAGTTGTTGTCGACGCGTGTTAAAACACAACAAGTTTTAACTTTAGAATGTTCTCGAAAATAAAAATAATCGTGAATAAAAGAGGGTAATTATAGGAACTCTGTATATTCCAGTAACCGAGAAATGCACGTTTTAACCAATATTAATGATGATATATCCAAACAGTATATGTAAGTGAATTTTTAATCTGTACACAGTCAGTAATAGTTGCTGTATATGGTTAGTAGTAAAATTATTTTTATTTTCTAGAATATTTAATATAAAAAGTGAAAAATTAAAACATGTGACTTAACTCGAAGCGAATACTTAAGTTTTTGTTAGAAAACAAAAACTCTTGATCATTTTATCATTTTTGATCGAAATCTGACAAGATTTAAAGAACGTCTCGTGGATGAGGTAAATATAGTAAATAATTCAGATTCAGTTTCATAGTAATTTTCATATTTTCAAAATAATTCTTATATGGTCGTAACGGGTTAATAAGCTTTTAAATATTATTATCAATATTATCAATATTGATTATTATCAATATTATCAATATTATCAATATATCAATAAGTTATTAAATAAATATTATCAATATATAGTTATTCCATTCCACGTATGAAGAAGGTTAAAACAAATTATGAAAATACAAAAAGATGTAAAAATAAAGCCTTTTTAAAATTAATATGTTTTTTCAGCTGTTAAAACACTTACATAATATAATAATTTCCAGTATAATATACATTCCTGACCGATAAACTGAATGTAGTATGAGAATTAATACGAACAAGACTTCCACCTTAAAGAATGCTCATATAAAATCGGATTTAAAGCATTTCTTTACATATTAATAATATACCAAGAAAACGATTTCATTAACTATATATAAAGAAAGTTTTAATTCATTACATATTACATATATAATCATTCATTGCATAAATCATAAAAGGTCAACTGCAAAAGAGGAGAATCCATAAGCAAATAATAAATAAAATTACAAACTAGAGTCAGGAAGGTTGCGCAACAAATGGACAGCTATATCCTGTTACTAAATTATATAATGTATTTGGTGACATATTTATAAATCTGACTGCAACGATTTATAACTCGAAAAAAAAAAAAAACCAATTCCGTTGAGTAAAGACCGGTCCGAACGACCTTTCGAGGACGGGTAAAGTCCCCAATTATCTACATTTCTAAAAAATCTGATCTTCCTTATTTCGAAAAATTAAATTAATTTATTAAATTAAATCGAAAAAAAGTTAATAAAACAAAACTGTACCTATAAAAGCTACACATGATATGTATATCTCAATATCAGATGTAATCACCAGCATTAGTGAATCTCTATTTGAATGCATAATATCTTATATTAGGATTAATAGTGGAATCGGGATATCTCAATGGTTGACGGAGTTGCCGTAAGAAAAATGGCTCAAATTTGGCTGCGGCACAATTTATTTAATCTGCCACCACAAATGGATGTTAATCTGCCATCCTTAAAGACCTGGGATCTGGAAGGCTCACCCAGCATCGATAAAGTGGGTATCCAAAATAGAGGGGAAAATCTAGCGGTTGAGCGAGATCCAGGACAAATTACCTACCTGCACAACCGTTCAAGAAATATTACAACCGTTATACAAGACGATTCATGGGTTCATGTGGTACAGTTTTTTTTGTTAGTATGATAAAAAATATAAAATTTATATAATAAATACAAATCTTTAAGTTCCTAATTTATTCAGAATGTTAGTGCGGTACTGTTACTCGTGAATGAAGACGGAGAAGATTAAAACACTGAATACAACAGAAGTGATTCGCTTTTACTATTAAAAAATGTAACCCTAGAGTACGTAAATCATTACACAGTTGATTTTTGATTTTGAACCTGGCTAGTATAATATCAATGCCTAGATTTTAACTGAAAACGAAGAAGAACTAAATACTAAATAAATAAAGTTGATAAAACTTATTATAGAAGTAAGCTTCAATGTAAATTCCAATATGACTATATGGTCAGCAGCAGAATAAAGAAAAAAAAATTTTGGTGTCAGTATTGTAGTAGTGAATAAGTTTGAACATGACAAGTTTAAATGGTCAGGAATATAACAAAAAAAAACAAAAACTAAATTCAAGTGGAAAATTAAGCTAGGCTAAAAGCAGAAGTCTTGTTATTTGTCGATAGCCACAAAATTTTACACTCTAAATTTGTCACAAAGCTTAAATCAAGAATACATTGAATTATTATTCTCCAGAATATTTGAAAGGTTTTGGAGGAGAAACAATTTTTCTCAACAATGTCATCGAAAATAATACATTGGCTAGAATAGCAGGTCTAAATAGAATTTAGGAGGACACACAACATAGAATTGCGGATTATTATAGTACAATATAATATTGAGACAAACCAGTAAAGTTGTTGGGCTTATTAACGAATGAACCCTATACAATTACAAGTAGTAAACGATCGAATGTATTTGGAATTTTATTAGTTTTGGGTGGAAATCTGTGAACGGAGAATTGTTAAGAACGGTTGGTTGTTTCGGGTTCGCTAAGCCGATTATTACAATTTAGTTTGATTTTATTACCACATGGAGGAGTATTAAACAAAAAGACATGTTTATAGAATTTTAAGCCACTGATTCGCTGAACAAACTATATGGACTAATCGTTTATGACAGATGAAAATCATTTCAAGTACAAGTAGACCATAAACCACAAACGCGTATTTCAGAATACCAATGTAAAATCAAGGAAAAAACAAATAAAAAAGAAATATAGATTGAAGTATTTTTGCAACATTCTGGTAAACCCAGGCCGAACTGTTAGCAAATATATTGTCGAAAAGGCAGAGCAACCAAAACCAACCTAGGCCGTCAGGTTGCTTCAACCATGGTTAATATCAAAACCAATCCTTCCAGGCCGCAGCAATGGAAAGTGGGCCGTTATAGGCAGCACATTAATTTTTTTTTTTATATATTTAACACTTTATTGAAGCATTACAATCTGCCACTTGTGGGCAATAAGTAATGGTGCTATATAGCTACAACCATTCCATAACAAAACAAAAATGATATAAACAAAATAAAATAAGAGAATGTAATAAAATATATACACGCGAGAAAAATATATGCATGCGGTAATAAAAAGAAATTAATGGAAAAATGATAATAAAATAAAGTCTAGATAAAAAATAAAATAATGAACACATTCAAACCCTATTTACAATTTGCCTGGGTTCCCGAACTAAGCTTCTTCCCCAGGAATGAGGGCAAAGCAGGAGTTCGGGAGGCCCCTGCTCCCTTTCCCAGCCGCGTCACTGGAGCCCTGTCATCGCCCATCAAACTAGCCCTGAAGAAGACCTGCAATGTGTGCTGAAACGTTGGCTTACCAATAAAAAGTTCTCCCTGTATAAGAAATTTTTTTTACCTCTACTCGCACCTTTTCCTTCCCCATAGGTATATATTAAATTATTTATTTTTGGTTTTGGTTTAACAGTTTATAATATAAGTTTTCAGAATCTTTATGTTCAGGCAATAAAACTTGTTTGACTTAAAAACAATAAATAATAATATATACCTACTAATAAACACAATAAATCAAAAGCACGAGTTATGCTGCAAATATCGGGTGTGTTGCATTAATGTTTTTCATTATTTTCGTAACGACAAAAATTAGCAGTATAAAAAGTAAATAAGTTAGGGAGCATAATTTTTAAACCTAAATGGATAATAAATCATATAAATACTAAATAATGAATAATAAATATATAAATACCCCCAACCTAACATTTTCTTTGTAATTTTTAAATTTCTCTACACTTATTATTTATTGAATTGGTTGTTATAATAGATAGAATATGCTTATTTTGTTTTCAATTTGCAGTTTGAAAACATGAGTTACTAAAATAACACACTGGTTTTCTTTTATTATAATAGAATTTTTAAAATAAATATCACATTGAAAAATATTTATTTTCAGTTTTGAGAATAGTTCGATTAACATTTCACGAGTGTGAAGTGGATTCATAATCCTCAGATTTTTTAATGTAAAAATAGTTTAAAAAATGAAGGACCTCTTCCGTGATAATTTTAAATACATTTTCTCAGGATTATGTTTTGTTAAAATATTTATAAATCGTACCGGGTATTGTTTGTGTATAATTTTATGCCCCGTAGAGATATGCCTGAATACCATACTTTGCATTGTTTTTCTACAGATAATTGTTTCTGACATTCTAAAAGTGATGACTACATTCCAATTTGTAACAGAAAGATATAGCTGTTTGCAGACAAGCCAATATATACAGAATACTCTCTCTGAACGGTTGCGCAAGTCGAGATCCTCCCCGAGTGGACTTATAAAGGTGAGAGATAGATAGATAGAGGTATCCTTGAGGGTGCTGGAAAGTTCTCCCCCGATGTTGCCCCATACCTGATTTATTAACCCGAATCGGAGCAATACCGCTAGTCATCGGAAGATCGGCCAGCTAGGAACTCTTTGATAGACCAACCGTTACTCCCTGATGAGCTACCGTTCTTCCCATTGTTTGGAGGAACCTCATTATGGTCCAGGTTGAAAGGGTGAGGAGGGCATTGAGGTGCTTTTCTGTAGCGTCGGTGCCTAGCCAGGTTTGCATTCTTAGCTATACCACGAGTAGCCTACCAGCGATCGAGCTACAGAGGGCGGATGTTCTGAATAGTTTATTATTGGAAATTGAAGTTATTGAATAAAATGCATCATTGAAAAAAAAACCACAAATATCGGAGGAGGGAGAGATAGGATAAAAATAATTAAAGAAGTTCAGGCCCACAAAAGGGTTTTTCGGGCACCAACATCAAATATACTTTCTCTACCCCTCCATAAATGCATAAGAGGGAGTGGTCGACCATGCACGTATCTTGAGCAACGCTAGAGGGTTAATGCATTTTGTACAAATAAGTAAAAATTACTTATACAATGCCTACATTTCGGCCACCGAACAAGAATATAAAAGATGCAGCACCAAAAAAAAATTGTAAATACAGTTTTATAGACAGAAATGATAGGGATGAAATATAAAGGACAAAACGTAAAATAA
The DNA here is from genome assembly GCA_037127475.1 of Arma custos. Classification (NCBI taxonomy): domain Eukaryota; kingdom Metazoa; phylum Arthropoda; class Insecta; order Hemiptera; family Pentatomidae; genus Arma; species Arma custos. Next base: position 41,256,323 of record CM073764.1, read on the forward strand.
TTAACAAAAAATAGAAAAAAAAAACTGAAATCTATGAAAGTAATAAAATATATTAAAATTATAATGTATCATATGTTACTACGGTGAAAGTCTGAATAAGGTTAAAATAAGTTACAATTAACAATGTCCCATAAAAGAGCAATCGAAGCACTAGATCGCTCAATGAAAGATATCAAAGGCAACTAGGGTATCATGGGAGGGATGGGGGTACTTTTAGCTGGTGACTTTAGACAGGCTCTCCCTGTTATTATTAGAGGTACGCCGACAGATGAAATAAATGTCTGTTTGAAAGCATCTGTATTATGGGTACACGTAAAAAGTTTTGTCTCACTACCAATATGCAAGTAAAACTTCACAATGATTCTCAAGCAGGGCAATATGCAGCTGCTCTCATAAAAATCAGAGAAAATTGTATGCCAACAGACAGTAACGACATGATTACACTGAGGAGTGAGCTCTGTCAAGTTGCATACATAAATACCAGGTCTGCAAGTTTAAAATGTCGTTTATTTCTTAAAATATAATTTAATTTACAAAAAAAAGTATAATATATTTTATTCAAAGTACTGGCCCTCGCTTTCTACACATTTTGTCCATCTCTCGGGCAATTTATGGAAACCATTCCAAAAGAATGCTTCATCTTTATTTGAAATCCATTCATCGAGCCATTTTCTTACATCCTCCAAATTGTTAAAGTGTTGCTCAGCCAATGAGTGTCCCATCGATGAGAATAGGTGATAATCAGAAGGCGCCAGGTCAGGTGAATACGGCGGGTGGGGTAGGAGTTCCCAACCAAGCGAAGAAATCGTTTCCTTAGTCAATCTGGCTGAATGTGCAGGAGCGTTATCATGCTGAAGAATGACTTTGGCGTGCCTGTGAGCCCATTCTGGGCGTTTTTCGATCAATGCGTGACTCAAATTGATCATTTGTTGTCGGTAGCGGTCGGTATTGACTGTTTCGCCGGGTTTGAGAAGCTCGTAGTAGACTACTCCCTTCTGATCCCACCACACACACAGCATTGTCTTCTTCCCAAAACGATCCGGTCTTGCACTCGATGTGGATGGTTGTCCTGGCGTTACCCATGATTTTATTCGTTTGGGATTCTGAAAATAAATCCATTTTTCATCGCCAGTTACAACTCGATGCAAAAAACCCTTTCATTCGTGACGTAAAAGCAGGATTTCGCACACAATTTTTCGTTTTTCCATCTGTCGTTCGTCCAATTCATGTGGAACCCATTTTCCAACCTTTTGAATTTTTCCCATAGCTCTCAGGCGATCGGAAATGGCTTGTCTAGTGACATTCAACTGTTCTGCCATCATTTGTTGGGTTTGGGTATTGTCTTCGTCTAATAAAGATTGCAATTCGACGTCCTCAAACTTTTTTGGTCGATTTTCTCGTTTTTTATCAGTAACATCAAAATCACCACGTTTGAAACTTTGAAACCAACGTTCACATGTCTTGACGGTTGGAGCAAGATCGCCATAAGTCTCAACAAGAATTCGATGACATTCAGATGCCTTTTTCTTTTGATTGAATAAGAAAATCATGACATGCCGCAAATGCTCTTTATTTGGCTTAAAATTAGACATTTTTAACACCAAAGAAAGGTATGATACGTCCACGTAAACGACTTAAAAACAACTGACTTTTGTAAACAAATGACTAACAAACAAAATAGCGTTTAGAGATAAGAAAATCCTTCAATAGGCTAAGAACGCATTCTATTGGAATTAAAACGACATTTTAAACTTGCAGACCTGGTAATGTATACTCTGATCTTCAAATAAATATGGGCAATCGAGAATGGCGAATGTGTGAAAGGCCAATTTTGGCACCGACTAATGAGATAGTTAACCAAATAAACGAACAAATCATGTCAGACGTGGAGGGGATGTTGTCGAATACCTCTCAGTAGACAATTTTATGGACACTGAACAAGTCACATACAGTTTCTCAACTCTTTAGAATTATCAGAAGTACCTTGCTATAAGTTGAGGCTGAAAGTTGGTGTTCCAGTCCTATAATTGAGAAATCTTTACGTACCAAGACTATGGTACACGGCTACAAATTATAAATCTGGGACACAACATTATAAAAGCTACAATCATTACTGAAGTGCAAAAGGAGAAAATGTTTTGACTCCCCGCATTCCGATAATTCCGACTGATTTGCCTTTTCAGTTTAAAAAAGTTCAGTTTCTCATGAAAACGGCATTTGGAATAACAATAAACAAAGCTCAAGGAAAGACGCTTAAAGTTGCAAGTGTTCATTTAGAAAAAAAAATGTTTTTCCCATGCTCACTTGGATAAAACCTGCAAAATCTCTATATTTTGGGAAAAGATAGGAAAAAAAAACTTTGTTTATAAAAATGTACTTAAGTATGCTATTTGCAGTAAAACCCTTATTTTAATGTATATATGTATGCATTTTATTTGCAAAATAATTAGCCTAAAAAACTAAAAATTCTGCCCAAATTCACTATTCCACGCGGATGAAGACGCGGGTACAGCTAGTAATTTATAATATGATTTTTAGGACAATTAGATTAATTTTTAAATTGAGCTGGCTCATAGGAAAACGAGTCATTCATTATTGCTTAGTCCTTGGGAAGTTATGCGTTTTATCTACAGTTCATTATTGCCTACTTATAATTTCTAAAAAATCATAACTTGTTATTTAAAAATGGAATAAACTGGAGCTGAAACGAGGGATGTCAACAGCATTATCAGAGGGGATATCGTAAAGCGGATCTCAGGTTCGAGTAAATCTATAGGGCAGACATATCGATATCACACAACATACAATCATTCGCTATCCGATACTTTTGATTCTAAACTATTAAGAACATCGACTTGGCAGAGAGGGGGGGGGGAGAAAGCGCAGACGTTCCGCCCCAAAAGGCCAAGATGGCGTGCAGGGACCCATGGGACAGATGGAGACGTAATACGATTCGCACGACCCGGATTCCTCTAGAACAATAATCCCCATGCGACTCCTCCAAGGTCGGGATATATCCCACGTTCTGCGGCTGCCATCATTCAGGGATTCTATTAGATAACATGCAGATCTGGAACGCGTGCAATAGAGGAGTTACGTGGACTTCACCCGCTGCGGTCACTACTAGAGAGAGTTATTTTCCGGAAGGCATAGCATTATAAGAAATAATGAAATGCCGGTGACGACTGACAGACATTACGTAATGAAAGTGACGCATTTAGTAAGAGTTCAAATAACGTTGCAATTATTTAACAGCCCTGTTGTTACATTGGCGTTGTCCAACTTAATCCAGCGTATATTATCCATTTCATTTATTAACTATTCTTTCTAAAATAAATATATGTTTGTGATGTTTTAGAAAACTGAGAGCGGGGTAACTAGGTAAGTAGGTCCGGATTTGAAATTGGCGGTGACAAATAAGTTATTTAATCTGTAAACAGCAGCAGATCGTCTTGCAGCAATATCCAGACCCTCATATACATATATATATATATATATATATATATATATATATATATATATATATATATATATATATATATATATATATGTATATTTCGAAGTATAGATGATAGTTGAAACGTTCGTTTCTATATTAAATCATTACAAAAGTAAACCATTTTCCCAAAATTACATTCTCTTTTCCATACTACAGCTCATGGATTGCGTTGACAACTTGTAATATTCATAATTCATACATTTTTACAAAATTTTAAACGGGAAACGAATGTAAAGTAAAAGCTTGTGGTGACTCAACTCGAAGCGACAACATACGGGATAATTACCTTTTAATTACACCTAAGAAAATTAATTAATTTATATCAATTAATGTTTTTAAAACTCTTTTATATTTAAAAAATTTAATTTTACACTAACCGATTCAGGGAAAACCAGAGAGAGAGTCATCATTGAACAACGAATTGATTCCCAGTAAGAGCGGAAATTCCTAGTTAGTCAGAAAATAAATGAGTAAATAATACTTTAAAAATAAAACTATTATATGTTTTATATATTTTTTTCATTATTTATTTATTTTTCTCTTTTATTTATATTTTCGCCAGCGTAATAACTCATCCAGGAAATTGGAAATTAGTGATTTTTCTCTCTGTTTGCAGACATACGAATTTTTTGATAAGTGATTAATATAAATGTTGTTAACAGCACCATCAAAATCGATATAAAACCAGTGAGAATAATATTTGCAAGATACTTTCCTGAAAAACTGTTCTACTGCTTTTGCCTGTTTTGGCATTTATTTTATGTTATCATTATTCACGAAAGGGAAATAACCAAATAGTTCTGGATGTAAATTTAATATAATAATTCTAAATATAATATAATAATAATTATAAAGTATTGACAACAAATTATTAAGTACAATAAATAAAATTCAAATCTTACATATTAACCCTTCAAAGTAATTTTATATATTAACCCTTCTCTTTAAATAAATATTGTGGTTGAATAGATAGGCACGTGGATCCCGATTTCAATTCGGTATATATCGATGTCTTAGTTCACATATATGTCTAGTGCCGAAAAAAAGATTTTACAGGAGTCAACGAATACAGTTCAAGTTTAAGCCCGCAATATATTTTTGTAACCTGTGAATTAAGGCATCGATATATAATACAAGTATAATATAATATATTTGGATATACATAATCTTGACTTTATTCACACTTATATTGTGATAAGTAATGTAAAACCACATTTAATATTATATAAATACCATAATATATTAATATATCATGAATGAGTGAGAAAAGAGCAGGTAATTTAAAATTCTTTTAATAATACTAATTACACTATAACAACACAAACCGGGCAGAGGGGGTTCCATTAAAATTACCTGGCTGAAGGAGAAGATATTGGAGAAAATCTTCCTCGCACATCATCCTGATTTTATTTTAACACCCAATTAACTACAAAACACACAATTAACTATAAGGGAACACACAATTAACTATGAACAGGCACAAACACCATACATTTCCAAAACGATACTGAACATGTTTTGTCTGAATCGCGACGGTGACTCAACTTCAAGGAAAGTTATCGTACAAGAGACCGGCATCAGTCGATATAAATATCAACGGGAAGTTATCATTGCGACAAGTGTTCTCAAAATGGAGTGCACGGTGCGCAAAAGATAAAGATAAATCACAAATATTATGCAATATAGCAGTGTTTGATTGGAACCAATGTAATACAGTTCATAGGTGATTGTAAAAGAGTAAGGTTGAAAAATAAACCATATTAATATGCTTAACAAGCCTGTAAGTTCGATATCCATACCTGTTCACACATGGTTGTCCATTTACCTTAAATATCCAAATCCTCAAGAACGGTCTAAATACAATTCTCCCATCAATGCCACGGTTAAATCATGGAACTTAAATCAGATGATTCAGCGCTTATTAACTTTTTATAGATTTGTTCGTTGCTAAATCCTACATTGCATTATAACTTCAAAAGTCGAAATTATGGTGTACATGGTCTGCCATTTAGCGTAGTGTATATTTCAGAATTCTATGGTGGATTGATTTCTTCCGTTAAGCCCAAGATTGTTCCGTTAACGTTTGGAAACCGAAACTTTTTCCGGTTAAAATGTTTCTTTTACCTAGTAAAGGAAATAAAATAAAAATTGTTTGAAAACATATTTTACCATTCTCATTCTATTGGAACAGAATCACATCCCAAACATCGAGCCAAAGAATTCGGGAAAGAGTCCATTGTGAACCACCCCTTTGTTACACGCAGTCGATGGCTTGTTTTCCAAACAGATAAAATAAAAATGAACGTGATGAAGGCGAATAAAGGAGGAGGAACCTAGAATCGAACAGCCATAACCAATGACAACAATAGAAAACAGAAAATGGCGGTCATACAGCTGTCCAAGCAATGGCGTTGTAAATTCTTATCAATTTTTTTTCCACCAACCTACTTCCTCCTATCAATTAACTCTTCATGGAGTATCTCTTCTGCTACGGTAGAATCAAATCGAGTGTATGATGTTAGGCACGTCTTAACAATGTTGGCCGAATTTCCAGTAAAGGGTACGGTTTTTATTTACTTTTTTTCGTTTGTTTTTTTTTCCTGGTAAGATAAAAAAATAAAATTCTTTTGTTGGAACAGAAATCGAGAAGGATGACACAGTTTTGAGGGAACAATTTTTAGAAAGTTTTATTGACCGTTAGGAAAATGAACCGGATCAGATGAAAACCCTCATTATATATTGGTAGGTCTGATAGTCCCTCATCAAATAACCGAAAATAAGAGATGTGCAGGCCAACAGTTAAGCCTGCACAATTTAAAACCAAATTGGTTACACTATAAACGAAGAAATTAATAGGTATAAAACTATACAAAATTAAAACGTACCAAGGAACAGAAAAATAATAAACAATGGTCATACCTCTAGTAATGTAAACATGTTGTGTTAATGAAAACCAAAAAATCTAAGACAATTTACAAAAGACAAAATCCCTATTAAAATAATAGAATTAATTAAATAACATTTCCCAAGAAAATGTGATGAAGGGCGAAAGCCACATGAAGTGTATATCAAAAAATAAATAAAGATCGGATTTTACTCTCATTTTTCTAAGCTATACGAGGGGGGTCTGAAAGGTATCCGAACATGTCAACATGAAGAACATGAACATCAAGAACATGAATGGTTATGAACATGTCAAAAGAACGTGTTTGTTTCATATTACGTCAATATATAGATACGAGAAAGCTGTCCGCAGGTTGGGTGCCTCGTTTGCTCACGTTAGACCAAAAATGAGTTCGAATGAACATTTCCATCTAAAAATTGCGCACGGAGGACAGAGATTTTCGTCAAATGAAGAGGCAATCACCTTCGTGAACAATTATTTTGCATAGAATAACGCCGAGAACTTTTTGGACAGGTTACAGAGATGGGAACATCGCTGGGAGAAGTGTGTAGAGTTACAAGGGGACTATGTTGAAAAATAAAAAAAAAGTCTTGTATTTTTGCTAGATTGAAAACTTTTCAGACGACCCTCGTAGGTAGATAGCGCAGTTACTTAGTTCGTAAGGGAACTGCCTACTTATCAAAAGGCCTTGTATTCGGTATAGCAATGGCAAATAAATTATTTATTCACTTTGTTATGAACCGCGGATCGACTCTATGGAATTTGAAGACCTTCTTGGGGCTCACCCAGGCCTTAAAAATTGGGGGAAGAAATCTGGCTGATGAACACAAGAATGAATATAATAATATATACATTTTTTCCATCTTTATAACTGCCCAAGATACTAGTTATTATGAAACACAAAATCGACCCAACAGTTTCGTGTTCAATTTATTACTAGATTATTTGACGAATATTTGAAAGTAAAAAATTAGTGGAAGAGTGGTGGAGACCTTGAGGAAGAACCTGACCACCGAAAGTAGACCTGATTCTGGAAGAAGTATTACATAAAAATCGGAAACGTTAGACCTAGATTCGTTCTTGAGGGTACAGCAAGGACAGTCGACCACAAAATGGAGAAAAACGGTTCATAGAGACCTTGGAAAATAGCAACTGAGGAGGTAACGTAATTTTTTTGTTGGTAAATAAATATAATAAGTATAAATATATACTTTTTGTTTTGTTGCTTTACAGAAAAATAATAAAGTGACTAATAAATAACACTGTATACTAAATAACATTTTATAATTAGAAAATAACATATTTTTTCGAAAAGCAATTTGGATAAATAATTTAAACTTAATACAAAATAATAACAAGAAGTTTCGTTAGTTGACATTAAATTCTAGTGGAAGAACACAAATATTTTCTTAAAACTTCAATGCTTTATTAATTAAACAACCACTATTAAAGAAATAATATGTTATGCAAAATTTACATCATACGTAATAAAAAATAGCTTTTTAAATTATTTAATGCAAATGAGCAACTCAAGCAAGAAACAAAATGATGTGGAACATTAAGTTAATAATAAACAGGTGTAGATAGTTAAAATCTGTTCAAAATAGCATATATCAACACCAATACGATTGCAAGAATATTCATAGGAAAGAACATACCAATGCATAGTACAACAGTCCAAGATTTTGAAACATATGTATATTTGATATTAATAAACAATGAATTTACAGAAAAATATTGAAATATCGAAAAAAATATATTTGAGGGGAAATATATTGCACAAAATGTCGACATTGTCATCAATTATAATAAAGTTATAACTCTGAAGCAGGAATTAAAACAAATTATACTTAAAAGATTTAAGCATTTGTAACAATCCTGACAAATTTAACTAGTCGATTTACTTTTGTTTTATTGTTTTTTGTTTTCTGTCGATCAGCTCTTTTTAATATACAAATCCGAGTAATGTTTAACTGTTTGGCTGTTGATTAGAGATTTGCTGCATTTGACCATCATTGAGGAGATTTTTTTTTTTTGACAGACCATCAGGATCATCAGGTTAATTGCTGTTACGTGTTGAGTCAATTTTAATAATTGTATTCTAATATATTTTAAATTATAATTTATATTATATTATAATTTGCAATTAAATCTAAAAGATTAATTTTATTCATTTAAATTTTTAATTTCTCAACATTTTAATGGAGTGATTTCTCAAAATTTTTTGGATTGGGTGGCTAAAATTCTTAATCGAATCAAATCTCAATTCCTCCAGACACAACTATAAAAAGAAATGTAATGCATATTATTACATCGAATAGGATAAGGCTATTAAATCGATACATGCATCAAATCGATTGGAGACGACCCGATCAAAGGCAGGAGTCTACTCCGGGCGATGATGAAGGCTCATTATGCCTTAATTGTCCCCTGCCATTCGATCCGGTTGTCTCTTTTTGTTCGATTATATTTAATACCTCACAGGCAATCGATAACTACTCTTCGATAATTAGCATACTCAATATCGAATATCAAAACAAATCAATTCCATCTGAAGGATCTGATATGCTTGTCGATCCGACTTCTTATTTGTTTGATATCATTAGAAAACATTACAGGAAAAATAAAACAGATTAGGTTCACCACTTTAATTGTATATTTTTTTAAAACTTTGATGAACACTTCTGTTTTATTTAGGTATTTATTTCTTGTACAATTTGCTACATTTCACAAAATAAAAATTCTGTACCAATAGACCAGTCTCAAATTAAAAACAATTGTACAAAATTAAATATATCTGTGGAGAATCATAATTTACAATGAAAATAAAATGTATAAAAAAACTTACAACAATTAATTGGATATGGTTCTATGGTTATCATAGTATTAAATATGAGCCATTCCTTCAGCTATATTGACATCACCGCCCAAACAATGATCTCAGAGAAAAGCCAGATCCTTTGATCTGAATAATATTTAAATAATAAGATGGGATGCCACCCTCAGGTCGTTATATTTGAGGTGTAGTAATTCTATATCATTAATGGATAAGAGACACATCCCTCTTTTCTCCAAAGGTTGGCGTGGTTGGTTGACTTGGAGTTGTTTAGTAAATAACTTTTTCATCTAATTGAATAACATTAAATTTATTGTGTTGGCCATATCTACAAGTTAATTTATATATCTACTTACAAAGAAAGAAAAGGAGACCCTTTCGCTATATATGACAGTCTAAATCTTGAGTTGCCCGCTTCTTGCCTACGATTGCTTCTCATGTATCGTTAGGGCAAAGATACAATTGATGTAATGGAGCTCTACCAGCTCAATGCCCCTTACCCTATTTTTTAGGTACTCTCAATGTTCCAAATAGTGTCACAGATAGCACTACATAATTTATTAAGAAAAATAAATTGATTTACCTTGGTGGATAAATTGGGGATCAGAAAAAAATGTGGAAACGTGGCCACTAAACTTTTATTTACCGTTCTACCAGGAATCATTTTACAAATTTTCTATTTATTTAGTCTACTGGCAAACTTTTTTTTTTATTAAATACACATAATAATAAAGCCTTAGCTAACCAGAAAGTTCGAGGCCGATATCACATCTCGTTTACATCCATCAACTAAGAATTACGCCCAAAATCAGATTCGTAAGATCATCCTTAACGCAATCCTCCCATCAATGCATCGGATGTTTGCCAGTCGATTCAGAGATTATAATAAATATATTATAGTGGAATTAGAAATTATTAACTACAACAATCACACAGATTAAAGTTTTTTTTATACACTCGATTTATTGCTTTTATTATTATTAAAGATTATTTTTTCTAACACATTTAGCTTTCCAACGTTATATATAATTGGAAATATAATATACAATAATATTCAATATATATATTGGTTTCTAATTATCTTGACTAATATAGAAATATTATGCTTTAGTTCTCGAGTTTCAGTCTTTTTTTAAACTTCTTAGGCAACGTTTCGAGACTAGGCTAGTCTCATACTCATGCCCTGACAGTGAAAAAATTATGATTCGACAATTAAATAAACTGCTGTTCCTAAAAATAGATTACTTACTCATTGATCATAGCTATTGCAATATAAACATTTTATGATATATTGCGAAGTAACGGATTAATGATAAACTGATCCGTTCTTTGGAACTTAAGTACACCCTATCTATTACACATGTAATTTTATATTTATTTTAGTGTGCTATTTAATTTGTTTACTAAAAGTTCATTTTTTCACTGCCAGGGCATGAGAATGAGACTAACCTAGTCTCGAAACGTCGCCTAAGAAGTTTAAAGGACTGAAACTCTAGAACTAAAACATAATATATAATATATCTAAATTACTATTATTACTAATACCTCTGCTTTTTAATAATTTTTCTACTTAAGTCAATCAATTGTGCATAGTTCGTTGGCCGGTTCACCCAGCCGCTTCTCCCAGTCGCCCTGAAGATGGCCTACATTGTAGGTCGAAACGTCGGCACTAACTAAATATAAGTCTAGTACTTATTAGGTGTTTTTTTTGACTGCACCCCCCAACTATCTCCGTTCTCCATTAAATGAAATAAATATTATCTCCTCGGTAAAGTATTGCTATAAGTCACCCATAGGCGATTATTTAATCAATATAGAATTTCACCATATTGGCTGTCTGGTCTTATTATATAAATAATATCAACGTCAATTAAGGTATGTCTTCTGAGCAACAAAATATTGGCCTTATGGGAATAATCAGTCACAGTAGTCTTTGATAAAGTAAATCAGCCCGTTATTTTATTAAGGTTAATCGATTATTTCATAATCCTCAGATATAGTTGATTTAATTTTAGTAACAATTGATAAATATACATAAAACATATTTTAAAAAAACAAACAATAATTTCACCAGATGACATCAATATTGCTTTTACATCATAATATTATTTTGCATAGTAAAATAATGTTATTTACAATATTGAGGAAAATGATCCAAGACACATCTGAAGAGAACCTTCTTCAATAATATTAAATCACAACCTTTAACAACAATAATAACCTTTAATGTGAATTTACAATAACAAATCTATCTCTTTAAATATAATCAAGCGCTTTTCTTATGTCCAGTTATTACAAAAATGTTGGATGTTTCTTTACATGTGTAAAATATATTTTAGATTATTCTTAGAAGACTGATTTATAAATTACATGGATTAGAGAATGCCTTAAGGCCGCTATACACGGTCAGTTTGGTGTGTTCGCCTCGAACTGACACACCGAACTTACCGTGTGTAAGCTAAATTGATGTAAGCTCAAATCGAAAAAGCGGACTGATGGACTGATGAAAATTCATCATTTCGGCGTGACACACCGAACTGACGGCAGTCTGAAGTGAGCGTGTGTACCGTCGCGTCAGTTCAGTTGGTCACATTAGTTATCTGAGCATGCATACGGGTGTCGTTTGGATAGACATCACCCTTTCAATCACTTTTCCAGACCTCGTTTGTGTTTCTTCGTTTTGTGTGTTTGCTATTACTGAGTGATAATATGGTTAGTTGGGGCAAAGATTTTGTTTTAGAATTTATAGAACTGTTCAGAGGGGAGGGATGTTTGTGGAAAGTAACTTCAAAGGACTATCATAACAAACAAAAACGAGAGAAATCATATAAAATCCTTGTTAAAGAGATAGATCCCCTCGCAAACAAATCGCCAGTAAGGAGGAAAATCAACAGTTTAAGAAGTGCCTTTCGGAAGGAATTAAAAAAAGTAGGGAGATTGGTGAGCGGTATGGGTGCGGATGACGTTTACCAACCGAAATTGTGGTACTACGACCAGCTGGGAGCTTGGAGCTTCCAAGGGGTAGCACATTTAACTGACAAACCCAAGTGGGCGTTCAGTTAGAAATTAACACACCATACTGACACATCAAGCTGATCGTGAGTGGCGGCCTTTATATATTCATAAGAATAGTTATTGAACACTTAATAAAGAATAATAAACATGGGGTGGTTTAGACAAGAAGTCATTTCTTTTAAAATAACTTCATTTACTTTTGAAACCGGTTATTTCTATCAATTAAAAGGAATCAGTTTTAATGCCAGATAAAATAACTGGAATAGCTAATAACCAGTTCACCCCGCAAAAACCGATGCGTCTATAGTACAACTGTTTAAATATGTTAACAAATACTTAAATATTTTCAATATAGTAACAAACGTTTAAATATATTCAATGTAGACCGGTTTTAAAGTTAAATGTATTTATTTTGTATTACTGTTTGTGTGAAATATGTAAGCTTTTTTTCTAGTTATGACGATGAATGAGGACGCTCCTACATCACATCCCTTAACTACTCGTAAAACCACATGTATTGTTCAAATGAAATCGATTTCTAAATTAGAGCGAAACTTTGACTAGTTACTTCATTAGCACTATTTACAAATCAATAATGATTTAAAAGCGTGAAGATGCCGATGCAGAATCATTTTGAGCTAGGCAAGAGGACTGACTATAAAAAGGAGATGGTGGCGCGTCACAAGATTGTGCAATGGGGACAAGGCACAGCCCACATAAAGCACGAACTGACCCCTCACTTTCTCCTACTAAAGCACTTTTCCTGGCCGCGACAGTTGCGAAACCCCAATGGTGTTCTAGATGTTTGTGTTTGGGTCGGGGTTCAAGGTGTTCGGGTGTTGCTAGGGCTTCGGGCATCATGAAACTTTCATCCTCTTCTCAGCTTTTGAAACATTTATAAGACTTTCCATCTTCCTATAATTCCATACTTTTTCAAAGTTTATCTTCCCTGTATGTCGTTTATTATTCAGTTTAAAATAATTATTCGCTTTCTTTCCACTTTCATGGAAACGAAATCTCTACCATGCAGTGAGCTCAAGACCCTTCATGGGTTGTATTGGAACCTATATGTTTATTTTAATATTCATTCATTTTAACACGTATTTATTATTTTCGCCGTGTCTAAGTAGGTATGTTTATAACGGAATCTTAGAACTCGATTTTAACATCGGATGAAATTGAAATTTTGCACACTTCTCGAGGACCAATGGCAATAAATTAAATTAACTAGTTTGTATCATTATCCTGATCAGGACCTTCAGGATAACCGAATTTCATTTCTTGGGTCAAGTACTAAGTCATAATAATTTTGACAGGCATATACTAGTAGCAGGTTTAATTAACAGGGTAGTGTCCTGTATTTTAATAAAAAAAAATTTTTTTAAAAACTAAAACTATTTTGATTTATCTATCTATCTATGTGGCGCTACAACCCTGGGTAGGTCCTCTTGTGAGCCGCTGCCATTCGGCCCGATTTTGTGCTGCCGCTCTCCAGCTTCTGATCCGTAGCAGGCTCCGTGCATCCGCTGCCACTCCATCAACCCATCGAAGCCTTGGCCTACCAGTCCGTCGTGTACTGTGAAGGCCTGTGTCCACAACTTTTCTAGGAATTTCTTCCACTTCCATCCTTGCGACATGGCCAGCCCAACTGAGCCTCCCCAGTTTAATAAACTTCACAATCTCCACATCCCCATAAAGGTCATAAAGCTCCCTGTTCCTCCTAATCCTCCATCCATCTCCATCCCTCACTGGGCCAAGTATACACCGTAATTTTTTTCATTCGAATAAAAGGCTATTTTCATTATTTCTTGAGATAGTCCAGGATTGGGAAGCACAGGTAATAACAGGGCGTATGAGAGTCTTGTATATGACCAGTTTAGTGCCCCTGGTAAGGGGTCTGCTGTGAAGAGTTTTCAGTGATGCAAAATATGCCCTATTGGCCGTCACTACCCTTTTTCTTATCTTAGCAGAGACATCGTTTATTGGTGTCACTAAGGATCCCAAAAAAACAATTTTGATAGCAAAGGAAACAAACTGTTAGAAAATAATTTAATTTATTTTAAATAATTGAAATAAAAATAGAAAGATAAAAAAAATTATATATATAATTTCATTCATTAGATGTTCATATCATAATGTACGATAAATTTCAAAATTCGTACTGAACATTGCTAATAAAAGTAACCATAAAAACTAACCCTAACTCAATCTTTAGAAAAAATAAAAAACGGTTCTCCTTGAAGTGGTTAACCTCCCTAGTATTGCGTTTAAACTTTAAACCTATTCAGAGATATAGAGGAAGAGTAAACTATTACCGATGTAAGGAAACTTATAGCCAATACATTGTGCTGAAGACAACCATAAAGAGACGGACAGGACCCGAACCCCCGCCGACGGGAGACCAAACCGAGCTCTCGAGATGGCTATCTCATTCCAGGCTTACAGACCGTTAGTGGGAGATTGGGAGGTTGTTGTCCGATATCTAACATCGCTTCTCACAGCCACTACTGTCAATGTATGTATATGTTTATATATATATATATATATATATATATATATATATATATATAACATTTTAAAATGTAAAAACAACAAAACCATATCTCATGTTCTTTATGCCACAGAAAAAAAACAACAACAGACAATTTATAGATTATCTTTTATGAACGTTTATGGATGAATTTGTTAATAATAAACATTAAAATTTAATTCGGATTAGATTTATATGACACAAATACTTCTTTTCTTTTAAGGGGGTTCTACTGTACACAAGGATAATTAATTAATCGGATTTAATCATTGGACAGTAATAATTTATATTGAGACGAAAAATGTACTACATGTACATATCCAGAGAAATACTGAACCCGTTTTGAAAACCTCTATGAAATTGATTTAAAAAATGCAAATAGAGCACAGACCTACTTATGTAGAATGGTGAAACTGCCCAAAAAATACTAAATAAATTTAAAATGGGGTTTCTTCAGCATAACGATGGTGAACTGAAGTATTGGAGTATTTTAGAGACTAAAGCCTTTATTCTTTACTGCACAATCTTTTACTAGGAAACAGAACAATCCATGGGCTGGACCTAGTTTATATTTAATTTATATCGGTTTGGAACTTGAGACCAAGACATTACATTAAGTACTGAATCATGTAAAAAGTGTATACAATTTTCTTTTAAAGTAATATGGCATCTTAAGAATACCTATTTTGGAATTTATAACTAAAGAAGAAATGTCACTTTCAGAAAAAACCCTTGGTGGGTTATAGAGAGTAATTATTTTTTTCTATATAGGGTTATTAAAATCAAACATAGGTTTTCTTAAGTAGAAGTTCACCAAAATCACAAAAGCAAAAGTCGTTATACCGTCAAAATCAGGAAACAGTTCCAAATCGAAAAGTGAGTCTGAGTAGGCGAAAGGATATAAGTGTATAGGTATAAGTGAGAACGAAACGCCGAGAGCGGAACAAGACCAGATCCGACTTGCAGGGATTCTTCTGGTTTCCTAGTTCGGAGGCCGAGTCCTTTATGGAAGCTGCTCCAGAGGGAGAGGGGGCTACGCCACGTTCGATTTCCACACTCTCTATGTGACGCCGTTGAAGACCAAGGTAGTTGGAAGCCATCGAAACATCAAGAAAGTGGTTGTATGTTGAGGCAGTTGAAACACTGAGTAGGGCCTGGTTAGTTGATGCTCATATACAATCAGTATAATTTGTAAGAGTTTACTTTGTTATAAAGTCCAAAATGCATATGCGCAAGATGCCTTACTAAAATCTTCAAAAAAATAATATACTCTATTTAACTGTGGGAAGCGTATGTAATGCACTCGACTGTTATATAGATATAGACGAGGATCTATAGGTCCCGAGTCACAAGTAAATAATACGAGATACACTATTTATTCTTTTAAGGTCCATGATCTTCGACTAAGTGGAATCTAGATAACTACTAAGACTCACCCAGCCTTAACAAAGTGGGTGATCTTAGTTAAGGGAAAAACCTGGCGGTTGAGCTTGATCTCACCTCCTTGCAACATCTTGGGCTTGGAAACAGAACAGTATCAGCATGTTTTGAACCCATTTTTCTACATAGCTTGTAATGGTACAGGATTTTTTTTTTCTTCATATGCTTATTTCGCATGAACTCTATTAGCCTACTGCAAGGCTCTGGGCCTATTATTTCCTCAGTTTATAAGTTTCAATGAATATTTTTTTAAATATATATACAAACCTCGGTGTTAGGCATTATCGCGGGCCAAATCACTTCCTAGCATTCCTGGCTTGGAAATAGTATGGCCCTTATCCTGTACTAAACGAAAACCCTTAATGGGTTGCAGTAATTGATTTTTTTAATATACTTCTACATCAAGAAACAAACAGAACAAAGATCATAAAACCAATAATGAATAAAAATAACGGACATTTAAATAAAAATTAATCTACCCAAGAGATACTGATCATTCCGCAACGGTAGAGAACCTTGAGGTCATCGGGTCAATAATCCCAAGGCTGCAAATAAATTATATTGGCGTCGGCCTGGAATTCCAAAGGTGACCAGCCATTGGCCAATACAGAACTAATGGCGATGTAATTATTGAAAGCGTTAAGTCGTTATCTCAGTCAGGATTACAATAATATACATATGAAGATAATTTATCGATTTGGTTTTAGTTTTGGCGGTCCTACACCTACTGCAATAAACTCCTATAAACTTTTTTTTTTCACATCCTCCAAAATTTTATTTACAATATAAATACAAATTTACAATAAATAAAAATTTACAATAAGTACATGCAAATGCTTCTATATAAACAAAAGCCTTTTGTTACCTTTCGGTAAAGAAATCCTACAAACTATGTTACTTGATTTGTTTCGTTCACCAAAAATATGTAGATTTTGCGAATAACACGTGAGGAAGCTACTTAGAAGGCAGAATTTTATCCGACTTACTTGATATTTATCGTTATATTATGACAAAATTACACTACAAATTAAATTGTAGCCTTTGGGTTATTCTGATGTATAACCTATATTACTGTAAAGTTTCATCCAAATCCGTGCAGTAGTTTTTGCGTGAAAGAGCAACAAACATACATACAAACTTTCGCAATTATAATATTAATAGGATATATATATATATATATATATATAAAACCTGTAACCACAACAACCCACGGAGGGTCATTGGTTCAGTGGTTGATAATGTAGTGTAAGCCTATGACTGTTCAGGAGGTGATTTTTCCAAAATCATACCCAACTCCCATGTTATACCCCAACTACGGATACCCACTACAATTTATGACTGTTAATAGGTTAAATAATTTATTTGCCACAGCCGGATTTGAACCCAGTACCTTTCTCAGTACAAGCAACTCAATAATGTGAAATAAAAGTTTATTTATTTATTTTTTTAATTATAAATAGCCTTAGTATTAAAATAGAAATAATTTGATAAGATCAGAAAAATCATGGGTATATTTTTTTTCTCTTTATATATTTATCCACACCTGTTAAATGAAAACAATGACAATTAGCAGGTTGGCTGAAAGTAAAATAATATTTATTTTTATTTTTTATAGAATTTTTGGTCAGCTGTTTTGATTTTTAAATATTTTTATTTTAAAGAAAAAAGTTATGCCGGATTCGAACCCGCAATCTTTGTCTCTCCGTGACAGCGCTCCAAATTAATATACAATGACATGAGAGGTATGAAGAAGAACAGTAGCCAGCGGTACCTCTCCCTTGGCTTGATTCAATTTTCTGTAGTAAAAGATCCCTCATCCACGCTCTTTTTAATCTCCTCCTAGTTTTCTCCAATGGCGGATCTAGGAAATTTTAAGATTATTAATGTATACGATCCATATATGAATGAAGATAAATAAAATGTCAATTTTTAATTCAAGACAACTGAGGCCAGAAAAAATAACATGGATAAAATAAGCTCCTTGATCAAAGCGGTAGCTATCTATATGTGAATGTAAAACATAAAGGGTTCGGAATCATCGATTTTGGACACACCCATTGAGAAAACATAAAATGATACCATGAATAATTTAAGTGTGTAAAACGTAGTTATTTCTTATTAAAAACTAATTAAATTCAGGTCAATATCAACTAATGAGAACTCTAGGGGGGGCATGGCCCCCCTCAAATCCGCCAATGGTGTTCTCAGGCATGAGAGTAGTGGCCATTTGTTCTATTAATGGGTTTGGATGTCCGTTTTTCTTGAAAGCTTTTGTAAAATGTTCGTATATGTTCGTCAACCGTTGGTATTTTTAAGTCAGTATGCAGAGTTTGGTATTGACGTACCAAGCTTTGGTGATAAGTCTAAGTACTTTTGACTGAAAAGTTTGCAATCGTTTTCTGTGAGTCTGTTTAGCGATCCCGTAGATATGGATATTTAATGTGATTCTAGAAATATACCGATAGTGTCGTTTTCTTTACATTCCTCGTTCCAAAAGCGGAAATTGGAATACATAGGCATCATGTGAAATGACAAATATCGTCTATTGCAGCTCAGAATGCAGGGAAATATGGATAGTAATAGGTGTCGAGGAAGTAGGAGGCAGTTCTGGCTTCATAACTTAAGAGAATGGCTTAATCTCACGACTCTCAGAATGTTTCCAAGTGCCGCCAATAAAACTAAGGTCGCCGTATTAATAGCCAAGGTCCGAAAAGGGTAAGGCACAGGAAGAAAATAAAGGTACAGAATTAGAGAGACTATATCATTACAGAAAATAACATAATTAATAAAAATCTAGAGCATTCCGTCTTCATTTTTTAACTATAAATTATTAAATTTATTAAATTAAACTTTAGCATTGGTAATAATAATTGACTTTAGCAAAGGAAAAAAAATCAGCTGACTTTGTTAAATCAGTAAAATCTTGGATGTATCGCTTGAAAGTTTTTATTAAGCCTCGAAATACATTCTTCGTTTCTCTTCTTATCTTTACGGACAATAACATTCTAAATAAAAGTCCGGAACATCCTTGGTCGTTTTATGCGCTAAGCATTGCTCAGGCCTTCCTCAGATCGCACAGTTATATGTTTTTTTACTGATAGTAAAAGTTTATTATACAGTCAAAGGTATAATTACGATGTAGGGATAAAGACTGTACTTCCTGTGGTGGGAGGTTACAGAGGCTAAGGTTAGTGCCATTGCAATGACCCGTGTCCTTTGATTGGAATGCGCAATTACAGTTTGATTGGTGAGCTCGGCCAGTTGTGTGCTTGCTTTAAGGCAAGACTGGAGTCGCCAAGTCGTCGATATTTTCTCTAGTATTATTCGATTATCCATTTTATTAAGTTTATATAATATTATATTATTATTTAGAAAAAGGTTTAATTCGATAGTTAATATGAAAAATATATAGGAGTGAACTAAAAATATAAATAAAAAATACCTTTATTATATTTATGCCATTACAACGCATGAAGGATCTTAGGTTCAGCTCGTGTCAATTGCTGTACTGTTTATTAACTAACGGTTTTCAAGAAAAATGGTGTGACAGAGATCACACTTACTGTCAGAAATGTCTTCCCATCCCTAGGGTCGATCCACAGCCGAAAACATAATAAATGATTTTTCTCCTCTGGCGGTTTCCGAGAAAACGGAACATTTAGATTTGTAAACAGTGCCCTAACCTATTGGGCTACTCCACCCACCATTAGTATTTATATCCTATATATCCTAATCACTATTGGCAACTTTATTTCGAATACTAATGCATTCCTCGCAGGCTGATTGGATAAGGCCGATCATGGGGATGCAGACTGTTAGAGAAAGTGCTATGAGCTGATTGATGACTCGGGAATGCCCTTACGGTATTCTTCCCCTACCTCAACGGCGTAATGCTCTAGGATTTCAAGCGCCCTAGGCATACTAAAATTCTGCACCCAACGGTTAGTTCCAACTTAAAAAGAAGTAAAATATATAATGATTTAAAAAAGAGAAAAAGAACTGGACCACTAAAAACCATGAATTGTCTCGGGTTCAAAATAGAGACAGTACAGATTCTAAGACAAATGTTGCGCAGTGAGGTGATTTGTCCGAGATTACGATCAACCTCCAGATTTTTACCGAATTAAAATCCATTCTATAAAGGCAGGGTGAGCCCCAGTATATCTGCAGATTCCACAGGGTTCATCCCTTACTGTAGAACAGATTAGATAAAGTATCTCCCACAACCGAATTGGAATCCGGTGCGTTTGGCACGGCAACACAGTTCTCTACACTGAGCCATTCCATTCATCCCTTAGATAACAGTTCTTGAAACAATATTTATAAATCTTCTAAAAATGTCATTCATATCGATTTAATAGTATCAGCAGAATCCACAGTATCCATCCGTGACTGTAAGCAGATTAAATAATTTATCTGCCACAACCTGATTCGAACAGCAAGCAATTGAAAACTCCTGACACTGAGGTACCCTGCGCCCCAAAGCCTCATTACATACATACACACACATATATGCTTACTCTTAATATATAATAATAACGTGCACTAAGTTTACCTTGTAAATTGAGAATGAGAAGAGTAAACAATGAATAACGTACCTGTAACAAAAAAACAAAATTATAGAATTTTATAGCGAATATAACGATATAATATCTTACTTAACTTTATGTGAAATCCTGGAATAAATTAGAGGATATAAAAATAAAAGTTAAAATAAATAGTAACTATTATCCAATTTTGTACTTATTAATTTAAATGATTTTTCTTTTTAACTTTGGTATTCATTCCATTGATTTGTATTCCCTCTCTTTCAAGCGACTCTCCGCAGACATCAGGATACCCTAGCCAACAAAGTTACTGACCTATGGTACACGCACTGATTTCATGAAATATTCATAGCGTTTATTCCATTGCTATAGGATACACGTTTAATAAAAAGAATCAATATGCATGAGGATTAATCCGATAACTGAAAATAAATATTTAATGCAGTGAGACATTGTTGAATATCAACCATCAATATCAGGTAAAAAGCACTAAGCTTTGGAGGAATAAAGAAACAGGATTCTATGTAAAAGGATATTATTATATTTAGCTAATTTTACTTTTAAAAAAAACACGATAAATCATAATAAATTTATAATATCCTGATTAGTTGATAATAACACATTTTGTTTGGACACCTCTAACTTTATTTAATGAAATTCCCACGGAACTTTCAAAAAACAATAACATCCTACTAATATTATAAATTCGAATGTTTGTTAGGAAGGATGTATGTATGTATATTTGTTACTGTTTCATGCAAAAACTACTGAAAGGGATTTGGATGAAACTTAAAGGTAATATAGGTTATACATCAGAACAACACATCTTACTAATATTATAAATGCGAAAGTTTGTATGTTTGTCTCTCTTTCACGCAAAAACTGCTGAACGGATTTGGATGAAACGTTACAGTAATATAGTTTATACATCAGAATAACACATAGGCTACAACAAGCGCGGATTTTGGGGGGAGGGCGCACGGGGGCACGTGTCCCCCCCCCCGACTGTTTTTTAAGTATTGTGGGGAATCCATTATAGGACATAATTAAAGGCAAATCTCATGATCATAGTTGTTAAAATAACAGATAGAACATGAGTGAAACTATTAGGTTTGATATCCTACTAATCTTACTAATACTATAAATGTGAAAGTTTTTATGTTTGCCTCTCTTTCACGAAAAAACTACGGAACGGATTTGGATGAAACTTTACAGTAACATAGGTTATACATCAGAACAACACATAGGCTACAACAAGAGCGGATTTTTGGGGGTGCACGGGGACACGTGCCCCCCGACAGTTTTTTAGGTACTGTGAAGAATCCATTATAGTACATTATTAAAGGCAAATCAGGAACTTGGGATCTTGAAATTTATATATAGGTTCTTTGTATAGTTTAAGAAAGAAATTTGGATAATTCCACCCCAAGGGTTTCCCCTTTAATATAATAGGGGTTCAAAGGTTGTATAGAATCTGTCAGTTTTGAAGTTATACATCTGAAATTTTGGATGTACGAGTAACTTATATTTTAAAGAAATTATTTATTAAAAATGATCTTTCACGAAACTGTATCTAAATAAATAAAATGTAGCAGACCAAATTCCACGCGAGCGAAGCCGCGGGCATAAACTAGTAAGCTATAATTTATAATGATTTTGTTTAATTTGGTCATAATACAAGAACAACCGTAAACGAAAGTAACCTCTGTCTGTCTCCCCGTTGGTTAATCATTGTCGATGCATGATTCATATAATGGGGGTTCAAAGACTGTATGGAATCCGTCACTTTTGTTAGACATCTGACATTTTGGATGTATGAGTAACTTGTAGTTTAAAAAAATTAAATTGTTTATTGAAAATTATCTGTCACGAAACTTTAAGTGGCAGACAAAATTCCACGCGAGCGAAGCCGCGGGCAAAAGCTAGTTCACAATATATTTATTTGGTATTTTTATTTATATAGAAAAAATAGATTTATGTAATTCCTTCATGCATTGATAGCTAAGCTATTCCTAGCTTTTTTATAAGTATGAGAAATATTTGTTGAAACAGTTTTTTTACTAATTATAACTGATTCTCTGAGTAAATTTAATAAAATATCGTGTACATCTTACATTAGCAAAGTGCCCTACCTGAAAATTGGATCCGAATCATATGCATTTTGTGATTACAAATTTTATTTACGGTATACAGACACAATAAGAAATTTAAATAATTTAATTAATTAATTTTAATTTAAATGTAAAGTGTATATTACATTAAAAGGGAAAAAAATAATTAAGTTTTTGTAATATAAATCTTAATAAGTTTGCTTCACGAGTTGGTCCAGGAAGCTCTTCTCCAAGCTTTAGCGAAACGTTATTAAATAATAAAGTAGGTCAGTAAATGTAATAACTTCACAGGCGAGGGATTGCTTGATTAAAAAAAAATATTAGTGAATGTAATAAAAATAATAAGAAATATAGAAACTGATCATTAAACAGAGGAAATAATAAAATGGTAGAAATAGCGTCGTAAAATGGGCTATTCAATTCGAACTTTGCATCTAAACAGAAAAAGAAGAAAATTTACTTGAAATAAATGAAAAACTGTAAATAAATATTTAAATACCGTTTGTCTACACTAGTATCTATTGATTTCTTTTTAACCCGGAATTGGTTTTGTGAGTTTCTTATTTTATCTTGCCAATAGCTATCACCAAACACGTCGTAATTTTCCCATATTTTCTTTTTACACAAGCGTTTCCTAAACTCTCTGCATCCATCTGGCAATTTAATGATTTTTGTAATTCTGAGTATATATCGTGAAAAAAAAACAGAAAATCACATTTTTTATTGTAGTTATTTTTTATTCCCAATCAAATGAACTCAAGTTTTTGGCGTGTGGTTGGCGGTATAGACACGTATTCCTTGCAGGAACACTGACATCCTGTAACAAATGTCTTATGCAGTAGGATTTTTTTTTAGGGGTAGATTTACTAGGTCTCTCCGACGTACACTGAGGTTCAAGAACGGAGACAAATCGATCAAGATCGTAGGATATTGGCTGTTCGGGGAAAGCAGGCGTACGAGGACCTGTATATCATTCCTCTATAGGAGACCGTCCGTGGACCAAACCAATGCCTATAACATCCGGAAAACCACAATGCTTTTGCCAATAGTGCACGGGGTAGGATCATCACAACTACGCTCGGTCTTAGTAGCTTGCCTCCAGTAGGTTCTCAGATCACACGAAACCAAAAGGGTATGTTTGAGGAATCCCTGGATCGAGATACGATTTGAAAACTTTTAAGTTTGTAAGCAAGTGAACTTTAACAAGTATACGAATACTATCGTAAGCCAACCCCTTAAAAAAATTTAAATGTTGCAATAACTTACAGTTGTATGTGCTTCTTATAGAGGATTTGGTTCATTTTCAGGAATGGTAGTTTCAACCTGATGTTTATTTGATGGAAGTTTAGAGATGGTTGAATCTTTCAGAAACGAAGAGATCGAGATAGAAGATGAAGCGAGCCGAACTGGCTAGAAGAGTCCAAAGTGTTCCCTTTCACTGTTGGGTCATCCACCTCGCCTAACCGCTCTGCTCTCCGCCTTATGTTCCAGCCCCAGCATCATTCCAACTTCGTTTTCCATCCGTTTAGCTTATCACACACACACACATCCATATATATATATATATATATATATATATATATATATATATATATATATATACACATTACATCGGCGTTAGTTCCGCAGGTTTTCGCTTTGAAACAAGTTACCACAAGTTTTAACGTTTCATTCGTTTCTTTTTTAATATTATCGAAAATAAATACTGACTTTATTTATTTACTATTAGGGACTGTATAAAGATTAAAGAGCCGATTTGTACATAAGAAAGTTATTTAACAAAAATTAAAATACTGGCTGTAAAAAAATGAATCAAAAGGTACACGATTGGAACGGTGAGTATATAAATAAACAATTAAAGCATAAATGCTGTTTCTCCTGCCAAATACATAAACTAATTTACCCCAGATTTCTCCTGAAAGCGCCGTGCAGGCTGCCGTTTCATTGATTATTACGAGGAAAGTAGACCGTACTTAAATTCCCCTCCGACATGAATATTCTCGGTTAAAGTTAAGTTAGAGCAAGGAAAATAAATAAGAAAATTATTAAGTGTTGCCCAACGGTTCAAGATTAGATTTAATTTAATTGGATTATTAGCTGTATGGTTTGATACATCTCTCTCACTCTCTCTCTATTAGGTATATATATATCTTGTCGTGTAATATGCATACATAAGATATCCTGTATATCTTATATATATATATATATATATATATATATATATATATATATATATATATATATATATATATATAATAGCTTGCGATACAGGAGACGGTAGAAGGGGAAGAGCGTGGCTAATTAGTCAATAATAAGCGAACCCCAGGAGCATGTAGATCCCTATCACACGGCCACCTCATCTTGTATCCTTTTTTTTATGTCGGCCTGGTTACACACTGCTCTCTAAATTTTATTTATTCGCTTATTCTATTAACTTGATTATATTTTTGATTTTATGTTTCGAATTACAAATTGAAAGTTTATTTATTACATGCCAATAATATATATTGAGTGGAGTGGAGTATATATACGGGTGTAGCTGTCTACACTGTTTAAAATTGTTAACACACACGTGTAGGGTCTTCAGACTCTCTCACAAAGGGCTCACAAAGTCTCTATTAAGTGTATACCCTTAATTAGGAGCAAAATCTAGTTTATCTTGGTCAAATCACTTTATTGCAACTTCAACCGTTGTTTTAGAAACAGTACATACTGAACCAATAGAAAAGATATACCATAACCATTTATGAAGGTTATTATTGTGTTCAGAACGAATTAGGGACCGTATTTTTTTTTTATGTCTAGGGTTGTGCAAGTGATTTGGCCGAGATCATACCAAACCGCTAGGTTTCCTCCCAATCTTCTATTATGAGCACAAACTTCCCAGAGGTTGAGTGAGCCCAAGGAGAATCTTCAGATTTCTTAAGAGTCGACATAAGATTGTTGTTGAGTTGATATACCTGAATCTAATATGCACAGTAACACGATCCTTACAGTTATGCCAATATTTCTTTTCGTTAATTGGAAATTATTTTGAAAAAAATCATAGAATTTTGATGTAATGGATAAAAAACAGTTTACCAGGGTTACAATTATGAGCAAGGCGATGAATTCCTGAACAATTTCAAAACTGCACTTTACTTTCAAAACAGATTTACTTTCATTTCAAAGGATGCAAGTAAATTGTTGGAAGGTAGGTGATGAGACTGGAAATTATTTTATTTTTTATGTGGAACATAATATTCGTCCTATATATTTGAAGGATTCGTTGAAAGAAAAAAGATATAGAATAGTTAATTACTAAATAAGTTGTATGAAACCGCCATTTTCCATGTTCTATATTCCATTGTTTGTTGTCTATTAACTTTGATTATTCACAAATTTTGAAAATTCTTAAAAATGCTGAACAAGTCCAGTTTCATATTAATTTAATTAATTCATCATTATTATTGGTGAATTCTCCCCAGAAACAGAAGACGTTAAGCAAGTAACTCGATAAATTTTCTTTGGGTTCTTTTTGTTCTTCCAATAGGCAAAAGCTTGTTTAGCTTTTCCGACCACTTCGGTCTGTACTGTTTTTGTTTTGGTTGCTCTGAAACAACTTCCTATTTGTCTACTTTATGTCTGAAGGTGTCTCTTTCTTAAATGTCGACTGGTGTTACGTTTGCATTTTTGAGGCCCTTTCGAATTTCATCTAGCCAGGGTGTTAGGTCATGAATAGCAGATTCATTATTTATGATTATTTTGAAGAGAAACGATATGCCCAGAGCCGGGATTCGCAATAATTACGTAAGTCAACAAGATCCTAATTAAAGTAATGTTCAATGAACATTCATCCGCTTGTATACATCGCAAATTGCGAGAACACGGGAATATTGGATCAGTGAAGAGAATGGATGTGTCTGATCGAGGTTCGAACCAGGATAGCTCAGATGGCAGAGCACCATGACGGAAACGTGGGAGACCGAATCCCGGCTCAAGACATATCTTTTCTCTTCAAAATAAAAATATTTAAAATTATAACAGTTTATACAAAAATAAAATAAAGATATTACATTATTATTACTTTTTTTTTTTTAAATCGAAGATTTGTATGGCAAGATGTAATGATTCTGCCTAGCTTAGCATTAAAGCTTTACCGTTCAGAAATAATTTACACTGCGCATTCTAGTGGCCTTTCTCATTCCTTTGCCCCATTCCCTGGAATGTCCATGCTGCCTTCCAGTAACTCTCCGGTAGTTAATGTCCGGAACAGATGAAGTCATCAGGAACAACTTCCATACGAGAGGAGCATCAGCTCCTAAGTGTTATGTTTTTTCCCGAGGAAGACTACAGTGTGAACATAGCGGGACAATAGTTGATAAAGTACAAGACCAGATCGATAAATAAATAACAATTCGATAATTCTCTTAGGAGGGGGGTAGCTCGATGTATAGAGTGCTTAGTTGCTGTGCTGAAAAGATCCCGGACTCTAATCAGGCTTTGGCAGATAAAATATTTGATCTGTAAGCAGCTATGGATAGGGCCTTGTGGAATCTGCAAACCCTCAAGGGTAGAAATTGTAATATGTAACTCTACCCAGCCTCTTGTGGCTACGCATCATTGGAGAGAAACCTGACGGTTGGGCGTGATATCGGCCAAATATGCTCCCTGCACAACCGTAGGCTTAGAAACAATGCATTCTGTGCCATTTACTGAACTCAATACTCTACATGGCTTGTAGTACAGATTTTTCTTTCGAAGTATTCCATTATTAGAAGAATTTCCTCCAGTCTATTAGAAGTCAATTATATTACGAATTTCAAGTAATTGTTTTACCAAAGAATTTAATAAAAACGGAGATTCCTTAACTGTCATAGCACTTAATCGTTGGATTGTTAAATTTTGTGAACCAGTAATCATTAAGGTCACATTCCATAAAAGTGTGTATACAATGTAAGGATTTTGTACCAAATAGCGCAATTTCTTCCATAATTTATTTTTTTCTGATTATAACTCATTGAATAATATTTAAACATTTAAGCATAACTCCCCCTTAATTCGTAGTCAACTTTTTAACATAAAATCCATTTATTTATATTATCCATAAATCTATCGATTCTAAATAAATCTATCATAATTCTATCATTTATTATGTATCCATTTATATAAGATTTGCTATTTATGATTTTTATCAAATCTGGCTGAAATTTTATTTTATTATATATTCGTGTCATAACATTGTCCAATTATCTATTTCAGCAGAATTTAAATAATTAATCTAATTTTTAAAAAAATTATCTTTCAATTATATAATACAGAAATCCTAACTGCTATCCAACATTGCTGATAATGGCCAGATTGAGCACTGCATTGATAAATATTTGGATCCAACTGTGCAAAGTTGAAGACAGTGCAGAAAGAAGCGAGAGAGAAAGCATGCGTTGCACAACCGTTAGCACCATCCATCAAATGGTACCTTCGGCGAAGACACTGAGGAGGATGACGATGGTACAATGGCTTCGGGACACGGAAAGTTCATTAGCTGTGTCCGTTCTTGTTGCGTAACCAGGGCGGCGAAGGCTTGCGGTCAGAAGCTCAGGCTGACAGGTTTGCCAACCGGTCGAGTTCCCTCTAATATTTTTTTGTTTACTTATTTTTTTAAAGCTTATTGTATAATTTAGATTTGGCATTTCGGAAGTGAAAGTGACTTATTGGTAAAAAATTAATATTCGAGATGAAAAATCGCATTAATATCAAGATAACGAATGGTTCCATGGTTCTTAACAAGACTGCGAACAACTTACACTTCTACTACATCTGTAAACTAAGAAATGAAGATAAAAACCCGAATTCTAGAAAGTAGAAACAAATAGTAGTAAGTAGAATGGTACAGTATATTGCTATAAATCTTAAAAAAACTGCTTACGAGGATTAAACAGTACTTAAATAACATATTGCTATAAGTCTTAACAGTACTTAATTAACAGAACTTGAATCTGTAAACAGCCGTGGTTGGAATTAGTAGAATCTGAGGACCTTCCAGGGGCTCACCCAGCCTATATGATTGTATTCTAAATTGGGAAAACAACCTGGCGATTGAGCGTGATCTAGAACAATTCACTTATCTATATACCCATTGTTCTTGAAACAGCACAGTCTCTACTATGTGCTATACCCGAGATCCTTCATGGTTAGTAATGGTAGTGCTTTTTTTTTTTATTAACAGAAATTAAAAGTAAAGTAATAATAATATAGCTTTACTACACCATAGCTAAGAAAAATCCAATATTTATTTTTAAATTTCTGAATATTAGAAAAAGAAAAATATAATGGTAACAGACGCAATCCACATTGAAAAAATCATTAAAAAAAAATACTTTTTATGTGTAGAATTATAATTGGGTTTACTTAATTAAGATATATTAGCTTCAAACTAACTGTTTATTATTATCTTAATCTTCATACCAACGTTTTGGTTCTCATCCCGTCTACACATTTAATTGGATCAAGAAGTACATCTGAACATCTGAACTCTTGTATGGTAATTAAAAAACTCATTAAATTTTTTTAATAATTTATATATAACATTTAGAGCAATAATTTGCGTATACTTGTTCCCGCGTTTAAATCCAGCAGAGACAGATCAATTATTTAAACTGATAATAGCAATTGATGGATCCTTAGGGATCTGAAAAACTTCCTGGAACTCATCCAGCTTTTATAAAGTGAGTAATTCAAACAACCTTAAAAGAGGGTATCCCTGGAGATATCGTGCATATCTCTGCATTAATATACAATATTTATATCACGTGTTTTACAATAACTATAAATTAATTTTAAAAAACATATAAAACATATCACGGCTATATGTTTATAAATAAATATGAGGAATAGGAAGGATATTAAAGACTGCACAAGAGCGCGGACGTGTGTCGAAAGGAGATTGGAACAGACCGAGTCCTTGGCCCATAAACATCGATAGCTCACTCCGCTTGAGACCTTGTAAAATTTTTATTTATCTAATAATCGCTGAATTAATTAAAACATTATGTGTTTCAATGTTTTTGTTTACTTTTTAGTCCAATAATAACAAAACAAAGTACGTATAAATACTTAAAGAAGTAAGCAAATAATAATATGTAAATAAACAAAATAGTGTTCATAATTTAAAATTTAACCTCTTTTGAAAATTTTGAAACGAGAGATACTACGTTGTTCCCACATAAAGAAATAAACAACGTAAATCCAGAAATAGACAACGTAGATAATGAAATAAATATCGTAGATGTAGAACAATTAGAATAGCACAAGCATAGGTATTCTAGCCTCTCTGTAACCTCTACTTGTCATACACCAAAACAACTTAGCTTAATAACACATTGACCGGCCCACCAACCTAATGACCAACCTCTTTTTTATGTTGGACTGCAATATTTTAGCAAATTAAGTGGTCATTTTTGTTGCAAGTTCCCTTGGGAATTTTTTTTTTTTACTTTTTTCCTAGTATTTAAAGGATAGGGTGAAGTTTAGTCCTAATTAATTGGGCAAAAGACAATGTTTTTGTACCAGTTAGAAATAAAAATATTATGGGTACTTTATTTAAAAATTATTTTTTTCTAACTTAAGCATGGTCTACATCCTACTATAGCCAGACGGCCAAACTCGCCTCGCTCATTCAAAAAAACACCTCCTTCATGCCGCTATTGTAACATCAACAAACGCTCTAAGCTCCCAATTAATTACAAAAGACTCATTTATATGACAGTTATCAGACCTATTTGGACATACGGAGTTTAGCTTTTGAGCTCTACTAAACCATCCAATTCATCTCCTATCCAATCCTTACAATCCAAAATCCTTCATAAAATCCTCAATGCTCCTTATTATATCACAAATAAACTCATCCATTATGATCTTAGTATCCCATATGTTGCTGATTTGGCCCAAACTAGATACCTATTCTTCCATGACAAGCTCCGTACACACTTGAATCCGCTAGTCTGTCAATTTTCTTCCCATACTATTCCTGATAACCCTCCGAGGTATCTGAAAAGAAGATGGCCTTGAGACCTTCTACTATAGAACTTTATTGGAGTGCTACCGATGGGTAGTTTCTCCACAAGTGTTTTTTTTTTTCATGTCATTTGTTCATATTATGTATAATTTGATGTGTATTATTTATAAATATCAATAAATTAATATAAAAAAAATTCTCCATCGTCCAGTTTGAATGTGTTTTTGTGAATGAGTTTGCGTGTGTGTATTATTGATCTGTTCTATAAACCGAAATTTTATAAAGCGAACATTAGGCATTGATGACCTAAGGGTTTTACACATTTAAACACCAACAAACGACAATAACACAACCCAGATCGACATTAAGATATCTAAATCGAAATAAACCATCAATAAATAAATAAATACAATAATCTAAGCATTCTTAGTAATCATTTATATGTTCAAATCTAACTCCCGTTTGTATTGTGACATTGTTCTATAATATGGCACACAAAAATAGCGATTTTCCAACAACTGACCGATCGTATGCTTAAATAAAAACTAAATTTTTATTTTTGTTTTCTTCCTTCAAGTACTAATAGTGTCAAAACGTTCTGCACAATTAATTCCAAGTTTAGAAATAATAAAAAAATATTGTTATGTGTAGATTCAATAATATCTAAAGTTAGTTCGGGACGAAGATGAGGTGATACAGTCACTATAACCAACTGTCAACAATCACATAAAACTTGATTATGCAGCTCATCAAGCACTATCCTAAATGACGTCATGGCAGAAACTATCGTCCTATAAACGAACCTTTGTACCTTATGAATAACACAAGAAGCCGAAATCACCCACATACTGACCAAGCACCAGGCGATGCAAGTCCTTGTACTGGATACAGTGAAGTGAAAGTATGACGAAAGGAACTACACCTACACCAAGTTATTCCAGAGGCTGGTACAGAGGTTCACAACGCTACTTCAAAGGAACCGGAGCCGGTAACTGATGAAGCAATTTCGGGACGCAGCGAAAGGTCACTGTACCAGAGCGTCAGGACACGCTGGAACTATCGTTGCTATCTAGCAATCCTTTCAGGGCCAGTAATTAGAGTCGAAAAAATAACAGTTAATCGTAATTCTAAACGAATAGTAGCAGTGACAGTTATTTCACATATAGTTATTATATCACAATATATGGATTTGTATTGTATCATACTATATAAAAGAAGTACACGATTACATCTAGTATGCTATTATCACAAATTCAAGGATCTGATATTTAGTTCATTCTTTATGATTGTCTTATTTAAATCCAAATATTAACAAAGACCCAAACAAAATGGGAGAACACAGATATCAATAATACATTCTTAAAAATTGATTTATTCAATTTTTTTTTAAAATTATTTTATTGAGTTGTACAACTGTAATATATGCATCTAGTACAATAGCTATTAGAATAAATAATACATGATAGGGCATGTAGAGACACTACCCACTGGCAGCACTCTAATAAAATATCTATAATAGAAGGTCCCGAGGCCATCTTCTCTTCAAACGCCTAGGAGGATTGTCCGGGATGGAATTGGATGCAAGGATGGAAACTAGTGGGTTTGGATGGGTCTGAAGTTTATTATGGAATGATAGGTATCTGGAATGTGCTAAATCGGTAACATATGGAACGTTAAGGTCATTATGGATGGTTTTATTTGTGACAAAATAAGGAGCGTTTAGGATTTTGCGAAGGATTTTGGATTGCAAGGATTGGATACGAGAGGAATTCGATGGTTTGGTGGAGTCCCATAGTTCAATTCCGTAAGTCCATATAGGTCTTATAACAGTCACTTATTCAAATTTAAAACTATATTATAACAACACAAGTAAATACATGGACGATATATAATGGCATAGATAAAGACAAGTAGAGATAATCAGTGGTAGTACTCAAATACATCAATAAATCAATGTTATATCTTTTATATAATTTTATTTATTATGTATAAAACCCATTTAGAACCATTATTTGACCACAAAAAAGCGAAATAGCGTAATATTTTTAATAATGAGTACAAAATAAAAGCGAAACTCAAAAACGATTTAATGAAAACAATAACAACATAATATTTCTATATTTTTTCGGTCAGCAATTTAAAAATCGCTGCCCCAAATTAATTACAGAGAAAATCTAGTACATCCACATGTGACATACCTTACAGTTAGAATGGTTTAGTCTACAGACTTTTTTTAACTTTTTTTAGTAACCTTTTATGACTACTTAAAGGTAACAGAGTGGCTCAGTGTTTATAGATTGATCCTGTTGTAGATCAATCACCATCTATAAAATGGGTGCAAGGGGGGGGGAGAGTAAACCGACTAAACATATACAACCGTTCGTTGGCTTCGAAAAGATACATTTTCCTTTCCAAATGTACATATTTGCCAATATTGATACAATTCGGTCCTATTTATTGTTTTGTTTTGTTGAAAGCTCAAATACCTTGTAAAGTATACCTTTATACAAGCAATATTTATAATAGTAAATCAATAAAATAGAGCCAAAAACTCAGAAAAGAAACACTATTATTTATTACAATGCAATAGGGAAAAAAACACAATACGAAGCCTTATGTTTCAAATTTCTCCAGTAATACACACACTGACCGGTAAGTTACTGGAGAAATTTGAAACATAAGGCTTTGCATTGTGGTTTTTCCCAATTGCATTGCAATATATAATAATAAATATTTATTATTTACTACTTTTCTATAACAATCATTTACATTATATTATAGAGTTATTTCAAATTGGCATTGTTCACTTAGTTAAAGGGACCGATAATCCTCATTTAAAACACATTATTATTAATATTTTAAGTTAATGATTATTGGGTATTAGAACTGAGACGTTTTTCCCACGGCATCGGATACTCTTCGACTATAACGACTGAGTATCGCCTAAGGCATCAAACACCATGAGCCGTTAGCTCACAAGATTTACGCACAAGCTAGCTAGAATACGACGCACTAACTATCGTAGCGCTATAAACACACCACTACTCACGTATGAAAGGCAACGCACGATCTTGTAGACATCCAGGCCGACCCAGATACCTGACCAGTCTTCGATCAGGAGGCATCTGGAAGCAGCGCTAGTAAAAGGATGAAGAAATTGAGAGAATGGTCAGCGTCCCCGAGTGAGAGACAGTTCTGTCCTATCAATGAATTTCTGCATCAGAATGATGGAGAAATGTGCGAAATTATTCCTAATTAATGAGAACAGGCAAGAAGAAGAAACTAGACCGGCGCTACAGGTACAACCAGTAGCTAATGGTCGTGGAAAGTTCAAGTTAGATGTTAGTGAAAGCATATTGGCCTGATATCCTCGATCTGGGCCCCATCGAAGAGCAGGTTCCTGGAAAGGAAGTCTAAGAAGAATAGCAAGAGGGTGAGGAGGACTAGTGAATATTGCAAGCAGCTTCTGAGTAAGAGCAAAAATAAATAATTAAAACTAAAAAAAACAAATTAATAAATATCTAGAAAGGAATAAAATAAATACAAAAAATAAAAAGTCCAAAAAAAAAAACCGACTCATAAATATCAGGTAAAACATCTTTATAAATTCACAAAAGTAAATCAAAGAAGAAATTAAGGCGTTGGCATGAAAAGGTAATTTTAGAGGAGAGGTAAACAGGGTATTAAAACTGAAAATGAAGATTCCATTGGAAAACAGAAAATGCAACCGTTCATAGAAACTAAAAATCTCCCACGACCGTGATTTGAACCCGGAACTTTTGTCTCACCGTGACATTGCTCTACCATTTGAGCTACCCAAGGCCGTCTACCGGCAGAGGACAAATCTTTTCTCTCATACGATCCCACGTTCTCGTGCTCTCGCTATTTTTGCGATGAATACACTAAAACGAAGTTCTTTAAACATTAATTTAATTTTAGGATCTTATTGACTTACGTCATATTACTACTTATAATTTTTAATAATTATTGGTCAATTTTGGCCTTGGGTAGCTCAAATGGTAGAGCAATGTCACGGTGAGACAAAGGTTCCGGGTTCAAATTCCGGCCGAGGGCCTATGTTTTTTCTTTAAAAATAAAAATATTTAAAACTAAAAAAAATTGACCAATAATTATAAAAAATTATAAATAGTAATACGACGTAAGTCAATAAGATCCTAAAATTAAATTAATGTTCAAAGAACTTCGTTCTAGTGTATTCATCGCAAAAATTCCGTGAGCATGAGGACATGGGATCGGATGAGAGAAAAGATTTGTCCTCTGCCGGCAGGCGGTCTTGGGTAACTCAAATGGTAGAGCAATGTCACGGCGAGACAAAGGTTCTGGGTACAAATCCCGGCCGAGGGTCTATCTTTTCTCTTTAAAAATAAAAATAACTAAAAAAAACTCAAAAAAATTGACCAATAATTATAAAAAATTAAAAATATCCCAGTTTCGACATATTCCTCTTTGTATCCTATTGGCACGATTAACTACTACCCTTTCGATGAAGAACACTGAAAAATAACTACAAAAATTAAGTACCTTTTCCACATCAAACTATCAATTTATTTCTATAGTATTTTGGAATAATATAACAAAAGGAATAAACTATTTTTAAAAGAATAAGTTAAAAATATCGTTATCGTGAGACATTATTCATAATAATTCTATGTACCAATAATTAAAAAAAAAAAATGAAATCTTAGCTAAAATATGTTTACCTACGTCACTTTTCTATTTCATCAATAACACAAGGGAACAAATTTTTATTAATTTTTTGTTGCATGGAGTTTTAGGCCTGTTGTTTACTAATTAGAGGTTGGTGATTACAAATCTAGCCTCAGTTTATCTCCAGCACCTTTTGTTTTTGGCAAACAGCTGATAGACATATATTTGTACTAGTCACATTCAAACTTCAATTCAACTGAGTTGTTTAGTGAAAAAGTTTGTGCTCTTGTGTTAAATAACAATGTCCAAGTTAAGAAATATCTGTAGAAACGATCCAAACTATTTCTGTAACATTTGTGGTGAATATACATTCAAAAATTGTAGGCTAAGTGTGTCAGAGTTTATAACACAGGTATATTTTGATTACTTTGGATTCGCTTTGGACATCCGTGACAAGTACTGGATCCCTCATATGGTATGTAAAACATGTGTTGAGTCTTTGAGATTATGGGCAAATAAGAAAAGACCCCATTTTAAGTATCAAACACCAATGATTTGGCGGGAACCTAATAATCATCAAGATGATTGTTATTTTTGTGTGATTGATATTAATGGAATTAATAAAAATAACCGGTCGAAATGGTCTTATCCAAACTTGTTATCTGTTACTCGACCAGTCTTGTTCTCTGGCGATGCACCAGTACCCCAAGCTTCTTCATCTGTACAAAATGATCATGATATAGAAAAACAAAACTATTCTTCAAGTGATGAAAGTCGGACAAGTGATTCTTACCCTGATTTTACTTCTGAGCCCCAGCTCTTTAATCAGGAAGACCTCAATGCATTAATCAGAGATCTTGGTCTTTCTAAAAAGACATCGGAGATTCTAGCTTCTCGATTAAAGCAAAGAAATCTTTTAACCCCAGAAACAAGAATTTCATACTATCGTAACCGAGAGGCAGAATTGCTGTCATTCTTTTCTAAAGATGACGACTTTGCTTTTTGTTCAGATGTTCCTGGTTTATTGAAAGCAATGGGAGTACAGAAGTATGATCCAAATGAATGGCGTTTATTTATTGACTCCTCTAAACGTAGCCTGAAATGTGTACTTATGCATAACGGCAATAAGCTGGGTTCGATACCGATTGCACATTCAACTACAGTCAAAGAAGAATATGCTACTGTAGCTTCTGTAATGGATAGAATCAAATACAACGAACAAAAGTGGTTGATAAGTGTTGATCTAAAAATGGTGAATTTTCTTCTTGGACAACAAGGTGGATATACAAAATATCCATGTTTTATTTGTTTATGGGACAGCAGAGCTAGGTCTGAGCACTGGATTAGAAAAGATTGGCCTTCCAGGCAATCTATGGTTCCGGGACAACTGAATGTAATAAATGAGCCCCTTGTGCCCACGGATCGAATAATACTGCCACCTTTGCATATCAAACTAGGGCTCATGAAACAATTTGTCAAAGCTTTGAACAAGGGTGGTGATTGCTATAAATACATCTCTAAGAAGTTCTTTAATTTGAGCCAAGAAAAAATTAAAAATGGAATTTTTGATGGTCCCCAAATAAGAAGGTTGATAAAGGATGAAAACTTTATTAGTTACATGACTGATATTGAAAAAAATGCCTGGAATGAATTCGTTTGGACTGCTCAAAATTTTCTGGGAAACAAAAAGGAAGAAAG
Source organism: Arma custos (assembly GCA_037127475.1). Taxonomy (NCBI): domain Eukaryota; kingdom Metazoa; phylum Arthropoda; class Insecta; order Hemiptera; family Pentatomidae; genus Arma; species Arma custos. The sequence goes on from CM073764.1 coordinate 41,293,568, forward strand.
CTATGCGGAGCATATTGAACTAATGTTGTTACACTTCCAGCAGCTTGGTTGTAATATGAGCATCAAAGTACACTTCTTCCACAGCCATTTGGACCGTTTCCCTGAAAATCTTGGTGATCTGAGTGAAGAACAAGGGGAACGGTTCCATCAGGACATTCGAACTATGGAGGAACGTTACCAAGGTCACTGGAATGCTCACATGATGGCGGACTATTGTTGGAGCATTAAAAACAGCCCCCGTGAACCGAATCAAGCCAGAAAATCTTACAAAAGAAAATTTTTTGATATGTAGTGGTAATTTTTTTAATAGTTTTCTTAATAAAAAATATTTTCATCTTAAAAAACAGTTTATAATTATAACCCCAAAAGTAAAGCTGATACAAACAAACTGACTTCAGATCTTAAATCAGCACCTCGAGGAAGTAGAATATTAGTCAAAATATTTCATGCAACAAAAATGTTGTTCCCTTGTGTAATAAATCATTATATAAACCATAAAACCCCTATAGATATTAAGATTTTTTTAATTATAACTACGGATACTATTAAAAATTAATTAATTAATTAATTTTATTATCCTATACTTCATTCCAATATAGAAATCTCCCATTTATCTTGCCTTTAACATTTTTCGTAAGTATATCTAACTACTATTTCTATATTTTAGAAAGTTTGGGATAAGATATATGTTTTTCCATCAACTTTTATCTAAGTTCTTATGGAATGGGTAGGAAATTAAACTAGGAAAAGTTTTTTCGGAAAGAAAACATTTCTAATCAAGTATTGATTTTTAAGTTATTTTATTTCTTACTTCGCTTCATACTTTCTAGTTCTGTACACTCAATACCCCAACATACATACAATTAAGAATGTCAGAAACGGAGATATTTTTTTAATTTACAGAAGAAATCAAATTTTGAGAATTTTCATATATAAATTTTACCGAAATATATCAACAAACTAATTCACTGTAGATTTCTACTGAAAGTAACGTTCCGGTTACACTTAAGTCGTCTCATTGAGATCATTATGAGAGAAGTAGACCGTGCTTAAATTCCTCTTGGTAAAATTTAAGAACCTAAATCTCTTAAAAAAATTATTCACACTCTTTAACACCAAATTATAGATTTAATTTCTCACATATACCGATATATATATAAACTTTTGACCACTCAACCCATGAAGGGTCTTGGTTTCAGTGCATCGTAGAGGCTGAACTGTTTCTTGGGCATATATGCAGGGAGGAAATTAGTTCTAGATCACACTCGACCGCCAGTGTAGAGGCTCTCCCACTATGTAGGGGCTAGGCGAGCCCAATGAAAGTCTATGGATCCCACAGTGTCTTATCTGCTGCTGTTAATAGATTAAATATACAATTTGCCACAGTTTTAATTTTACGATTTCGAGAACTACCAATGTTTAGTTTCTCTCCTTGCATTCAACTCATTCCATTATATATCTTTCATTCTATTTACTAGCATGTATGTAGGTATTATTATTATTATACAGATGTAAGTTTTAATAAATAAATTTAAAAAAGAATTTACAATAAATATTTGCTTAATACCCGCCGAATTGCAACGACCAATATTTAGAATCAATTTTAATTCATACCGACATTTGTGTTCGTATTCGTATGAAAAATAAAACATGTTATTATCTATGTTGACATTGTATTTAGAAATATTTCAATCGCCATCTTATTTTTTTCGTGTTAGGTATCTAAATGTTATATAAAATAGCAATATTTATTTTATCAAAACATCTCAAAAATATTTCTTCGGTAGCTTAATTGTTTCAACTGTGTCGTCAAATCCTTTTTCAAAGATTCGCTAGACATGCTGCTATCTACTTTACACCTTACACAGCAATAAATTAACTTTATATATATGTAAACGCACACGCACAAATATATTCTTATAAGCATGTACATATAGGCACACACGCAAAGAAGACTGAGGCATACACAGCTGCTAGGTGGTGAACAGTATTAGGAGCGATGGGAACCCCTAATTGCCGCTGAGGTCAACAAATTGTCTGTTTCGACCCCGCGGCTAATGGCTCTCTATGCCATTCTCTCTCTCACACTCTTCATAGTCTCTTTTCATCCAGATTTTCTTCTTGTTTGTCTTTTCTTAGAAGCTATCGTTATGGCCCGTAATTATCCGAGGCAGGGAGATATGGCCGTTCTCAAAAGTCTTAAAATTAGCTCATTACACGATTGGATAACAGGGATAAGGATTCTTTATTCCTATAAAGGAATAAAGAAAACGAGGGATGATTTCGATTCGAATCCTGTAATATTAAATAAGGTACAACCCATAGGAACAAAAATCTGGAAGTTCTTATAATACCCAACATTTTTGAGGTATTGGATTGGCTTTTAGAGAAACCACACACATATTTATTAAAGATAATTCACGATAAATAAGCATAATTAAGATTCATTTCATTTTATTAAACATATTTTATTATTAAAAAAGTAAAGCGACCATAGCCACATAAAAAAACAAACACTTAAGGTAAGTTGCAGTCTAAATGACAGTGTTACTAGTAAATGTGTTCACTACAAGAAGCTGAGAATTCCTTCATAACCACAATTTAGTGACGTTTGTTGTGGTTTTGGAAGGGAATTGGGAGTAAAATATTTCACTATACTCTTAATATCAGAAACAACACCACGCTTCTCTTGCGTTCTTCACATATTAGTATAGTTCATTATTGGGTTTTCTTTAAATGGTAATACGTAATTAAAGAAGTATATATATATATATATATATATATATATATATATATATATATATATATATATATATATATCTCGCTGAATTATCATATATTCAGAATATAATAATATAAAAGGTTATTGCTATTTAAATAATAGATAAAACGGTAAAAAAAGGTAGAAAGTTAAAAATGTTCATATTATCGACATTTTGTATAATAAATCAATCTTAAAGATCGACTTTCTCTGGATTTTTCTCATTCATATTAGAAAGCCATAGGCACAATACATTTAAATAATTTACCAAATTTTATCCTACCTGCATGAAAATAAAGGATCAGTTTCTTATTTTTATTTAATGGAAAATCTATCTATTAAGCCTGTAAAATACTAAGAAATAACGAAACAGCCAACGTTTCCCTTATTCGGAAAACATCAAGACATATGAAAAAATAACAGCCATGAAAAGAGAATGCAGCACACCCCACATCAACACGAACATCAATCAAAGACAGTAATCTCACACCACTCGAAGTCCAAAAAGTTCAATCAATATCGTAATTCAATGCAACACCTAGAAGAGATACTCATTCTGTTGCGACTGTTGATGTGAGATGTACTCCATTTTGAAATCATTGATAAGAATTTTGTGGATGCCCAAATTAGTCCTGATGACTGTTTAGTTATTTATTTTTCAGTATTTTAGAGATCCGAGTCTTTGTATTTTCCAATCGGTTTCTAATAATTACTTTCTGTTTCGCATACAAATTTTACTATCACATATTATTAGTTTTTCGAATTGTCATAAAGCCTGTAGTGGATTACGGAAAAGGAAAAAATTAACAAATGGAATAAATAAGGGGAATGAACGAATAAGGCATACTGTTTCTTGTAATGTACTAAAGTTGTATTCCTCAAACAGTTTATGATGGATTTTATGGCTTTATTTGGTCAATAACAACCAAATAGGAAAAAGTATAATATTTAAAATTTATAAATGTCCCGGATCCAAACCTGGGAGAGGCAGATCAATTTTATCATCTGGTAACAGACATGGATGAACTCTGCGAGATCTGGAAACGCATCCTAACCACCCAGCCTCAATGGAGTTGGTTTCCTTAATTAATCTCTGACAATCCCTACACAACCGTTGATCTAGAAAAAGTATAGACTCAACCAAAAGCGTATTTGTAATGAAGTAGAAAAATGAAATTTATTAAATATATTTGTTATGTAAAAAGTATCATTGTAGACTGACAAGATGCCTCTTACCCCAGTTACATAGTATATTGTATGAGACTCTTTAATTTTCAATCAATTGACGTAGCAGGTTGCCACCTCATTCGACAAGGCGTGACAATAGAGTTTCGTTATTTTTTTTGTTTTACATATCCATTAAACTCGTTACATAAGCAGTTTCACCAACGCCAACTACAGTAGCCGCAATAGCGCATATGCAAGGCCTTCTATATGTATATTCATTAACAATTATTTAAATTTTAAGCAGTTGAAATTAAATAGGGCAGATATTGTAGGAGCTCCCCGGATTCTGAATTGAAAATCTACTTTTCATTGAACGGCCTACATTGGATTCCTTTTCAACTATCCAGATTCTTTTTTATCAGGTCAGATCGGGAACATGAAAATAACATTTCTTTTCTTACTCCCTCCTCTCCTATCTCCTTTTTCCGTAGGTCTTCCTTCCTTTCGTTTCCTTCCTCTGTATGCATTTTTTCTTATCTCTGACAAGAACCTTGAGGTAATTTGTTTTCCAAATTCGTCTCTGTCCATACAGTTTTTTAAAATCCTTTCGTGTTTTTAGAGTTTTTTATCTCATATGTTTGGAATAACATCTCATTCCTTTCATGTAAATTTTTTTTTTGCAGATCTTGGAAGGATCTGAGGAAGAATCGTTATCATGTGTGCATAAAATTCCAGACTTTTTTCCCTTATTGTAGTTTCTGGACGATTTTCCCATAAATTTCCAGATCGTATCAAATCATAAACGGTATCCTTTCTCCGTGATTCATCTTGACACTCTTTGAATTTTTCAAATTTTTTATAGGTTAGGAATTTCGGTTTTTTCTGTACCATATTCGTTTCACTAAGAAGTTGTAATGCTTCATGTTGGTTTTGATGGAAAGTTTTTATAACTGTTTATTTATTGTAAAAAAGTGTGTCAGTATTTACATTTAACCCTCATCCACTACCCCATTTATCCTATGACAAATTTCCTACTCCTGGGTCGTCTAAGGCCCATCCATGCCCTTGAAAAAAAAAAAAAAAAAAAGTACAAAACTTGTAAATATAGAAACATCACTATAATATTGGACTGACAAGGAGCACTGTGTCGTTCACTACCGAGTGGAGGAGGGTTAATAACATAATTTCTAATCCATGTTAGTTTTTAAAATGCATCATGTTTTTTTTTTTCATGAGTATGGACCGAAATAATTACCGTTCTTAATCATTGTTAAGTTTTTAAATAAAAACTAACTCATTATAATGACTTATTGTGATGTTGCGACAGAGGAAGAAAATTTAAAATAATGCATGGAGTTTAAGAGATTTTCCAATATATTCCGCTTTAGACCACGGAGGATTTTGTGTAAAGTCCGGGAGTGGCAGATAAATTATAAAACCTGTTAAAAGCCAATAACAGACACATCCTAACCACCAACTCTTGAATCAATGAAGTAGGTGCCCTTAACTAATCACCTCCCTACACAACAATAGTCCTAAAAACAGTAAAGACCCTTTCATGTACTGAGGCCTTGGGTATCCTTCATGGGTTATAGTAGAACAGGTTTTACGCATCTGATTTTTTAGGTATAAACTTCATAAAGTATAGATGATTTTCATGTTTATCTTGATGTCTTGATCTTGTTTATCTTGATAGTGGCATAAGGCTCCTTCTAACGGACAATGTCATTACTCAAAAACTTTACTTTTCAATAAAGGTATTAAAAATTTCCATGTGAGTTAAAAAAATAAAATGTGAGGATGGAGATAGTTGGGGGTGCAGTCAAATTAAACACCAAATAAGTGAATACTTATTTATTATTTGTGCCGAAGTTTCGACCTACTTTGTAGGTCATCTTCAGGGAACCACCGGAATAACCATAATAACCAGAGGAAGAAGACGAGGGCTAAGGATAAGGTGTAGCCCTAAAGTGCACAGCCGTGATACACATAAAAATACAAGCTCAACCATGATGCAACTCAAAATATGCCTTTAATAAAAAAAATTATGGAAATTGAATATCAGATATTTTGTTCCTGAATTAAAAAGCCTCATCCAATACATTCCCTACAGAACGCTTAGCAAAAACTGTCAATTTTTGAGTTATTTCGTTGTTCGTTCGAAGGAGCTATGTGTCAACTTGTTGATTGCTTAGATTACCGAAATGTTCTGAAGTAAATCAAATAGGAACGTAAATACTGAATCTTTATAGAATGCGATTCCCAGCATTTCACAAGGTTATCCACAAGATTTCTTTTTTCTAAAGAACAAACCCTTTTCAAACTCTTAGAATTTTCATAAGGTATATATTACGATTACAAGATTAATACCTCGAGTAATGTCTAATGTCGTCAAAAGGATAAATACAAACTTTGAGAACCGAAGGAATAAACTGAATAGAAAGCATAAGAAAGGGTCGAGGACTGTAGGAATGAAGAAGTAAAAAAGGACAATTTCCGAAGAGTAATAATGCCCGGGATCGATCCTCGGGGCTATTTCCTTTCGACACAGAAGCCTTAATAAAGAAGAATTACAGGACATTATCTGGGGGCAGGCTGTTATAGAGTAGGCTACTGCATCAGAAGAAAGGGAGCATGTGCTCTCCAACTAGTACCTATAATTCACTATCATAAGCTATATCGGCTTCCAATACGAAATTGGAGGGTTGCAAAATTTTGAAAAATGGCATCAACGGATAGGCACTTAAAATTGATAACTTTCGAGCGGGGTATCATAAACCAATCCAAAATATCCCTGATTAAGTATAATAACAACAGTAAGACGGTGGCGAAAGTCAAAAGACACCTGGAGAAAACTCCGATATCACTGCTTCCTCCAACAGTGTCAGGATAATATTCAATATTTGATAAAAGTACTCTTTCAGATACATGAATCGAATAATCGATACTGCTCCAGCAATTACAGGAGAGTATCGATACCCTGCGGTATTGACACAAGTAAAAAACCTGGTCTACATGCAGTACAGCTCAGGAAGAATATTGGGTTCATTGGGAATTCACATAAATAAGATCATTAAACACCGGGAGTGCAGCTCGCTTCTCGGAAATATTTTATTCCATGTGTGCAATGTAAGGTAAAATGAAAATACATCATTAAAAAATGTATTAACATTTATTTAAAAAATAGTTAGATAATATAAAATCGTTATTTTGCTTTCAATAATAATGCAATATAATGCAAAGAAAAATTTTAAAAAGTAGTAAAAACATCATTTTTAGATTTTTTGGTAAAATGTAAAATCGATGTCAAATTGTGTTTTCCTGTACTTTACAGATTTCATTATTTTAAGAAAAATCTTATTCCAACGACTAATTTACTCAGAATATCTGTAAAAGTGCACATATACATACATTACAGTTAAGGATGTCCTGTAGCCTCGGAAATCAATTGCACACAAGGTGTGCAATCGGTCTCGAATGGGTTAAGTTCGGCCCAGGGAGTTGTCAAAGTATGCTTTGCTTGAAGCTTAAACAAAAAACTGGAGAAAACGAAAAAAAAAAACTATTATAACTGTTTAAAAAAATCGTTTTTTTTTTTTTTTAATAAATCTCTTTAAAATCAGTGAATGCCTGCTGAAACGGTTCATCAATTCCGTTGCCGCCAAGACTGGGGGGTTACAAACACACTAAACATAAAATTACCAAACCCAATAATAATACTAACAATTATCGTAAAAAACTTAGCGAGCTCGAAAGCTCGAGGCTGATATCAGCAATCTCTGTTTACAAACTTCCTTTCACCTAACCCTCTGTCTACCCCTCGAACGTTTTCCAGTTTAACCCCTATAAATAAATAGTTCTCCTTACCGTGTTGCCTTGTTCTGCAATTTAGTGCATTTTAAAGCATTCCGTGAGTTATGGTAAAGCAGGTGTTCATTAACATAACTGTGATGGCAATGGGGCACAACAATTTTTTTTCTATTTACAAATAAATTACATCTATATGCACAGTATAGGTTAAGTACTATAAAAACATAAGATAAACTATATTATTGAGCTAGATATAGCGAGAGGGGACTAGTGGTTGAACCCAGACTTGTGTCCAACTGCCCACTTAAAATTCTTCCAAACCGGTCGGCGACTGGCGACTCTTCTACGGATCTTCTTCTGCCTCTTCTTCTAGTCTGGAGGTTCCGAGCGCCCCAGAGTCGTGGTCATCTGGACAGGAAGCCGAGGACATCGTAGCGAAAGAGGAAAAGAATAATATCTAAAATAGATCTATATCGATGTGGAAATGGTAGACTGTAGTAATTGGAAGATGAGGAATATAAAATTCAGGAATCTAATAAGTGCAGCAAGTACCGCAATTTCGGCGTATTTTTAAAATCATAAGGGCTAAGAAAAATCAAAATAACAGTGCAATGCCAAAATAGTTAATTAACAGAAAGCGTAGCAATGATAAAATATTAAGAAACACTGAAAATTGTCAACACGTGAATTAAGGAGACGGAAAAGGACTTTGATGAGCTCAAGGTCTTTCTGGATGGTGTTGAAGTAAAATAAATCATTTTCACTTAGGAGGTAACTTCAAAAGCTCCGGGGTTAAAAGAAAGACCAAAAAGAAACAAATAAAGCAATTCGAACGCAGGATAGAAAGTAACGATTGAACGAACACGAGAAACGACAGAAATTGGTATGAAGATAAGAAAGGAACAGCTGAAACAAAAGTAGTCCATAGTAGCTCAGTCGAGAAAAACTAAACAAAAAAAATAAGTAAACAACAAAACTTTAATAAATAAAAGAACAAAATAAATAATGATGATCATGCAATCCAGAAAGATAATCAATGAAGGGTATTCTGTTCAGTACATGGTTCTGATTTTATGTCAATTAAATTTTTAATCCATAATTAAACGTTCTCACTTTATAGAGGCTGGGTGGTCTCCAGATCCAAAAGAGTCGATTGATAGTTGCTAACGGAATAAACAATGCATCAGTCACAACAGTTATCGAACTCGGGACATTGAGCACAACCTGCGTATCCCATTGTGCAATAAAATATGATAAATAAAAAGAAAATTATTCTCTGTAAATAAAAATTAAGAATAAAAAAAGGATAAAAAAAAATATTTAATAAAAAAAATATCATGGAATTACTTACAACCATTTACTTCATCTAAATCCGCAATATATCAAGACATTACCTGTAACAGAAAATAAAATGAATATTCATTTATTTATGTTTAAAACATTAATAATTAATTTATAATTTACTTTTAAATTTTCAAAATTTCGAAATATTTTACAAGTTTTTTTTTTTTTTAATAAAGCCATTACAGATACCGAGACTTGACTAAATGCGTTACATGTAGAATTCGCTTATTTAGTTATATGTATCTATATTTTAAGCCAGTAAAATGTTTTGCAAAATCCTTAAAATTCTTGTATTATGTGAAGTTCTTTATCCTTATTTTCTTAGATTTTCTACGCACTTTATTGCCGACATTTCCTTATCCTTGTGCCTAATTCCAATATCATAACCTCTTAACACCATAATTAAAATCCATTGTTACTATCATTCCAGTATTATATTATCCATTAAATAAGGAAGACCCTAAAAGTAAAGCTTTTGGAAACTTTCAATGCGGAAATCCAACTCCAATCTTATGTCCTTGTAATCGAAATGAATGAAAGTAGACTGGCCAAAGCACTCTTTGAGGTTGTTGTTGATATTAATGGTCGTAGACTAAGAAAGCGAAGAAGATGGGAAGATGGCATAAGGGAACCATTCACAACCAGAGGAATGAACTCAAGAAGAATCAGAGAAATGAAAGGAGAAAGATGTTCGGACCAAGTTCTGTAAATGTAAAATACCATTTGCAGAACTTTATAAATAAATAAAGTTCCGTCAACAGTCTCAAAGGTTTGAGGAACCAGAATTATTATTATTTCACCCTTAACTTTCAGCCAATTTAAAAAAAAAAAAAATTTTATTGAGAGTTTCCCCAAAGTTGTGGTTCAGCTAATTTACTTATGCGAAAATCAAATATAAGCGTTAAACCTGCTTTTCATTGCATACTAGTGATGTATTATATAAGCGATGAGTCAATAATGTAGGATATCCCAAAACATCCATATAGATATAAGTCTAATGGAAGAATACACAATTCCACATTGACCGCCAAAAAAAAAAATTATCCCAAGCTCGATACTAGAGCGGAAAAAAAACTAATTCAAATTTAAAAGGACCAAGAGTTTCTCAAGAATTGGAAAGTCAATCAGCATTCCCACAAGAAGGTTGTGGTGTAGGCTATTGCGAATTGAGGATGCTAACTTAATGAAAGAGCTGACCAATCCGCAAGGAATGTTACCAATCAACAGGAATTGGCCTGGGATAAGAGGAAACGCTATAAAAGAGGACTTAAGCTATAAAATAATAAATACTACAATAACTAATAATAATTATAATAGCCAGTATTGAGGGACCTAATATATTACTTTTTCAAACTCCTAAAGGATGAAGAGGATTAGATTGCAAAAGAAATTACAATACAAAATAGTCTTGAGACATAAGATTTAGATGGAGGAGTATATAACTATATATACAACTGATGTGTTTTCTCTTCCGATATTCCCCTTCCTCGAGAATAATATCCCTGATAGATGGTTACATGGTCCGGGAAGAGGAGGCCTATGGGAATACAAAAGCCTATTCGAAGGCAATCAACACCGAGGAGAAAGTCAGCGGCGAGGATGGAAATGAGATGATGATCGAGCAGGAGGCGGGTTCGAAACCAGTCGGAACAATATCGGGAATTGTCTAAATAGTGAGTGGCGAAGGAGGTTTGTGAGGACCGCTAGTGCACGAGCGACCGCCACGACCCTATGAAAGGGAAATGCAATTAGCGGCCGACTTCTTGGAAGCTCCAATCGTAAAGTCACTTTATATATAACCTCCAGGGCCAGAGCCATATCCTCGACTTTATGGGCGATTGAGTGGAGGTCATTCGAAGAGGTAGGGTAGGGTAAGCCAATCGCAAAGTGAAGAATAATCGTCTGCGAGGAAAGAAGAGGCGATACATAAGAAATTAACCATTAGCACCAGGATTATTGAATACAGTAGATAAACTTTGAATAATTCTTAAAATATCCTCATTGGAACATATTCCACGCGTTGCCAACTTGTTGGTGGGGTAGTTAAAGCCTCGTCAAGTGACGGGTCATTCAATGGTATACATTTTGTAATCTATAAAATTGGAAAAGCTAGTTAAAAATTGGCTTGAAAATATACATCAATAAAGTAAAGTGACTTCTTATTTCATAACCTTTAATATAGCCATTATAGAGAGGGGGGGAGCATGCAGAAGACGTGCAAATGCGGAACTAGAAAATACATTCCAGGCCCCGGACGTGAACAAAGTAATAAAGCTTAGTAGTTTGCGCCAGACGGAAAATGACCATTGTTGAAAAACCCAGAAGGTAAGAGCGACGTAAGCTGCGATGGCTGGATTGTGTCATTGAGAACTCTGGGAACTGGAAGGCCGCTGCGCTGGGCAGGGTGGACTGGCGACAGTGTATCGAGGGAGCCAAGGCTCATTGATCCACGAAAGAAGAAGAAATAAAGATAAATTATTTATTATGTAGAACAGCCGTTGATCGATGCTTTGGGATCTGCAGGACCCTCCCGCAGCTCACCCAGCTTCTGTACATCAGTATAGAATATTTTATTTTCACTGCACTGCATCATTTAGTTAGTATGATGAAATCGGTTATGTAATATTGTAAATCAGTTAGTATGTTGAAACAACAGTCGAATCAAAATTAAGAATTAAAACTTTTCTTTGTATGATCTATATGCTGACCTTGATATATATGTGGAAGAAAATGGTCCGGATGGAGGTCAATACATTTCTCTTGGATATGGAGAAATGTTTATTAAATAGCCAACGTTTCAACCTACGTTGCAGGTCTTCTTCAGGGCTAAATATGCAAAATACAGACCACCGAAAATTAAAAAATTGTTAAGAATTAATACCATAGTTACATCTACCATATTTATTAATTTTTAATAATTTTGTAATTTTCAATTGTCGTTTTTTTTTGCATATTTAGCCCTAAAGAAGATACATGTAGGTCGAAACATAAACATAAAATAAACATTTCTCCATATCCAAGAGAAATTTATTGACCTCTACACGGACCATTTTCTTCCACATAAGAATTAAAATATTTCCCATAAAAAAAAAATAAAAAAAATGATCCCAACATTATTAAGAAGAATAAAAATTTAAAAGGATCAAGAGTTAGAAATTCTATCAGCATAAAGATTATACAAATAGAAGAGAAAATATGCATACAAATAATGCTTTGCGATTACTTTTAAATATTGAATTTTAATACGATTTTTATTATACTTATTTAACATATATACGCTTTTTTATATTCATAACATAAATAATTGTTAATTTCCTGGTTAACTGATGAATTTTTAAATTACTATAAAAATTGAGTTTAATTCTGGTGATAATTTAATGTTTTTTAATAGTTTTAGTATTATTTCATAAAAATAATTATAATAATATAATACTAAATAATAAATATGATATAATCCATCAATTGTTACTGGTCGTACAATTTTTATTTCTCAATTATAAAAATAATTGTCTTGAAGAGAAAAAGGATATTATTATAGAAAATTCAATAACTCTAGGTCGCTGGTGACCTTCTGGTCTTAATAGCGTCTTGTTTTTAATCCCGATCTGTTACAAATAGCAATAAGAGGGAAATATAAGAAATATAGTATTATTGATTTACTTTTTTAAATAAATGTTTCAAACAAAAAAGCACAAATAAATAAAAAACAGAATAAATAATTTTCATTCAAGAGCATTAAGTCGTCTCTTATGGGGTATATTGTTACGGAAATCGTGTAAACCATAGATTGCAATCATAAAATATTTTATTTAGTTTCGGGTCAGTAGGACAAGAGTAAAATAATTTAAAAAAAAAAAACGTAAGTCTAAACAATTATAGAAAACAAAACTGCATGTTGATATTTTTCCAATTTAGGCATCGTGATTAGAGAATCAAAATCATAACGTTAAATTTATCTTTCCATGGTCTATGGAAATCTATTAATAAAATATACTATATATTTAATCTATTGTTTTCTAATGTTCTAAATGGGAATATATTACACCATGTATAGCAGATCCAGGCCAACCTTCAAACTTCTTAAACCACTTTCAGAGATTAATTTTCTAAATAAACAATTTGAAATTGGTGAAATCTGCCCTGGATACATACTTTCTAATAGAGCGGTAACACTATCGGTATAATGGCAACTTTAAATCCATCCCATTCATCATTTAAGACAGGGCTGCTATTGGGTTACAGCATAGTTGATTTTATATGTTTCAAATATTTATAGGTACCTATTAATTAATCAGAAACTAATTTATATACATACACATAACCAAAAATGTAAATAATTCACATAGTTATGTATAAATCTATCTAAGAGTTAGATAGGTAAGTAAATAATAATACTGATTGTAAATAACTAATTTATATATAATTCACATATTTGTGTACAAATCTATCTAATATCTATTATATTTGGGGTTATTTAATTATATAAATTTATTGCATAAGGGAAGATTTTTTTAAATAACAACGAGATTTTTTAACATTACTCAGGATATCTATTTGCAGTCAATGTTTTCCGTTTCACACTTTATCAGATTCCACAATAATTGTTTGTTGACACAATAATCATTAAATAAATAATCCTTTCTTATCTAAGGCTAGCATAAGAAAGGTTTAGTCCGTTCTTCCTTCAGCTACATCATCCCACACCCTCAAGATGAATATTAGAAAAGCCTACACTCTTCCAAATTTACTCTATTATTTTGATCCTTGTAAAGTAACAAAAATAAGATGATTAACTTTATTATTCGTTAGTTATACTGTAGAGAAAATCATTGTTATTATTATATAAATAATAACTTAAGAACTCCTCTTTCCATTATCGTCACAATTCCACATCATCATGACGAATATACATACCACGATGAAAATGGAACCGTTGCAATGCCCACACCGCAAATAAATAAATCGCGGTACTTATGCAAGATAAATCAATACATTGCGATATATATCCGTAGGCACAGTTATATATTGCGTCAATATTAACTATATCTCATCAGGCAGAGGTGGACAGTCCCTTCTTGCAACTCCCACGATCCACCATTCCATAAAGGAGAGGTACCACCAATCGGAGGCGGCCTTGCATGAGTCATCGCAAGGTCGGCCAATAAGATTCGACGTAACAGTTACGTCTAAGTAACCCCTAGGACGTGTAGGCATCCCTGATTGGTTATTGCAGTCAAAGCTATTTCGGGGAGTGGTCAGACACAGTGTCGAGATTAACATTATGTACAATCCTGTCAGAAAACATGTTGGCTCGAATTATTGCAGAAAATTATAAGTTTGGTTCGCTTTGAGTGATGATCTCTTAATCTTTTGGAAATGTCAGTATATATCTACCTGAAGGTTACCGTAAATTCGTTGGTTGGTATTTTTTTTTAGATTTATTCTTTTTGGATAACGCGGAATTGCGAACCATGCACCCGGTTAATGTTATTCAAGGTGATAGGCTTAGTAACGAACCAATTCGTAAAAAATTAATAAGCACAGTGACAACTGGGTTTGGATAGTGATCCGTGGACGGAAGTGTAAGCAGAGATTGGTGGAATCAGCATCGTGTCATTCGGGTTCCAATTATTATTTTTGGATCGATATAATTCAATGTTGACAAGTCACCTCCTTGCAGAACCGTTGTCCATGAAACAGTACGGTCTCTACCATGTACTGAACCCCAGACTCGTTCACGGGTCGTTGTGGCTACAGGTTGAGTGTCAAGTTATGATGATGAAATTTGATACCGATGCATACAATAATAAATAGTTTGAAAATATGAAAATAAAAATCTATCCTCAAATTTAAAATTAATATAACAAGGGCACATTTGGAAATTTGTTTTAGATTTATTATTTTTGGTTTGATGAACTTGAGTGTGGAATTTAAAGTTATGATCAAATCCTAATATACAAAATTGATACCAAAGCATATAATAATTGACAGTTTTTAAAAGTGAGATGAGAAAATAGGAAAAATTCAAATTAAAAAAAATAGTGTGTGCTTAAGACCGCGCGGCAGAAGTGAAAACTTCATTGGCAATCGCAATAAATTTATACATATATATATATATATATATATATATATATATATATATATATATATATATATATATACATACAAATATATACATAAAGTAAATAATATTATGTATTATGGAGTAGTATTATGGATCGTATTAGTAGAATAAAAAAGAAACAAGTCACAAAAATAAAGAAATTAACTATGAACACCTATTACATTAAGGGGGAAACCCTTGGGGGTGGAATTGTCCAAATTCCTTTCTTAGTGGTCATTTATGCAATACAAAGAACCTATCTGTGCACTTCAAGATGCTAAGTTCATTGGTGTCTGCTGTGCGTTGACCGCTGGATGTGTTAGTCAATCAGGTTTCAGTTTTACATAAACTTCGCCTGTGTGATGTGTTGAGCCTATGTCCTTCCCCAGGCTTCAGATTATCCATATCCATATCATCACAAAGGGATCAGCACAGCCGTGACACATACATGATACTAATTAACAAACGGGACGGACAGAAGTTACTTTCGTTTACTGTTGTACGGTAGGTAAAGGATTAGTATGAAATGCTATTGAATTTATTGAAAAGAATTACTTAGTATAACGGCTTCACTTGTCGTACGGCAGCAGCGAGAAATTAATACTGATAGGATTAGAATAATGTACATGTATGTTGGTAATTTATCGATGCGTTATAATTTAGCGGTATAACCTATATTACTGTAGAGTTTCATCCAAATCATTTCAGTAATTTTTGTGTGCAGGAGTAACAAACATACATCCATCCTCACAAACTTTCGCATTTTTAATATTAGTAGCGAAAATATGTAGATTTTGCGAGTAAGAAACACGCGAAGGAGCTACTCACGGGGGAGCCCTGTAGCGATGCTAACAATATTTAACATTTAAATAACCGGGATTACCTACTGACCATATGTTGGAGGTAATATTGGTAATGTGTTATTTCCGAGTAGTTTTTAATGATATTTTATTAATTGATATTTTATTTAATTGATTATTTTATTGATCGTTATATTATGACCAAATTACACAAAATCATTATAAATTGTAGACTGTGTGTTATTCTGATGTATAACCTGTATTACTGTAAAGTTTCATCCAAATCCGTTCAGTAGTTATTGCGTGAAAGAGTAATAAACATATATACAAAGTTTCGCATTTATAATATTAGTAGGACTAGTAGGATAGATATGCACGAAGTGAATTACCTATATGATCGAATCACTCTTTGTAGTAGTAATATTAATTTTGTAATGAATGATGGAATGAATGAATGACCCTTTTATTACAAACAAATTAACAGGATTTACTTGATTAAAATAAGTTTTTACTACAGGTGCTATATACAATATTTACAACATTATATAATATTATGAACTAATTTTTTTTTGCCTGTTAATTTATGTAAGCCTTCCCCTAAGGGAGTAATGGTCTAACTTCCCTGGAGACCAATTCCTACTGGGAAGTGTTATTTTTTAATATGGGAAAGAAAAAGCTAACAAATAATAAAGTGAGGTTAATTCTTAATTATATTAAATATACATATATTTATATGTATGCATGTATGTATATATAAACATGGAGTGACCTATACGGTCGAATCACTCTTTATAATAACAATAATTATGTTTTTTTAATGTTTAATGTTTTTTGTTGTTTTTTTCTCATTCTCCAAAAATTTTATTTACAATAGAATACAAATAATTTAATGTTTATAATGTGTTTTTTTCAATATATAATATTAGCACGATAAATCACTAACTACATACACTAACCTCCCATTAAGTAGGTTTAATAACTTTAATGAGTGGATTTTGATTAATAACCACCTATAAAGTGGGTACCCATAATTGGAAACAATTTCACATTTGTTATATTGAAATTAGCGGGTTTGTACACATAAACTATTTTATTTATGTTCATGTACGTGTGTTTATTTCATTTTAGAAATACACTGTGGAAAGTGCAGAAGAAGTCTATAACACTAAACCTCCAACGTACGCCAATTTACAAACTGGGTAATACCCATTATCTTACTTATAGCCCAGATAGGTAAGAGGATGTTAAGGTGGTCTGACAGACTCAATCAGAACCCATTCTACCTGATGCCAGGACTGACAAAAAAGATATCTACTTTTTCGGACAGGTAGAAGCTGAGGTACAGTTAGACCGACAACTGTGTCACTTTCCTTCAATATACGTAACTGTGCCTGTAGGTAACAGATAATGCATCTCTAGCTCTATCATAATATATATATATATATATATATATATACTAGCTTATGCCCGCAACTTCGCTCGCGGGGAATTTGGTCTGCCAAATAAAGTTTCGTGAAAGATCATTTAAAATAAATAACTTAATTATTTTTTCAAAATAAAAGTTACTCGTACATCCAAAATTTCAGATGTCTAACTTCAAAACTTGCGGATTCTATACACCCTTTGAACCCCTATTATATTAAAGGGGAAACCCTGGGGTTGAATTATCCAAATTTCTTTCTTAAACTATACAAAGAACCTTTCAAGATGTTAAGTTCCTGATTTGCCTTTAATTATGTACGATAAGGGGGGGGGGGCACATGCCTCCGTGCCCCCACATAAATCTGCCCTTACTGTAGCCTATGATGTATAACCTATTTTACTCAATAATTTTCATCCAAATCCGTCCAGTACTTTTTGCGTGAAAGACATACATACGAACTTTAACATTTATAATATTAGTAAGATAAGTAGGATATAAAAAAAAATAGTTTCACTCAAGCTCTTTCTATTATTTTAACAACTATTATCATTTGATTTGCCTTTATTTATGTCCTATAATGGATTCTCTACAGTACCTATAAAACATTGAGGGCAAGTGCCCCTGTGCGCCCCCCCTAAATCCGCGCTTGCTATAGCCTATGAGTTATTCTGATGAAGAAAGAATACAAAAAAATCTTTATTTTGGAATAAGAATGTTGTCACAGCCCAATCAATGGTCTCAAGTAAAAGTCAGATCCTTTGATCTAATTAATCTTTAAATAATAAAATGGGATGCCACCCTCAGATCGTTTTTCTTAAGATATAGTAATTCTATGCCATTAATGAATAAGAGAAATATCCCTCTCTTCTCCAAAGGTTGACGTGGTTGGCTGACCAGGAGTTGGTTATTAAATAAAGATTAAATAACATTATGTTTATAGCGTGCTGATCATATTTTCTAGGTAACTTATATAACTAAAAAAATAATGAAAAGGGGGCTCTTTTGCTAGATGTGGCAGTCGACATGTGTTGCCCGCTTCTTCTCTACGATTGCCGTTCTTTATCTTAACACGTTGACTGCCACAGCAATTTTCAGAAATCTGGCCGAAAATGACAATTTGATTCAATAACATTATATTATTAATAACTCTAATTCAAGTGCATAGTTATCATCAAAAAGCATAAAAAATGTGTTTTTTTTTAAAGGTCTTACGAATTATCTCGTAGTTGGCTTCTGTAAGAGAAATCTGCAAGCCAGCATTGATTTTTTGTTCTTTTGTCAGAAGCCATCCATCAATATTAGCACTGATATATTTCCAGTTTAATCGTAGCTGCACAAAAATGACAAGTAAACACAGGACGATTTAGTTCGTCGTAGGCAGTCAACATGATAAGAGTGAGGGTAATAAGCCCTAAGGGACATTTTATGCTACCTGCCCTTTGCCGCTTAGCTTATTTACTTAGGTACTCCTAATTGTCCAGATAGTGTCACATATAGCAACTTGTAAGAAAATGGCCTAGGCTACGGCTGAAAAAATCAAAGAAAATGAGATGTTAATGTGACAACTCATTAACGTTTTATAAACGAACTTCTGCTACAAATAGAAAGTATTCCGACAGTAATGTAAGGACAAATAGCAGAGTTACAGGAGCAAGTGATCACCCGTTTCAATCTTTTACGCTCTTGTTGATAATTGTGAAAAGGATTCACTACCACAAGGAGATAATTGACAAACTTTAAAATCAAGTTACACGAAAAAAAGTTGTTGGAATCTTGTATTTAATAAGGGTTGAAGGATTAAACTGTTGTCGGGTTTTATTTACCTCAATTTAGAAATTATTATTCTAATATATTTTTGTTCAAAATTTTCAACAACCCTTTCAAGCCAGGGGAACAAATTACAAACAGTAGTGCTGTTAATTGTTTGTTAAATTTCATACAGGACACGAACCATCAACTCCTTAAAACTAAAATTGAATAAACTCAAATAGAATAGGATATAATATTAATTCAGAATTGATAGAGTTCCTTATGGATATAGATGATACACTAAGGACAGGAGATGAGAAGAACCTTGCGCGACACTCTCGACTATACATTTAAAGTACCGGCTGATCTGGCCGCAGGACCGGTTCTTCAACAGAACCTCTTTCAGGACCACTCTCAGCCGATATCCTTTACAGAAGGATTATCCAACAGGCATTAGTTCCTGTTCAAGGATTAGTTTGATTCAGGAAAGATTAGAAATACTAAAGACCCCAATCATTAAAAATAATAATGAACTATTCGTAATATGTCTTCGTTGGTGGTAAAGCTCTTTTACGAATCCGGATTTAAATACTCGATTATGTCAATGACATATCGGTTTAATTGTAATAATAATAAACGCATTTAAGTTTATGTAATAGTCACTCGACCGTAGAATTGAATATTTCCTTTATGACAAATAATATTTCTATTCAATATTTATTGACATTTTCAAGTACGATTTGCAATTTAGACATATCTTATGGCAAAAAAGATTCCATAATCTCCCTTAGGAGCGCTGATATCACTTTTTTTATTAGATATGCATCATGGAAGCGGTTGACAGTGCAGATTTTCTTGCTTAAGTTTGAAGAAGAAAATGAAATGCCGCTACCAGAATAAGCTACGTGATTTCTATACAAGACACACAAAATTGGGGCAATGTGAAAAAAGAAGTTAAGAAGTGATTTCACAGGTAAGTAGTTCATAACTATTAACCATAATAGCAGGTACTTCAACATTTACTGGACAAACGTTCAAAGCTCCCAATTAATTACAAAAGACTCATTTACATGACAATTATCAGACCTATTTGGACATACGGAGTTGAGCTTTGGGGCCCTACTAAACCATCCAATTCATTTCGTATCCAATCCTTACAATCCAAAATCCCTCGTAAAAACCTCAATGCTCCTTATTATGTCACAAACGAACTCATCCATCATGATCTTAATATCCCACATGTTGCTGATTTGGCACAAACTAGATACCTATCCTTCCATGACTAGCTCCATACCCACTGATAACCCTCCGAGGCGTCTGAATAGTATAGCCTCGAGGCTTCCTTCTACTACAGAACTTTATTGGAGTGCTATATGTTTCTCCACAAGCCTTTTTTTTTTTATGTCCTTTGTTCATACAGCAGATTTACTTGATGTAATAAAAATACAGTTGTAAGTATCAATAAATTATTCTATTCATTAAAAAAAAATTAAGAATTAAAATATCAATTTTATGGAATAAAAGTGCTAACGCTAAGGGACAAACGCCTAAAGTATTCTTTAGGTTATTCCTCCTTAGCTCTGAAGATGGCTTACACCATCGGCCGAAACGTTGGCACTATTAACGTATTATAAGTTCTTCTTACTATTGTGTTATCATTGACTGCACCCATGACCAATTCTATCCATTATTCGAAAATAAGGTGTTCTGCTAGTATATTCGGTCCAAAAAAGGATGAGACCTCTGGATAATTTAGGAGACTACAGAACGCGAATTGCGAAGCATGCACCCGGTTAATATCATTCCAGTGACAGCGTTGGGCGGAGAAACGAACGAATACATAAAATGTTAATAAGCACTGTGCCAATTGAGGAGCGTCTGAGGGTTAGAGCGAGACGTAGGTGGGAAGATTGCGTGAAGAATGATCTGAAGGATTTGGGTTTGGGTAGTGGTACGTGGACGGAAGTTTGTAAGCAGAGATTGGTGGTATCGGCATCGAGCCTTCGTGTTCGCTAAGCCTTTTTATTTATTTATACTGTAAAAAGTTTAATAATTACACAATAATTTTAATATTTATACAATAATTACATTTCGCGGTTTCTGAAACCTACCTACTAAATATATAAATACCTAAATAAAAATATATATTTTATTCTTAGCTACATATAACAATTAAAGGACATTAGACTGTACATTCAACGAATAACTATTTCATGATTTATTAACGAAAGAATATAAAATGAACACTATCATAGTGGATTTTTAATAAACAAGAATATTATTAAACGAATGGTTTTCCAACGTCTGAGATTATTTGTATTCTCAGAAAAAAATAAATACAAAAATTCTAATATTTCAAATAAGTAAATGATTTGTGATATTAGAAAATTCATTCATTTGTTTACTTTTATGATGTAAATTAGTATTGATAAAACTCTATAAATAGTAAGAAAAATGCTTTGAGATAATTTAAAATTTGTAAAATCTTGTAAAATGGTCATTATTTTAAATTTAGTTACAGGATTTGTAATTTTTAAACATAACAAAGTACAGGAAAATTAATTTTATAAATTTTTATTTAATTTATTATTGTTTTATGCTTAAATATATGACAATATTATTGTCAACGGTGTTGTCTTTGCGAAGGCTCATTCATTTTAAGTCCCGAATTAATGAAGGTTCTTCTCACTTTCAACCGAAGGAGAAACGTAAATAGTTTCGAGTATTCAAATCTATTCCAAACCTTCTTGAGTGTCAGGACTGTTTCCGAACATTCCGAAAGGAAGTGTTCTTCTCTAAGCCTTTGTTACCAAGCCGACTCAGACGGATCCAATATCTCTCGCTGGAATGGTTCCTGTCATGGAAGGTGATGTTAAGTTTAAATACTTGGTGAATATTTAAGTTAATAACTTAGGGGATAATATTTTTCTCAAATCGTGAGAGCACATTAACAACTTAATTACAAAATCCGATGTAAATTGCTAAAATATTATTTAAGAATATAGATTTTAACTCGTCGTTTCAGGCTAATTCAGTATTTACTAGATAAATGCTCTAAGATCGCAATTAATTACAAATGTCTCATATACATGACTATTATAATACCCATCTGGACTTACGGAGAAGAACTTTGGAGCACCACTAAGCCATCGGATAGCCAATCCTAACAATTCAAAATCCTTCGTAAAATCATCAATGCTCCTTACTTTGTTACGAACAAGGTCACCATAATGATCTTAATTTCTTATTTGTTACTGATTTTGCCCGAATACCACATCAATACTTCCAAGAAAAACTTTATTCCTATCCAAGCCTACTATAGTGTTTCAAACCTAGCCACCTTTTCAATTTCTGATGATCCTTTAAGGCGTCTGAAAAGAAGATGGTCTTGTGACCTTTGTTGAAGTTGAATTTGTTATTTGGGTAGTTTCTCCACTAGCCTTTATCTCATGTCTTTATATATCTTTAATGTATGTAAATTGCAATAAGTAAATAAAAAAAGAAAAAGATTTTAACAAATTATATGCGTGATCAAAATCTAAAAGTGAAAAATAGGAAGATTGTTTCTGAAAGGGGTGGGAAAATTTGGCTAAAACACTTTTGCACAGCGAGATGTTCATGTTGATGGTCATTTTCTTTCTTTTAAAAGAAAATACAAATTTACAACCTAGATTTCACCTGTATTTCATTTATACGACTGCACCAAAACTTGATCGCCATATAAAAACATAATGGAGGATAGTGAAGTCAGAGTTTGGAACAACATAGGGACCAATGATCCGGAAGGAATGCCAAACAACGGAATAACAGATTTTTCTATCTAATTGAATAAATTTAATATTTATATATTTTAGTTATATGTTAACAATTATTACTGTGCATTTTATATTCAGTAATGAATATTATCTAATGACGTATATCTGTAAGGAAAGGTAACCGCTGCAGACAACCTTGGTCTAGCCGCAAGATACAAACTGCTAATTGGTATACTTGTTAAAGTTTCTGGCATTCTCAGGACCCTGCTTATTCAAGAGCTCTAATTGGCTGCTTCGAAGGCATTAAAAGTCGAAGGATCTTAAAGTCCCTTAAGGACTAGGATGTAGGTTCTCAGGTCCTTAAAGGATGAGCCAGTTGAGAAGTGGCCTGCTAGGGTCGATAGTTCTCCGATCGATCCTAGAATAAGCAAGACTACGTGAGTTGAATATCTATAATTTTTTCGACAGTTTTCCTTGGCTAAACGCAAGATGCATATTTCTCCCAAGATATATATTCTCCTCTTCGAAATGTATTGGGCCATTCGTTGTAGTTCAATTGTTAAAAACCCTCGGAAATTTGAGTTAAGTAGACAATTTTGAATATTTATTCCATCATTTCATATAATCATAAATCATAACAAGTAAAATGGAAAACTAATACTTTATTTGTTTGATGGAAGGTATCCAATATTTTTCGATCCTTTAAGGTCATTTCAAATATACAATTACATTTTGTTATTAGTTGAACTACATTTGAGATTAGTATGAAGTTGGAATAAGTAGTGGTAACTAAATAATATATATTTATTCGATTCCAAAGGTTCGATGCCGATAACATCTACTAGTTATCCCAGGAGTACCAATCAAACCCTTAACTCAATCTTAATAAAGATTTGTTGAAAACGTAAATATTTTTAGGCCTGGCGCTTTGGACAAAATGAATTTATCGAGAAAAAAATATATATATTGTACCTACTTTATGGACGTAATGATAAAGAAATTTTATATATTTAGATATATGTAGCGGTTTATTGAAAAAAAAAATTACAAACATACCAAAAATATTTTATTTCATTTTGTTTTATTTAAGATACTTTGTTTAAATATACCTTTTATTAGTTATTTATTAATATATTTTATTATTGAATAAAAAAATCTAAGCAATAGAAATAAGAGAAAAACAAATTGTTTCATATTTGAAAACAATAAAAAAGAAAAAAAATGAGTATGATTATGTTTGAATATTTAATCAATATAATGTAGTTGTGATCCGCATTAAGCGATTTTTTTGGTTATTTATAATATAAGTTTTATTATTTATAAATGAAAAACCATTTATTAGAACAAAAAAAGAACACCATTTCAAATTAGATACACATAAATATATAAGTAATTAGCTTGACATCGATATAAAATGCTTTTTATATCCTAATAGATCATTTTCATGTTGTTTAGGTTTTCATGTTGTTTTCATGTTATGTTGATTAGGAATGAATAATTTACTTTACTTAACAAATTATAATTTTTGTAAGAAACAATATTTATTCATTATCAGAAAAACTCTAATGGAATCCGATGAAGTCCAAAAAATAAATCCTCGCTAATACCCACTTAAGAATAAAATTCGCTAAATAAGTATTTAATTGATGCAAAAAAAAATAATAATGTAATTCCTTAATACTTTTGGCCTTGATGAGCCAATTGAGCTAAAAATTAAGGAAAAAAAAGAAAGTGAAATATTGAATTTTTAATTTCAGAAGCCTAGTGCAGGGCGACAACGACCTTAGTCGTTGAATAGTCCATATACTTAAATAATTTAATATAAAATTATTTGTTTACTGCAAAAATTATTTTCCAATAATGTGGCTTGGAATCTATGTAAAAAATCATAAATTATTATTGTTATTGTTGAAAATAATGACTCCTTATTTTAAATAATAACGAAATAGTAAGCATCACATTTTGCAATGCATTTAATTATAAACAACTATTTGGGCACTTTAACAACTGTCATTTTCGCCAGGCATTAAGCTTTTGAAATTAATGTTTCTCATTTATTTTTTTATTTTCATTTTTAGTGCAAATGGTTCTAAAGGTCAAAAGTATTAAGGAATTCTTTTCTGCACATCGCTCCTTCGAACAAACAATGCCATAAATAAAAAAACTTATTTTTTAATAGCTATATTTGAAAGTTCCATTAGAGTTAAAAAAATAAAAATTTGAGTGTTAGTGAAGCAAAGCATTCCTGTTGTACAGGTAATACTGATTTTTTTTTTTTTTTTATAAACCATTAGACAACTTTTAAAAGCTTGTAATTGATGTCATTATTCCCACAAAACTTTATAGTGATACAACTCAAAATATGATTTTACTAAAAAGAAAAAAAATTTTGAAAATGGAATATCAGATACCTATGACAGATACCTTTGTCGTTCCTGAAATAAAAATCTTCAACATGTACTATTGCTACTGAAGGTTTAACTATAATTTTTGAGTTATATCGTTTTTCTTTTAAAGGAGCGACATACTACTAATTTTATTTTTATTTGGTGATTAGCATGGTTATTTTTTTTATTGTTGTGAAGTGCATTTGAAATATTTCTATAGATTTATTTATTTTCTTTCTGTATAAAATAAAATAATAGGGATAATTATCGTGAATAAGGTAGCAGAGTGGTGCCCTTGCAGTATCCCTTGACCACAGACCCGTTGGTTGTATTTCCGCGTGTGGTCAGGAACTGGAAGCTATTTGGAAGGCTTGCCATTCCGTGACCTCTGAGAAACTGACCTTCCAGATCTCTATAGCCTCCCATGCAAATGAGATCTCGAGTATTAAAATGCGCGCGTTTAAAATATCTAATGGATCCTATGTCATATCCAGTATGAGAGAGTTATTTCAGTCTTCATTTTATTCATTCTTAAGGCTTTCACTTGTGGTGCGCCTGAAAGGACATAGGCTCGTGATCTCTTAATTTAGAATAGCCATTAAAATGTTTTCATAAACTAGTTGTGTCTAAAACCTATTACTTTTGTTGTTAGTATTTAATAATAATTTGTACTATCACGAATAAACTGAATTTGTTTACCTTTATAAAAATGCTTTCTTTATAGAAGAAAATATGTGAACTGGGTTGCCGAGTTACTGAACTTAATGTACCGAGTTAGAAACCAGTTGGGGCAGATAATTTATTATTTACTTCTGTTGCCATCCATCATTTATTTCTATGGAACCTGAATACCCTGGTAGAGCGGTTGTGCGTCATCTCAACCAAACTACTGGTTGTCCAAGGGGTACACCGAATCGTTAAGAGATTGAGTTATCATTATGTCCATAAAGTAGGTACAATATATATATATATATATATTTTTCTCGATAAATTCATTTTATCCAAAGCGCCAGGCCTAAAAATATTTACGTTTTCAACAAATCTTTATTTTGATTAAAATTAAGTTATTGGAGAAATTAATCAAGAAAAATATGCCAAATGACGAAAACAGAACTAATTGATTATTTTATCTAACATTGATTATTTTAATATAAATAATAGCCAATAGTAATTTTTATTTTATTTTTTACTTAGTACAGACCAGTTCGTTTCACGTTACAACTTTATTTAACGACAAAAAACTTGTTTTTATTTATTAATTAACCTTATTTTTATGAATTAATATTTCAATTTGAAATAATTCTCTAATTGATAGTATTGTATTGTAGCATTAAAGGAAAATTCTGGAATAAATTCATAGCAAATATTTATTAAGTATAACAGAAAATAACGGTTTGATTTCATTATTAATACACTAATGATACAGGAGACTCAAAATTTATACGTGATTATTACTACCGTAGCTGGGAACAGAGACGTGGAACAAATCTACTGTAAAAACATTAGGATTTGCATGGGATGAAATACAATGACCAGACGAGAACTATAATAGGGCTTTCCCACCATCTTCTGATAGCCCCATCCTCTATAGTAACTTTATATAAAGCATTTATATAAGCTTTACGATCTCCTGGACTATAACTGCCTCCTTAGTCCCGATGGAGGAGGGAACGGGGAGGATTGCACAAGGCTCCGGCCTTCCTCCCGTGGGACTGGGACGACCCCGATCTTATCACAGGGCTAATTAATAAGTCCCATAACTGATAAGCTTATCAATTATTATAGTTATGTTTAAAAAAAATATTTGTATCGATAAAAAAGTCATTCCAATCATATTTATTCATATAACGCCACTTTATGTAGCTATGTCAAATCGATCGATGCTACTGTGAGAGTTTCAAAATTTTCCAATTAGGATAGGGATCTTCAAAGAATACCTGACATAGCAGAAAACTCGGGACCCATTTTACGCCCCTATCGAGAAACGGCAAAACTAAGCATTTTTATTCCATTTTAAAAAATCATGGGCCACCGGCTAGGCTACCGGGCTGCGAAACCGAAACCTTGAGCATAGTACGTTGTTATGCTAACCACTACACCACAAATCACTATATTTCAATTATATAAAATATGAAATCAAAATGAAATCTTCAAAAAGTCCAAGAAATGCCACTGAAAAAATCTTTGTATGTGTTAATTATGAGTATACAAACGTATTGTTTACAAGTAGCGGTAAAGAGTGAAGGTTACCTCAATGTTCAATGTTACCTTCTACCATCCATCCCTTGAGTATGGAATGTGGTATGTTTCCATTTTTAAGAGGATAGATTTGAAACAGAATTCATATTATTCAATGAGTTATAGATAAAAATCACATATAAGTTACAGATAGACATTACAGAGTTATTAAACAATTGCAAATCACAATGCATGCATGTAATTGATACAGTAAAATATATATAATATTCAATTCGCCTGCAATATGAATTCAAAATCAACTCTATCTTCTTAATAATTAACATAGAATCTAACGTCAAGGTATGTAAGGTAGAAGGTACAATTGAGGTTACACATACACAAGGAATGAGATATTACCCCTGGTTTTACCAACATTACGAGACCTATTATCGAAAAATATAAGCAGAATAATACTAAAGTAATAATAAATGATAATAAAACCAAGATCAGAAAAAAATACCTCAAGTCACTTTAATTGGTGGGTTATGAACAATAACCCATTGAACAATCAATGAAGAGAAATAACAGAATGAAATCGAGATAACATCGATTAGTATCGATACCAGTCAGGACCATATCGAACTGGGAGGGAGGGGAGCTGACTAGAGGGTCAGAGTTTACACAATAGGTCAAAAGGTTAAGCCCCCAATGCCCTTTAACCACTACTTATTTCCTTTCTAGTATATTACCTTATGCAAATGTATTTATGTATCTGCCTCATTTATTGGTAACGTGCTCCAGGGGCGGGTTTCGAAATACATTATCCTTTTGTGAGGGGATATTTAAATGATTTCTGACAGCTGATAAATTGGTTTTCTGAACTGATACTATTTTAGTCGTAAATACAATATGCAATCGACCATTTAGGGTCAGTTCCGTCATGACTATGCTGTCCATTATGGTTCCCTTAAACCATTTTAGTCATAATAAATCATTATTTATGTTTTATTAATTTCAATAACGAACCTTTGCCAAGTAAACATTTTGAGGTTTTACAAATCAAGATACGTAGAAGAATCGAACAGCATAAACAAAAACCTCATATCAACCTTCTTCGATTTTTGCCACTCATGAATCCCTAGACGATCCTCGTAACTCGAAGTACGTCCACTTACTGCCAGTTTAAAAGACAGAGGAATAACCTAAACCTTTTAAAATCTGAGGGTACGAAAAAAAATTTATTATCTATTTTATCAATTATTAGAGTGCTGCCAGTGGGTAGTATCTCTACATGTCCTATCATGTATTATTTTCTCTCATAGCAATTGTACTAGATGTATGTATTACAGTTGTACAACTCAATAAAATAATAAAAAAAAAAAAAATTTATCAATTAGGTTTTCCTATATAAACCATCCTCCTATTTCATATAATTCTTTCTCTTCTACTGATTCTCTGCTTGCTAAAACTTTTTAGATGGCTTTCGATATAACTAATATATGATTAATATAATTTTATTAAGGATTCAACCTTATCCAGCTGGGATCGAATAACCTTACTTATGATGCATTAGTTGCATTTGGGTATTGGAAGTGGTGGGATGTTTCTTGGGTGCATTATTCATGTTTTTTTTTCCAGTTATTCTCTTTCTACCGTGAAGATGCCTGAATAGGCGAAATATTGGACAAATAATTTCAATTTCTGTTTTAGTTTGGAGACTTAAGGGCTTTTCGTTGGAATGTTTCCACGGACTTAACATTTATGAAAGGTCTCTTTTTACCTTTCCCTTTTCAATATTAATATCATTTATTTATTTATAATTATTATTATTATAAATATACTTTCGATTTTTTTTTTTTAAACAACAAACCTTTTTAGTTAAGGTAGTTAATAGAACTATTTATTACTTTTATAATTGAAGAATGCAGTGTATTATCTCATTTTTTTCAAGTAGAATAATAGGATATATTTATATCTTAATGCTCTTTAAAAAAATTCTTTGCTAACATCATAAGAACATCATTTTATTGCGTCATAAAAACGTTCTTCTTTTGTTTCTATTCATTGTTATTCATACTTCTATAATGTTAGTTTTGAATTTGAAATGTGTTCTTTTACGGTAAAAATAAGTTAAAATTAGCACACAAGGTTCCCCCTTGGCCATCCATGTGATAATTCGATAAGGAAAATCTTTTTTTCTATTATGAAACTTTCCAATAGCATCAGCAAATGCACGTGTTATAGTTAGAGACCTGGGGTAAATCTCTTTAAAACTTTTCGAACGTTTTATGGCGAAACTCTTGGAAGAAAAGGAAGGGTTTTTTGGCTAAGGTACATCGATATCGAAAGGTTTCATTATGGCTAAAATACATAAGAGTATGCCGATAGTGAAGTGAAAATTTGGTAGAATTGTGCCTGCACAGCTACTGATTACAAACGAAATACTGGCGTTTGGTTTACATAATAGAATGTTTACAATTATTTCCAGAATTCTTTCATTTTTATGCATAATGATAGTAATTAATAATGATAATTTTTACATTTACAGAAGAGGTGTAGTAATTCCCTGTGAGAAAATCGTAACGTTTTTCCCAGCCACGGCTCCTTGGGAACAGACATTGTTCTATAAGTTAGCTATTTCATTGCGATATCGTTCGATTACGTTAACTAACGCAATGGTTGTACAGGCAGAGTTATCTCAGGACCTCCATGAGAATCGTATTCACCTACTGTCTCACTGACTCCTAAAATATTACACAATGGATGTAGGATATGTTATTTAACTATTTTCAGTAAATCATAGTTTGTTTTTTTATTCGTTTAAAGTCACTTTATCTTGCTTTGACTAATCACACGATGCAAAAGTGGGAGCTCTAAATTTTGACTATCCAGGTTTGATTAGGATAAGGAACTTTAACGAGTACAACTCAAAAGTTAGAGACCTCCATTTTACGTCCGTTCCGAAGAACGGTAAATCATAGTTGGTTTGACTAAATATTAGAAAAAATTAAGAATGCAAAACGAAAAAAATACGCAATATAATCAAAGCTAGTGTCTTAATTTATTGATAAATACCTACACTCGATAATAATGATAAATACTCGATAAAAACTACTAAATCAATAAGCAAGAACTAAAAAAAGAGCCATAAAATAATCACTAGAACACAATTGGAAAACTCAAAAAAAAAGTCTTTAACATAGTGAAAACTAATCTGTCGACATTTCGCTATTCAGGCATCATAAAATAAAAAAAAAATCACATCAAGCAAAATTAAATGGAACACATCACACCAACAGCTCGAACAGACTCATCAATAAGAGACAGCAGCTACACTCCAAGACGTTCAATAAAATAATAAACTAAATATGTGTATTTATTTTCCATTATTTTAGAGACTTATGTAGTTGTTTTTTTTTATTAATTTTTCAATTTCTAATAGTTATTTGATTTATACATAGATAAAAATTCATAGCAATTATTTTTCTGATAAATAATAAACAAATAAAAATAAAATGTCGGCCCACCTAAGTGCATTTTTAGGATAAATGTTTATATAATTAAATTAAAATCCTAAACGGGTGAAAAGCATTCTAAATACTAATGTAGCAAAATAAGACACATCTTTCTAAGATGAAGTACAATGATATGTAAAGATGCAAGTTCAGGTAGTTTGATGTTGGACATTTTAATTTATGTATCGCTGTTTAAAGTATTATTTAAATACGATTTTTCCCCATGTAAATGGAAAAACCCTTATTTCTCAATAATTTGAGTTTGAAATTTCTGTTTCACCTGGGATTGCTTTACAAACTCATCCAATTCCAACCTCCTACATATTTTCTCACCATTCAATCATATCTCACTAACACATCATTCGAAGTAAAACACAATTATGCATATTCATCACTCTTTTCTCAATCCGCTGGTGTTCGTCAAGGCAGTATCCTCGGCCCAATCCTCTATCCACTTTATCCTACTGACATCCTACCCATCCTAATACACTCCTTACCACGTATGCAGATGACACATGACTATTATCAGTCAACACCGATCCAGTTATAGCATCCCATATTGTTCAATCCCATATAACTGACTATGAAAAATGGTGTCAAAACTGGAGGATCAAAATAAATTCTCACAAATCCCGTCAAATCACCTTTACCCTCCTTCGTAAACCAGTGACTTCCTGCCCTCCTGTATCGTTTAATAACATCCCACTGATTCCTGTAGAAAAGGTCCGGTACATAGGAATTCACCTTGACAAAAGATTAACTTGGAATCCTCATACTAGACTAAAACGACAAGAAACAGCTCGCCATTTCAGGCTACTTCAACTTTTATTAGACAAACGCTCTAAGCTCCTAATTAATTACAAAAGACTCATATACATGACAATCATTAGACCAATCTGGACTTACGGAATAGAGGTTTAGGGCTCCACCAAACAATCGAATTCCTCTTGTATTCAATCTTTACAATCCAAAATCCTACGGTTAAATCCTCAACGCTCCTTACTTAGTAACGAACAAAGTAATCCATAATGACCTTAATGTCCCACTTGTTGCTGATTTAGCCCGAATCCGATATCAATCTTTTCATGACAAACTTCATTTCCACTCAAACCCACTAGTTTCAAACCTAGCAACCTCTTCAATTCCTGACATGTATATAATTTCTGACAATCCTCCGAGGCGTCTGCAGAGAAGATGGCCTCGTGACCTTTTAAGTTGAACTTATTATTATAGTACCGCCACTGCACTAGTTCCCCTACTTGCCTTTCATGCTAATATGTACCAATTATTATATTTACTTGTTGTGTTATTTTAATACAGTTGTAAATTTCATTAAATAAATTATTCTAAAACAAACATTCTCTTTGACAGGTTTCTTTTCTTTTCACTAAAAGCTCTTGTTAGTGTTATACCGGAAAATAGTTAAGATAGTTGGGTTAAGTGCAGATCTCTGTCGAGTACTATAAACCCTCTACTATCATGCTTTGCAGGAACAACTGGGTGATAGAGGACAGTCGTATAGTTACTTTATTCTAAAGTTTACTCGATTACATTTTAAACCCCGTACCCATTAGCGTTATTCTCAGTTGGTTTTTTTCTATGATCAAAGCCGTATAATAATATTCCGCAAACGCTATTGATAAGAAGTTGTTAATTAATGAATATTAACTTCCAGATAAGCCAGATCATGACTGATGTTAGATATCATAAATCTTGTTTGTATCGCATAATTAAAATACAGTTAATAACCACGGTTAGGCATAAACTGTGAATATTATGCGTATATTATTGGTTTATACACAGAAGTGTATGTAGGCATGGGCTTGAGTTCTCGGAGGATGTCTTACATAACTGGAACAAACTCTCTCTAACCTTGTGCCTTTACAACATCTGTCTTAACGTTTCCTCTCCTTCCTTTTTTTATATATATTCGCTTCTGAACTGTTTATATACAACTTTGTATATATAATTAGCTGTTACGTTTATATGGGAATGGGGACTATTGGTCAGCCATACCTTGAAATGAATATGCATTAATGGGTATGTGATAAGACTCATACTTGCTCATGAAGTTGGCTGAAGATCTAGGAGACAAATTATGGAGTGGATATGGAATGTCACTAGAGTAATTGCTTTGGTTTTTATCTTCTTGTCAAACGTTAGTAGATCGACCAAAATTTCTCCAGTTTTTAACGTCCCTCAGTGCTATTAATATTTTTATTTTAATTAAAGATTTTACTAGCCAACACTGGAGCAGGAGGTATATTTGCTAAATTTAGGCAACCAACTTTATAAAGGTAGGATGCTTCGCAACTGATTCTTCAGATCCCACGGTCGGCTTATAGATATTAACATAATAAATAATTTATCTGCAACAACCGGTTTCTTACTCGAAAAGCGCACTCTACGTACTGAGATGCTACCCAAATCATAAAAAACAATATTATAATTAATGTGTTCTGAAATTAATAAGCGCACAGCAGACTTGTACACGTCCGGGGTTTAACAGATTTTTTTAAACGGTTTTGTAAGTCTAAGTTTGTACGATAATCAGTGGAAGAAGGCTTGTGAACCGCGAATAGTGGTATCATTGGCATGCCAGCACATCGTGAAGAAAAAAAAAGTGATGTTATTTGTAATTAAAATAACTGTAGTATTCATCGGAACATTTATAACAATACGCAACTAATTTTCTTGATTTTTTTATTCTTTTTAAAAGTAACTTCGAATTAATAAACCCAAGTAATTAAAATTAAAAATAAAATAAAATTCGTTTTTACTTTATTTTTATAAATACATGAAACACGCTGAAAAGTTATGATAGACTGGCAAATTAATATGGTAAAACTTTTACAATTTTTTTTTTAGATCATAATTATTTTCTCTATGTGACCAGAACATTTGATTGTTTATTTTTCAAAATTCTAAAATATTTTATTGAATTTTCTTGAGGTCAGTAGATAGATTTGCTCTCAAAAATTGTAATCTGAGTGATAATGTACAAATAAGGGACTTTATTCACAACTAATATAACGAATTCTAAGTATTTCTTATAAAAGAGGAATATAATTAATTTAGATATAAATAATGTTATTTTCAGAGTTATTTCTATAGGTAGTACGAAAACTATTGAGATTACTGGACAACTCAGAGGTTGCCATATAGCTTGGTGTGATTGTAAAAATAGATGTAGAAACACTGAACCTGCAAAGTCACAGGTTCTTAGCATCAGTTATAAAACTGGAACTCCCTAACCTGTATCCCAACACTTGCACAAAGTTATTTATTAATTTACCTTATTTAATTTATCTGTTTATAATTACAATACTGGGTTATGTGCGAATAATATTGGTATATTATATATATTTTATAGCTCATAATATTTTTTATAGTTCCATAAAATCTCTGGTTCACTAACCGGCTAAGCGGCCAGCTTAAGTGAGACTGAAAAAATAATGAGTGAGCATTAATAAAGATAAAATAAACTTTTTTTTCATTGTCAAGAAATTAAAAATGGAACTGACAAGAATTCTATAAATTTCTACTTAATACAAACTTATACAGATAAAAATATGGAAATACTAACTAAAAACCAAAAAAAAAAAAAGAATTTTGTTAATTAAACATAATTCCGCATCAAGAAGAATTCCAGATTTTCAACAATTTTTTTTGTTTGTAGGATTAAACAGATTCAAGGTTGTTGAATACTTTGATTTAATTAAAAACCACGTGATTACAATTCAATGGCTTTTAAATTAATTCCAAATTGCTTACATTCCAAGGTTAACAAACAAGGAACATCTTCAAGGTAAGCGAGATCACATTTTTTATTTTAAGCAAACGTTAAATTAAATCTTTTCATTAAAAAATAAATGAATTTTTAAATTATTACCAATTTCCCAAAATAACAAATACAATAATACTTAAGTAATCCCAGAACAACCAGAAATAAAAAGATATAAAATCACATCCTGTTTTTAATTTTATTTAAGTTTCTGTTAAATTGAAGAATTCAGTTGTGATTAATGAGTGCTTGTCTTATTTTTAAACTGTTGATGAAAAGCATACTGTCCTCTTTTATGCTGCTTTTTTTGATGGATTGACCATACGTTGTCAATTACATATTTACTGGTATAACAGTGAAATGAAGGCCTAAATTTTGCAATGTTTTTGTCTATTTTCCAATCAATTCATATATAAGGAGTTAGTGATTTTATTAATAATCCATGTTCAGCCAAAAACTATGAGAAGGACACGCTTCTTCCCCAGTACAGCAAACTCTCTCTGAACAAAATTCGACAAAACCACTTATTCAACGGGGCTGCATGATATATTTTCTTGATAACAATTTCTCTTCCTTACATTGTTTTGTTAGTTAAAGGTAATAAATAATAATAAAAAAAGCTGATATGTCCTACGAAGGACTCAAGAGATCCTCGAGGTCCCCTTACGGTTCCTACTATCAACATTAGAGTTCCTTAACCTCGCTTGCTACGGTTGCAGACCTGATAACAAACTGGGCCACTACCGATGTACTTGCCTTAGGTTAAATAATTGTCACTATAACTTAAACTATAAAGTTCTGTAGATTAAATAAAGGGTATAAGAAAATAAACCGGTTAGTAGAATATTAAGAATTTCTAATTTAAGGGCTCGCTTAAATTATGATATTGATCTCAAAACAGAGCACATTAAGGAATATTCCTATTTTCCTATACTCTTATATAGTTCTTTATATTTAGGCATAAAAATAATTTTGATTAATATATATATATATATATACATATATAGAAGATTTTTCCAATTTTTCGATAATCTCCAGTTAGGGAACACTGAAGATTATCGAAAAATTGGGAAATACTTTCACCTTAAACATGAAAGCCCAACTGTAAGGAAGGTAATAGAAGAGGGAAGTTGAAAAAAATAGGAAGAAAGTAAAACCGGAGAAGCCATTACCTTAGTAAGGAACTCTTTAGATAAACATAAAAATAGGGAAAACATTTTGGAGTATTATCAAATAAGTTGTAAAAAGAGTTCTCCATTTTTATTTTTATTATTACTATATATCATTTTAATTTGTATGTATCTTGAATACCTAGCTCTGAAGAAGTAAAATTGAAGAAGACCAGCAATGTGGGTCGAAACATTGACATTAAAATAAGTAGTTATCTCCTTACTTAAAACATTTTTTTTTTCTGAACTCCAACTGGACCATTTTCTTGCTCTTATTATTATTATTAATATACAATTAAACTAATAAATAAATTAATGCTACATAGGGTTGCTAATACAGTTGCATAAGAGGCGAGCGGAGATACAACAATAGAAGGAGCTCCTTCAAGCACTTGGATTTGCATACAATCCCTCCCAGCTTGCTCTTTCGACGTCTCTTCTCTCCCCCGAAGCCCGACTTTCCCATAGCATTGTTAGCCCGGCCTATACCAGCCTATAATCTCTTAGCTCTTTTTTACTCTCCACGCGTCGTTGTCCCGGTCCTGGGAGGAGTTATGGCGGAATTACCAAGTCATTAAGGGGACGGGCCTTTTGGAAAACCGAAGCACGTAGTGCGAGAGCGAGGAGGAAATATCACCCACCTCGCCCGTTAGGGGCCAGCAACGAATATATCCTGGCTTCTAATGACCCTTCCAGCAAAAGACTAGGAGAATTATGTAAACTGTAGTAAACACATCGTTCAACGAATGGATAACTAAAAAAGAAAATGCGACATCATTATACAACTAATAAATGGTTATACAAAACAGCAATAAATCTGCATATCGAAAATTTGACAACATAACAACTTTCTTAACCTACGCCATGAGGATGTTTGTTATAATTTTGCTCAAAGTGGCCCATAGTCGGAAAATGAAACCTTTTCCGGCAATGTTGGTGTTGGTCGGAGATGCGTTCATTTCGCTTTAACTTTTAGGCCGTCAAAAGATCAGAGAGATATAGAGTCTAGCGAGAGAAAAAGGAATCAAACTCATCTGTGGATACTCAGATATAGGTGTTAATTTAAAAAAATAATAATTAGATGCTATTTAAATTTTATGGACACCTACAACGAATGAACCCGAACAAAACGAAAAAGGACATTCACGAATCTTAAAAACATTGAAAATGGCCAAGGCGTGGATTAAGGAGACTGTAATGGAAATTAAAGAGCTCGATTTTCTTTAGCAATTTGTTAAAATGTTTCTCTTTGTTTATTTTTCCAATCCTTATCCAATTATGGCGCTGTATAATAATAAGAAAAACTGAGGTATTAGGAAAAGCAAAATTAAATTATGTAAAATAAATAACTATCAATATTATGCGTTTTGTAATAAAGCAATTGAAATGTTTCATTTACAGAATTAAGGGCGTATTTATATAAAACGTTTCACATTCATCGCTATTCTTATGATAAGCCATTAAGTAAATTCTTCAGCTTCAACTGAGATAAATATCTCAAAAGGCGGCATCCTAAATATAGCAGGAAAATAAGCCTCACAAGTTCGAGTACTCTACTCGGTACCAGAGAGAGTCTCCCAAGAAGCAATTAGGGGAATAGAAGGGAATTCGTAAAGGATTCTTTATGGTATTTTCGGACTGAGCCAGGTAGCAAAGGGCAAACATATGACATATGTTGTGATTCTGAAAGGGCATACGGTAACCTGTTTTAGGTCTTGCTCAACATTTTAAGGTTCTAAGAAAAGTTTAGTTTAAACACTTACAAAAAAGTTTTTCCAAAAAAATTGTATAACTTTCTGTTTGTAAAAAATGTTTTCGGTCTTGTAATAAATTTATAAGAACTGGAGTGTCGTGCGGGTTGAGTGTTACAAAGCCCCGAACTAGAATAGGAATGGAGTAGGTACTCAGCTAAAATTATTGGTCAGGAAATAACCAATAAGCATATCATACAAAAAGTGCCATAGTGTGACTGGCATAAGTTAACAGTTATGCAGAATGCTCTTAATAGATGGAAGAAACAATGCGGTTGTGCGTTGTTTAGGCCGAATGACTTCATTGCACAGTCGTTCGCTAAGAAAAGATAAGGCCCTAGTCATCTACTAACCATAAACAGATATGTTTAATAGAGGTATGTTTTTTAATTAAGTATCTTTTTAAACTATAACCCTCCCTACTGGTTTATATAAATGTAAAACAAGGAAGCTACCCTTGAAGGATAAAGAACGTCTTATGATATTCGAAAATAAGGCATTAAGAAAAGGGAATTAGGAATATTGGGCTGAAGAGAAAGATGGGTAATGGGGAATTTATAATATTAAACAACGAGAAATTACAAATACTGCACATGGTTAACATAATCGAAGTGAGAGCTTCCCGAAGATTGAGGTGGGCTTATAAAGTGTTTAATAATAAAGTGCTTAGCTGATGGGTAGAGGTTCTAAGGAGTAGATAAACGTAGAGGTACCGAAGAGTAGATAGCGTCAAGCGTGATCCTACGGGTCTGTGTTTCTTTAGGTCGAAGGAATACAGTAAACAGCCGCTGTTGGCATCGAACATTCAGGTTTGCTAAGCATTTTATTGTTAAAAATTATTTATTTAACATAAATTTAATAAAATGTTGTTGAGTAATAGAATTTTCTTTAAAGCTTCTCTTTAAATAAATTGGAATAACCGGTTATTTCCGCTGTATATTTTCAATACTACTTTAGGAATAACTGTATAACATAGTGTAATACCTGGGGGTGTTATTTGGAAACACGAAAATTTATGAGAGTCGAAAAAATCTCACTTTTTAACCTCGTCTCTTTCTTACAGCTACAGCTTCGTTTATTTTTAAGTAACATCTACGTTTTCCTTTTCAGCATTTATTATTATTTGGTTTTATGTCGGTTTATTTAGACTTATAAAGATTTTCAATACTTATTTACATGATGTACGATAATTGAAGTATAAAAATTGCTTTCCCCATAAATATGTTGGCACAACTGCAAGAGGAGAGAAGTTGATAAATATAAGAAGAAAGTAAAATGAGAGAGAGAGAGAGAGAGAGAGAGAGATAGATAAGAGAGAGAGAGAGAGAGAGAGAGAGAGAGAGAGAGAGAGAGAGAGAGAGAGAGAGTGAGAGAGAGAGAGATGAAGACGAGTGTGTAGGAAGGAGATAGGAGGGAGAACTCTAACTGTACCGACCGGTCCGGGTCGATACACTCTCCCTCCTTCGTCTCTTATATATCTCTCCCTCTCACTATATTTGTCTCTCTCAATCCTACATACATGTTGCATACATATTTACAATTTTTATGCAAAAACAAAGTAAGTGTAAACATATTTAAAAAAATAATAAGTACATTCCGTCTAATCTGAAATTTATTCAAAAATATGGCAATTAATTATATAAAAATATGACAAACATAAGCTTTTGATATATATACACAATGTGAAAAAGATATCAAGAAACTCGCCAAGACGCGGATGAGATAAGCAGACCAACTCAGCTAACCGGTAAATGAAGATAAAACAAAATATCAAGTTAATAAACTGTTATAACAGTTTTTGCTTGGATGGCGAATCTTTCAAGAAAGTAGACAGCTCCAAATAGCAATTAACTGAGATATACGAGCGTATAACAAGCGCAAATGGAGCATTCTTCCCTCTTTCAAGAGTGCTAAAATCTCGAAACATCTATAGAAATTAAAAATTAAGGGTGTACAATGCAGTAATAAAGCTAGTTCTGATATACGGCAAAGACCTGAGCTCTCATTGGCAACCTCAAGCAGAATTGAGAGATTTGAAAGGAAAATCATTCGCACAATAAACAGAGCGGCATAGGATAAGGGTTAAAAGTCGCAGAGGAGAAGGAAACTGATCACTTGATATCTCAAGATATGAAAGCAAGAAGGTTAAGATGGGCGGGGCATGTAGCTCGAAGTAATCTGTCAGAACGCCAAAACACAACTATGAATGCCAGATGGATAGGCAGGGTCAGTGAAGATGCTGCGGAGTGGATACTGGAAATCAGTGGCTCAGGACAGAGATGGAGAAGGCTGGTAAAGGCGGCCAAAGATCAACAAGGTCATATATATAAACACCATATTCATATATATATAGACACCATATTTTATATGAAATCCGATTAAACATAAAATTATAAATACCAAATACAAGGTTACTGACATTACTAAAGTAAAAAGATAATGATTACTCATTTTCATCTTCTAATTCACGGAACAACGGCTCTCCTTTGAATAATATTTTATAGGGAAAAAAGTTCTTACGTGACGCTTGGAGAATCCTTTATTGTAAATCAGGCATTAAGGAGTTGAGGAAGAAGTTGTATCGATTAATACTTTAACGAGTATTAATCGATAAAGTGGAGCCAATCGATTCGATCTGCAGACATTGCACCTAGATAGTTCCAGTTTCTTTTCAACTAGTTGAACTAAAGATACTACAGTTGTTTATTAACTTATTTTTTCACTTGAGAACCAGTTAAGATTTCATAACTAATAAGAACACAGTGAAATAGTATAAAGATTACTCAGGAGGATTATTAAATTTTAGACATGGAAGGAAATAACTGAGAAATATATTTCGTAGAATAGGATTTTATGTAATTTAACAAGACTCTAGAAAAAACAGTGTTCATTCAATGCGACTAAGAACTACAGAACATAGGAATTAAATTGGTTTATAAACAGTGTTTTATAACTGAATGAAAATGAAAATAATCTGTAGCACTCAAAATTTCTAATCCCAGAGTTGTGCGAGTTGATTTCAACCATCTGTCCTCCCCCAATTAAAAGTATCTACTTTAATATAAGATGATTGCAAATAGGGTTTGAATGTGTACATTATTTTATTTATTTTTATTTTTATTATTTTTTATCTGGACTCTATTTTATTACCATTTTTGTATTAATTTCCTTTTATTACCGCATGTAAATATGTTTGCGTATGTATATATTTTTTACATTCACTTATTTTATTTTGTTTACATCACTTTTCTTGTTTTGTTATGGAATGGTTGTAGCTACATAGCACCATTACTTATTGCCCACAAGTGGCAGATTGTAATGTCTGAATAAAGTGTTTAATAAAAAAAAAATATATATAAGATGGGTGCGTCTCAGCAGGACTTAAGGGTCTAGAAAGTTTTTTAGGCTTTTAAAAGTATAAATATTTCACCTGCCACAACCAGTCACAAACTCGGGACCTTAAGGTTAGTAAGAAGCGCCCTAAGTACTGAATAGAAAACACTCCATCCTATATAAATAAAATAAAATTTTAAAATCACTTTTATTTTAAATGCATGACATATATTTAAAAGTATTTTTGACGAAAATTACGATAAAAACTGCTCTAAAACGTGTTGGGGCTGATACGGCCTGAAGCCTTCTTAAATCCATTTTACTGCTCATCTTTTAGAAAAATAGGGGGAAGGGATTTATAAAAGAAGCATAAATATTAACTAAAAATAGCATATACAATATATTTTTTATGGGGTCACTTGTAGTTTAGTGTACCCACAACAACCTAGTGTACCTATGATCGCGAGTTACCCCTTGAGATGGCCCTAGGATTTTTAAAGGGAATAAAAAATCCTTAGTTGTGCTATCCTTCAGAAGGGACGTAAAACGGGGGGGTTCCGAACCTGTACGGTGTCAGGTGCTCGCTAAAGATCCCTACTCTAATTAAACTTGGATAGGCCAAATTAAGGACTCCCAGTGTAGCATCATCCGATTGGCCATAGCAGCATAATGGAACGTTAAATGAATCAACGACAATATTCAAAATCGGACCAGTATTCAAAATGATATGGATTATTTATTTTTTAAAATATTTTATGCTCG
Organism: Arma custos; assembly: GCA_037127475.1. Taxonomy (NCBI): domain Eukaryota; kingdom Metazoa; phylum Arthropoda; class Insecta; order Hemiptera; family Pentatomidae; genus Arma; species Arma custos. Next base: position 41,335,359 of record CM073764.1, read on the forward strand.
TTTCCCCTGAAATCCTTTCAGTAACATGGGTGGCATTCTATGATATATATATATATATATATATCTATGATTAATGATATATTGATTCATAAGCAGCAGAAAAGCAGATTCTGAGGCATCTGGAGATCCTCCTGGCTAACTAAGAGCCTATAAATGCGGGTACGCTTAATTAGGGAAAGAGCCTGGCGATTAAGCACAATCTCGGCCAAAACATCTCCTTGCAGGGCATAAAAGTCTTCACCATGGGCTGAACCCAATATACTTCTTAGGTTATAGGTTAGTTAAAAAAAAACTAAATCAAAACAACATTAGCGAAAATAAAAACATACTGACACGATAAGGAAGTCGCGTGAGTGGACGTAAACGGTAAAAAGTTATATAATAAACCAAAATAAAGGTGCTAAAGGTAAAAGCGACAAGCAATAACTCATGAGGTAGATGAGATAAGAGATAGAGATGATAGAGGAGAGGAAACGACGAAACAAGAGAATGGGCGTCAAAACCCCCCACGTAATAACGGCCAATGGAATAATATTTATTTATTTATAAAACAATAAAAATAATACATATTCTCTTTAGCGAGGAGGATGGGCATCAAGGGGCCTACTGCTCAAGTAACGTTGGAAAGTGTCTCGTAGCTCGGCCGCAAGGCAGCACTTGAGGTCATCCGCGCCATTGTTTAACGACAATGGATTAACTTCTATTTTTGTTTTGTTTTTTAATCAGCCCCCTCCAACTGTTATTTCTAATTAAACCGAAGGCTCCTTTCGAGACAATGTCCGATATTAGAACAGGGTATCGGCAGAAGGGTTCGATTCCCTTCGGGGCAGCTGCGAAGAAATTCTAGAAGGTTATCGCGATTGAATATCTTCATTCTGTCCCCTTGGCAATAAAAAAACAAAGAAGTGGGATTTAATAATTTCGCGCCTCTGTAATAGTAAAAATGGGGTCATTAACGTAGTACGAATTCAATTATAACTCCTCCATGCATTCTAATCTCTAACTAATCTAAATACATGTAAAATTTTATATTTAAATACAGGACAACTATGAAATTCAGCAGGTCAAAATTGCGTCAAACAACAAAAAACCACTTGTGCATTAACATCTTGAACGTTTCAACTTTATATGTAGACTAGCTTTTGCCCGAGGCTTCGCTCGCATAGAATTTGGACTACCGCATAAAGTTTCTTGACAGTACTTTTTAACAATAATTAAAATAATAAATAATTTAATTTTTTTCACTATAGGTTACTCGTACAAAATTTCAGATGTTAACTTCAAAACTGACGGATTCCATACAACCTTTGAACCCTTATTATAATAAGGGTGGAATTATCCAAACTTCTTTCTTAAATCATACAAAGGACCTATCTGCAAATTTCAAGATGCTAAATTCCTGATTTGCCTTTAATTATGTACTATAATGGATTCTCCACAATACCTCTAAAACTGTCGGGGGTGGGGAGGGGCACGTGCCCCCGTCCGCCCCCCTAAATCCGCGCTTGCTATAGCCCATGTGTTATTCTGATGTATAACCTATATTACTGTAAAGTTTCATCCAAATCCGTTGAGTAGTTTTTGCGTGAAAGAGAGACAAACATACAAACTTTCACATTTATAATATTAGTAAGATTAGTAGTATGTCAAAACAAATAGTTTCACTCTTGTTCTTTCTGATATTTTAACAACTATGATCATGTTATTTTCCTTTAATTATGTACTATAATGGATTCTCCACAGTTCCTATAAAACTGTCGGGGGGGAGGGGGCGCCTGCCCCCGTGCGCCCCCCTAAATCCGCGCTTGCTATAGCCCATGTGTTATTCTGACTTATAACCTATATTACTGTGAAGTTTCATCCAAATCTAATCAGTAGTTTTTGCGTGAAAGAGAGACAAACATACAAACTTTCACATTTATAATATTATAGTAAGATTAGTGTGCTATTTAATATATTCATTAAAAATAATTTTTTCACTGTTAGGGCATGGTTCTGAGACCAACACATTCTTGAAACGGCGCAAAAAAAATCAAAGGAATTGACTGTATCTCAAATATTATATAATAAAACAGAAAAAAATTAGAGTAAAACTATCCACAACAGGGCAACAGATCCCCCCTAATAATTGGATCTAAGAATTCCTACATTAGCATCTAAAGAACATTTACAGATCGTTAGCCTAAGGTTAAGGCCAGCGAGTATCACGCGATCAAAGGCAAAGCAAGAGGCCTTATAAGGGCCAAAAGTCATAAACCCCTGCCCGTATACAACCCTTTCGGCTGACATCAACGGCTTTAACCTCTGAGGACAGTGCTACAAGTTGCTCCATTGTATTATCCTTTGAGGACGGAGAAGTGGCTATATTGTTGCTATTATCCTTGGAGGCCCAGGACACAATATAATGCCCAGCTGTGGACAATGAGAGCTCCCAAGGATTCAGCTTGATGAGGTCGCGATGGCCAGCATCTTAGGAGAGATAATTATATCTTCATCGATCTTACATATTATTTATTACTAATTATAATCATATGATTACTGAAAAACAAATATGTAATAATATGTAATTAAATAAAAATAAAAATGTTTTCTATCCCTCCTAAAGCTCTAGTTATCTCTCAACTATACTACAATATGAAAAAAGAATTTTGATGAGTGTTTAACACTGGAGTGTTCTGTGGGTAATGTATTGCAAAGCCTCAATGTAGAATAGAAATTTTACCCTCAGATAATATTATTATAACTTTATCTGATAAGGTATATGAAAAAGTATTCAGTTTTCAAAAAATTCTTTAAAAAAAAAGAAAAGTTTTACAAAATTGGAGTAATAGAAATTTTAAAAGTGAATTCGACTCAAGAAGAATGCCAAGAATTCGTTTAAAGAAAGAAAAAAAACTTAAATACAACAATTATAAGACAATGGAGCTTTAAATGATTTGAACAATTATTAAATTGGAAAAATGAGGGTTAATAAGGATACCTCTCTAGTTGCATTTAAAAGTTATATCTGCTATTTCAGTTTTGATATATTAATTCGTACATATTGAGATAATGAGAAGAATTTTGTAACAGGTATTCACAGTAAAAGAAACAGAGAAGATATATTCATTATTCTGCACCTGAAAAATCGAAGTTGATCATGCAAAATTACAGAAAATCCGTTTTTAAAATTTATTCTGAAGTCGTCATTATTCCCAGCAATCCCGACTAATAGAGCTTAAACCTAATTAATTCAACAAATCAAATTATGAGAAAAATTACATTAAATATATTTCATGGCACATATTTCAGTGACGCAGATTATATATATTCAGAAATTAATAATTCAACATAAAAAAAATAAATACTGAAAAAATTAAAGGAGAATTAATCACAAGTCTGTAACAATACAATCGGGATTGAAAGCATGATACATTCAACATAAACGCTTATAGAAGATTAATGATTTAAAAATAAAAATAAAAAACAAAATGTTCGCGAGTTCTGATGATGGAATATAATCGCTTCAAATGGCTTTTCAACGTAGAGCGAACAAACGCCAATCGTATAAAAATCATAAAAAATAATGATTCCAGATTGACATTGTAAATAAAATGACTATTGATTTGAGCATGAGTAATAGCGATATATTTTGAATATATTAGTAATAAATGTTAAAATAGAAGAATAGGATCATGACAAAACAGTAAATGAAAAAATATCATTACTAGATCTTATCATTACTGAGTAGAACTTTGATTTTTTTTTAATATATATATTTTTTTTACGGTTTGATTCATTGCAATAAATAAACCAGGATGAAAGTCTATTAACATAAAAAAGAAAACCAATAATTTCACAACCCTAAAACTAATAATTGTACCAACAAGAAAAATAAGAGGGGACAGGATCAGTGAAAAAAATAATTTATTAAAACAATAAATGTCAATTATTTGTATTATTTATTATTTTATTTTAAAACGTGCATTCAATATATATACAATCATATATCGTTCTCAGATTTTCAATTATTTTTATAAATTCAATTAATCTGCCTTCTGTATTAAACGTTACACAGTTCAAACTATTAAACTATACCAATCTATAAATATTGAAATTCCTGCTTTGTTAAAAAAAAAACCAATGAATTTTTATTGGACTTCATTTGACAATTAACAATAATAGAAGACAATAAGGTTTTAAAGAAAATTTTTATGAGAATATTTTAAAAAATGAAGAGACTTTTTTTGTACCATCTACTTAAAATCCCAAATATTGTAGGTATACATTAATCATATAACCATTTTATTTTTACGCATTATTATTACTATTATATAGTATCTATGTTTCATGTTATATTTAGCATTAAATTTATAAAAAGTTTAATCCATTTTTATAAATCATCGTAACATACTAGATATTTTTGTATTTTATGTATATTAAAATTTAGATTAAAATATTCTAACACTTCAAATTGTATGCCAATAGTTATTTTTAAAAGATATAAGATTGATATCTTTATATATCAATATCATTGAGTGTTAGTCTTGAAGGGCGTAGATTCATCATAGGTCATGAAAAAAAATATAAATAATAGTAAATTCAAATTTAAAAAATAATAAAACTTATAAGCAAATTTAAAACATAGCCACCCTTATTCAGATCAAAACTCTTAAGGAAATATGAGACATGAAAGACCTTTACTTTGGCCGCAGCAATGTAATTATTTGTATAAAGAATACAATTTATTGCAACTAAGTGCTTAATTATTGAATTAAGTATCTTCATTTTATTGAAAATGATGTTTTATTGAAAAAATTGGGCTTCACTCCATCTAAATCCATCAATTCTTCTTCCCTATGCACACGAAATTTTTCTAAAGTCGTTTTATTCACTTTTAAAGTTCACTTAACTTCTTTATATTTTTTACATAGAAAATAATTCATTCCAGACAAACGTATTTGGGCGGAAAATAAGGGACGGACATTAGTTCTTTTTTTGAAATATTACTGATTTGAACACTAATAAAAATAAAAATCAATATTTTATCATCAAGTCGGGAAAAAAGTGGTCCCAATTCATACATACATCCCATGCTGTGTCATTAGTAGCCATAAGTTTGGGGAAGTTAATTACAAAATATAATTATTAAAACAACTATATATCCAATGATCAAGTGAATTGCAATAAGATATATTCAAGTTTATAAATATATAGTTTATGAGCTAAATAAATTACATGATAGTCACGTCTTAAGAAATTTTGAAATAAATATGAAAAGTTTATAATAAATTAAAACTAATCCTAATTCATATATAATAATGTGCATAGAATACCCTTAAATGCATGCATTATATATGTACTCGAACAAAATTTCAAATATTACATAAACAAATAATTATTTATATAATAGTATCTGTACATTACCACAGATATATATTTATTCTACTCCACTTTAATTGTAATACTTATTTATCACATGCATTCATTATTTGGCATTAAGAAACTGATGTTGAGAGTTCATTGGCGTGACGTAAGAGGGGCGATGGGAAAGGACCCGACTCCCGACAACCGGTTTGGAGAAGATCGCACAAGAGCCCATTTTATAGGAAATTCCTCTCATACTCTTCTGTTTTCTTTTTCTTGCATCAGGAAAATAGTTAGAATTTTCTTTTACATCTTTTTTGTGATGAAAAGATTCCTTAATGCATTAAGCTCATTAGCTAAGCAATAATTAATGTATTTTAATTGGAGGTATCTAGAAAAGATTCAAAATTGAAAATTAAGCGCAAATTATTTTTTTGTTGTTATTTGATTTCTATTTTTTCCTGTAATTCCTCAAAAGAAAGGACGAGGAAAGCCATACAATTTAGGACACTTAATCTTTGGAGAGTGAGGTTTTTAAATTTTAAAATACATTCTCCCGCTGTATATATCGCTGAAGATCTTACGTCACAATTATAACTTAATAGATGCTATTTAAAAAATATATGTATATTTTATTTTAGACAAAATCATTGCTAAAACTAAACCATAAACAAGGTTTGGTAAAGTAATGCAGATAAAGTGCACTGACCTTGTTTTTTCAAAAGTTTTTTGTTCTTCCTGAGCGTGGAGGGGGCGCGGTGGATGGTCGGCTTGGCAATGTACTTCGCCTTCCCTGACTTCTTTCGCCGCACTGGCCTTCTGATGACCACTCTCCTATAATCCTCGTCTTCTTCCTCTTCGGACAGGGTCTCGAACCTGTCCTCACTTTCACCATCGTTCAAGTCACCAGATATACACTCATAAAGACCCTCTTCCTCTGGTCGGCACCTCAAATCGCGGGGGTAACAGTAGTCCCGGATCTCCTGCACTTCGTACCTACTCCTCCTCATCGTCGTGGGTTTCCGGCGTTCCGGTGGGACGAATATCATCGGGTCCAGCTTCAGCGACTTGAGGGACCGTGGCGGCCTGCTCACAACCACCTGGTACATGTCGCTTCGAGCTGTCCCGAAAGACTTCTTCCTACCGGAGTTCCGCTTCTTCCGACCTCGGATCGATCCTTGGGACCCACTAGCCTTAGATGAAGAGGTTTTTGAAGACGATCCCTTCCAGTAAGCACCACTTCCGGTCGGAGAAAGATCCGAAAGTCGCGGTATAGAAACGGAGAAGGAAAACCCAGAATCTTTGCTGGAGCTGACGTCCACGGATTTCCTGTTGATAGGAGTCGAAACCCTCCTAGAGGCCTGAGGCTGCTTGAGACCACTCTCGAGGCTGTGATGTATTCTGGAGGGCTCGGCGCAAGGCCTCGGTAACTCGAGAGATCGCGGGGCATTGGCCATGGCAAGGGGAGCGTCCATCCAGACTCTGCCCAGGCTGACCGATAGCCCGCTGTCCGCCCTCTCCTCCAGCCTCCGCCGCACTACAACTGGGGACGTCTCCAGCTTTAACACTTCCATGCTCGAGTCGGGCGTGTACTTCCTCCTCGGCGGCGGCGTTGGGGGCAGAGCTCGCCCCAGTTCCTTCAGGTGCTCGTAATCCTCGGCTCGCATACATTTTATCCACTGACCGTAACCAATGACGAGAGGATCCGAAGGCGGCTCTTCTTGCACGACGGGGGCGGGCGGTCGCCTCCCCTTTCCTCGGTCAAGACAGTTCTTCCGAATGGATATCCTCTTGAAGGAGTCACTCCTCTTGAAACTAGGCTGCTCCTTCTTCTTCCTTCCACCGCCAAGAAGGCGACGGAGGTTATCGAGGGTAAGTGGCTTCATGGGGGCACCATGACAGACTGGCCTCCTAGCCAAGGACGCCTACTCCCCACTCCTTCCTCCTCCCTCTCCTCATCATCCACCTCGCCTCCAGCCAGCCCGATGAATACCTCGCTAATAATAAAAAGGGAAAAAAATAATATCTGTAATATCCGTTTTTCCCCAATCCTTTCGAGATTGTAAAAAATAGCAAAACAGCAAACTTCTAAAAAAATGTCAATTAAACTCATTCACAATCCACAACGGTGAGTATGACTTTTAAACCATCTATAGATAACACATAATTTACGATCTATTCATCAAGCACATATCTTACACCAAAATACGACTAAAACTTCCAAATTTTACATTCTCATAAATAAGGCAATACTTTACAATAAATTTCCGAGTTCGACGATGAACTTGACAACTGCACCCACTAAATTGTACACAACAGATATTTAGCTTCCTTAAAATATTTCAAAAAGATATATGGATATATATCACCAGTCGAAAGTACGACCAATTGTTGTGATGAATAATGAAAATTCAAAACGTCAATAAATAAAATTTGATTAATTAAAATAAATATTATCTATAATTTATATTTCTTTAACCCTTAAATTACTAATAAAACTTATGATGGCACGATGAATACTTCCATCCCTGTACAAAATATAATGAATAAAATGAAACGCGTACTAATGATGCTTTTGTGGTCAAATACCAATGTAATCGTGTAAACATATTTCTAAAAATACTAAAATTTTATTAAATTGTAATATTTATAATAATTAAAGTGCTTGGGAATCAATAAAAGAACAAAAACTAAACAAACCGTGAACATAAAAATGTACACAATCTTGAATCTTTAATGTAGACATTTCTACAGTTATCCCAAAATATTCTTTAATAATGAACCTGGCTTTATTTAAAATATATATGATTTCGTATTGAATATTTTTTTTGACAATACAATACAGTCATGTTAATGTGACCACCAACAAAGATTATATTTATTTATTATATTTTCTTTTTGTTTTTTTCTAATTATTTTATATACTTTCGCGTGTCTTCTGTTTTAAGTAATGGCAACACCGTTATAAGTTTTTTAAAGTATTTTTTTTAGTAATGGCAGCATTGGTTTTAGTGCAGCCATTTTGTTTTACGAGTGACGACGTGCATAATTTGTGTTAGAAATTTTTGCGGATATATTGTTTCTTTTTCATTAAATACAAGTCGGATTCGGTAAGTTTATTATTGATTTATTGTGATCATATTATTGTTAACTATTTTGATAGTTTTTTTTTCATCAATATGTAAAAAGGGTGAAACCACAAAATATTTTTAAAAAATAAAGATTTATTTTCGAAACTATTTTTTTCAATTTCATATTATTATCAGATAACTAACTTACCCATAAAACCAATATTTAAACTCGATTTACATTGTAGATTTGTATGCGTAATACAAAAAGATAATGCAAACATGTAACAAGAACGAATCTATCCAGTGGTCATATTAATATTGCCAGGACTGTATATTAAAAAAATAATGTATAAATTATTGTGTATAATTATTTTAATTATACAATGAATTCGCATATCGATGAAAAATAAAAGTATATGGACTTGTTCATCTGGTCTCTACAAGTACACGATTACGGGCTCGGAGATATTTGGAGAACGATTTAAGTATAACGATATTAATCATTACTAATTCCCGGACAATTCTTCTGTAATGAAGATATCAGATGATGATGATATGAGATACTAACTATAATACTGACGGTGAAATAATTTATTCAGTTATAAAGAAAAAAAATACAACTAACGGAGGAGCTAAACAATCAGCCATCCTCAGCGAGATTGAGCATAGACCACGTCGAAAGGGAAATGGTGGAGCTGGGACGTGCAATAACGCAGGATGTAATCCTGGGAAGAACTGTTACGTCGGTTATTGGCGTTTAGTTGTGTCCGCATCTTTCCGTCTACAACACAAAATTGGTCGACACGGTCCATTAGCTTAGTAAATTATATTTTAATTGATTCATTCTCGCTCCAATGATAAACTAATAACTTCATTTATTTATTCATTTAAAACCTGTGTTGAGCTTGTTTCCAAAGAATCTGATTAGATCAATTTCTTCAAAAGGTAAACTAATTCGAGACAAGAATTTTGATTGGTTACATCATAACATAAATGTTTATTGGATGACTACAATTCTTTAAGAAAATCATAATTACAGATAATATGTACCTAAAGATTTTTTAATGAACGTGATACATGTTAAATATATTAGTTGACCTAAAATATGTAAAAAGGGAAGAAAAGGGTCGAGATGGAGGTAAAAGAAAGAATTACTTAACCCTTTAATTGCTGCGAGTGAAGAGTTCACGTCTATCACATTGCTAACTGGGCCGGCCTCTGCTACATACTTCTTACCTGCATTCTATCCTTCATTACGCCCCTTTACTACTGTCTGTTAATGTATTTCATTGTTTCCATCCTCCTTTTTGATTCGGGCCATGGACCGACACTGGCGAGTTAAAACTTTTATTTTTAATTAAAAAAAACAATTTTTTAATACTAAAATTTATTGCTTAATAATTCAACAATTGCTTAATAATAACCAGTAGAATGAAGCAATGAAGCAAGTCGCTTCGTCTATACTCGCTTAGGAAATGGATAGAAAAGCAGTGCGATGGCATATATCGTCTTTAGCAAAGGGAACATGTTCCTTTGCACCGCATATATCGTCTGTAGCAGTTAAAGAGTTAACCTAGAGAAGAACAATTTATTT